>WEIV01008329.1:27264-63940 GCA_013390005.1 Calyptomena viridis
GGGGGGGAGAAAGGTGTCTGTAACAACTATCAAACTGCTCACCCTTAAACTCTTAAGCTCTGATTTTAATAGTAGTTGTAGTGGTAGTAGTAGTAAATTCTTAACATTCTAAGTTAGAGCCTGTTTTGCTTGTGTGAAGTAGTTAATAAACAGTTGCTTGTAATCCTTATCACAAAAGTCGGGAGTTTTTTTTCTCTTCTCTGAGAAATTTTAGATCTATGTGTGTGCTCTCGGCTTTTAGCCAGAGTCAAACCATGAGACTGAAGGCAGCCTTCACTTAGCATATCAAAGTAGGTAGGCATTTTTTTAAAAAAAGAGGATTAACCCCATTATTTATGTACAAATAGTACTCACAAGTACCCTGCCTAACCCTGGAGGCATCTAAAGTTCTTGGACTGAAGTTTCTTCAGGATAGGCTGTGTACACAGCACATGTTATTGAGAAAGACATGGGAGATGTTGGGGCAACACAAGATTTCCTGTGTCCCTGCCTGGACTGCTGCCAGATGAGCTCACCCACTTGTCCATGACTTCACAGTGGTGCGCCATTGCCCCTGTGGCAGTTCTGAGCCGTTCAGTCCCTATTTGACTTTCAAGCCATAGCTTAATTTCCAACCTATGTTGATTTTAGACCTTGCTTTATAAGTGAATCTAACATAACACAAAGTGTGCATGAGGAGAATATGGCAGAGAAGAGATATTCCAAGATCACAGAATCATAGAATGGTTTGGGTTGGAAGGGACTTTAAAGATCATCTAGCTCCAAACCCCCTGTGATGGGCTTGGACACCTTCCACCAAACCAGGTTGTTCAAAGCCCCATCAAACCTGGCATAATCTCCACAGCCTTTCTTTGGTCTTGTCTGCTAGCACAATGAGACAGTGGGTCTGTGGGTACACTGTGAGACACACAGCTTCCTCTGACCTCCATGGATGGTGCTACAGGTGTTAGTATGTGTTTTGATCAGATGTGTGAGGGATCTGCCCTGTGCAGAAGACCAGTAGCAAATCTCACCTCTGGCTAATGAGGTTTGAGCTGTGGTAACTGGAATACTGTCCCCATCAGCCATTTCCATCCTGTCTTTCTGACTTTGCCAATTATGCTAGAGAAAGAGGAATAGTGAGTCGACTTCCTTGTACAACCACATCATTAGAGCAGTATTGTGAGAAATGGGATCAAATCCCTTCAAAGAGAGGATGGACTCCAGCCAAGTTTTCTTTCAGCTCAAGGTGTGTTTAAAGTCACTGAGTTATTGCCCTTTGAGGGGCACTCAAACAAGGTGCACAGGTGAAGCAGATGTGTTTTTCTCTGTGTCTCACCACTCCTCCTCTGGAGTGGTACTTATATGAAAATTACGGTTTTTTTCTTATAATTTTGTCTTGTTTGCTCTGAGAAGTGGTTCTTTTGAGTGGTTTCTAGTCGAGTGCTGTGAGATGGACTGCCAGCCCTGACTCCATTCCCAAGCACCCAGTCATGGCTCAGCAGGGCAAATTCACTGACTCCTTGTGACCCTGTGATATCTCCATCACCTCTCACCCTTCCTGCATGATGCCTCCGTCCCCAAACCAGACACCCACCCTTCTCTCTTGTCACTCATGTCCTGCTATACCAATGACTCCGTGTACCAAAACCACCCACAGTGGCACTGGAGCACTGGTCCTCTCAGCCTGTCTACTAGCAAGCACCTGACCCAACCCCTGCCTTCCCCACTCTGTCCCTTTCCCATGGGGTCATTGCAGGTGAGTCTCAACCTCTAGTCTCTCCCTTCATGCAATGTTATGTAGAATATCCTCTTACATTTTATGCCTCCCCAACATTTTTCCTGAGTATCTTTGTTTCCCTCCTCTGTTCCCCAAGTAATTTCTTATTGTCTGCAAGAACTCCCCTCCTACTTCTTCACTTTAACTTTTCCCTCACAGACACTGAGCCCTACTAAAAATGGTGATGATGCTGTTCAGGCTTGTGTGTAGTTATAGCAGATGCCTTGTCTCCATTGGACTGAACCAGAACAAAAGAATGCTGCTTAATTCAAACAAAATACTTTATTACTCAAAAAAAAATTGATTCATAAATAGTTGGAGAACAAAATAAATTAAAACTGTACATAAGGTTTTACATTTCAAGGCTTTAAATTAGAATTGTCAAAGGCCATAATTTCAGATTTAGATGCACAGCAACAGCTGAATAACATTGTTTAGAACCAAGGAACATGTAAAACCATTTCTGGTACAAATACATCCCTACACCACCACTTAACGTTTCTAGCAATTAAACCAGCTGTTGGCCTTCATTATACGGATAAGTTTCTGTTTCTTCATGTCAACCTCATACTGGTTTGACCCATGGAAAAAGTAGAAATATCCTAGAATTGGAAGGACAAAATATTGACAAATTAATATGACTTATTGTTATACGCTTACTATTTTCTTTCTATTTTAAAAAAAATCAAACCAACATTTACTTGAAAGATATACATTTTTTGGTTTGCTTTGTGGTCTTTTGGGTTATTTTTTAAATTACTATTAATTTGTTTTAATTTTTAAAATTAATGTAGTAATTTAAACTTATTTACCGTTTTTCTGAAAGGCAGCATCAACTTTATGGCCAATCCCTTGGAAGTCAGCTGATATTTTTCTTGGATATCCCCTTTCCATTGATTGGGTATTTTCATTGAAACTAAATAAAGAAATTGCATGGAAATAGAAAATAAGCATGTGATGTTCAATGTTGAAAACAGGTGGAATTTTTACAAAATATGCCTACCTTTAGCTGAAATTCAGTAATTGCAAGCATCTGTGATCTCATTGAACTGTATAAATCCTGACTGTGTGAATATTTACATCTTTAGTAGCCTTTGTAAGGCTGTTTTCAGAATATCAGATTAAAGAGTTCACTTTCAGTCCCTGAATCTGACAATAAGGCTGGTTGGGGCTTATATTGAGCAATAAATTTAAATAATTATTCCAACCTAATATTTTGATTTTTCAACACACAATCTGTGAAGTGAACCCATCCTAGAAACACAAAATTCTGGTATAATAATATCTTTCAAGATAATATTACAGATTGATTACTAAAGCTAAGATTATTGCTTAGCTGAATTGTTTTTTAAGTAGTAAATATTTCAATGTCCTTCCACAACTTTCTTGATTGATTTGTCATTTAGAGATTTCACAGAATACTTCTGTCCCTTAATATCTACTGAATGAACACATGATATGGTGACAAAGTCTACTCATACTGTATTTTTATACTAAGTTCATACTGCTTCCCAGTGAATAAGCAAGGCTCATTTGCCTGTTGATTTAAGTGGTAAGAATAAATGAACGTTGTCTTTATTTCAGGTGTTACAGACTGCGTTCTGTGGAAAGACTTGAGTAATTGCCTCTGAGTTGCAGCTTTTACTGGCTGAGAAAATGGACAAAAAGAGGGCATAAACTAACTGTACAAATACTAATATAACTTGATTTTAAAAGCTACTTTGGTTATCTGCTGTACAGAAGAGGAAAGAGCCTTACCTCCAGTATTTGTTGCCTACAAAGAAATAGGTTTTCTTGGTATTTTGATCATGAACAGCTGCATCGATTTTCCTGACACTGGTGGGGAAGCCCAGGTTCTGAATGGGCTTGGGGAAGCCTGTGTCTATAGTGTAGCCACTGACAGCCCAGTACTGGTCATCTACAGGAAAAGAGAAAAAGTTGGGGGGATTCTTGACAATTTAGGTCTCCTTTTCATCAAATTCCCAGAGCTTACTGTATAGTAAAAGCCACCAAACAGCACACCCATCCAGCTGAAAACCTTACCCTCTAGGGTATATATGTTTGAATATCTTGCAGCTGTTGGATTTTCCACTTTTTATAGATATTAGGTTATATACTCAGTAGTTAAAGGTCAACATATTTTCAGTGTGTTTGGCACTTTTAAAAATGTATTTAAATAAGTTAATATAGCAATCAGTTTTGACTCAGCTACGATCTTTTCTCTCACTGATCAAAGACAAGTAATATCATATCGTATAAGACTGTTGTCAAGCAGAATTAGTTACTAGCAGTAACAGCATTTTAAAATGGATTTAAATATTAAGAATAGCACCTAATAGTGGTAGTATTAGTATAAGAATGAATATTAGTATAATATGTCTTCCATTATTGTTAAATAGCATTAGGAGTATTACTGAAACTTCATTCAGTCATAAAAAGAACTGATGGAAATGTAAGAGAAATACCTTTAAAAAATAGCACTCGATCCTTCTTGTCAACCTCATAAGCAGCATCAAAGCCAGCTATCAGTGATGGCCAGAAAGAGGAGATGGTGTCGTGCTCAATTTCTGAGAAATATGGACTTTTGCGCCAGACATAGCTGACAAAAATGAAAACAGCAGTGTTTCGTTATCTGTACTTTACTAGTAGATCAGAAGCCCAGAAATGTACTTTAAATCCTACTGTCTGGGTTCTGGAGCCACTGCTCATTATGAGGCAGAGATATCACCCCTTTTGGGACTGCAATCCTTCACTTTGCCCTGCACCCACACAGATATTTCCCCTTTACTATGCATTGTTCTGAGGACACAGAGTAGCTGAGGTTGGAAGCGACCTCTCAAGGTCGTCTTGTCCAACTTGTTGGCTCAAGCAGGGTCACCTAGAG
Organism: Calyptomena viridis; assembly: GCA_013390005.1. Classification (NCBI taxonomy): domain Eukaryota; kingdom Metazoa; phylum Chordata; class Aves; order Passeriformes; family Eurylaimidae; genus Calyptomena; species Calyptomena viridis. The sequence continues at coordinate 31,908 of WEIV01008329.1, forward strand.
CTGGTGGCCCTGTATACCTCTCCATTGGCATCCTGGTGGCTTGTCCAGGACAACATGTGATGTCTGTGGTAGTGCTGACAATTGCAGCTTTCTCTTCGCTGTAACTCATGCTCTCCCTCACCGGGGTGGATGTTCCCAACCAACAACCCGCCACAGTGCCAATGTCAGAGCATGTCCAAAAAGTGGACACCTATAACAACAGGGGCTACCTATAGACATTACTGAGAAGTGGACTAGTGCAGACTCCTAGGTCACAAAAAGAGTGACACAAAAAGTCACCAGTGACATTTTCCACAGCTCCCTGTGGAAAGGGATCATATACCAGGATGGTATGATGAGGTTTCAGCTGCATGTAAACCAGCTACAGGTTGAGGAGTGGCAATGGAATTATTCAGCCTTGCACAATTTTAACAGACATAGGTGATAATGTATGATGGCTTATTCACCTGTTAGTATACCATGTTACTCACCCAGCCCCGGTGGGCTAGTACAATTTAGTAAAGTTGCCTTAACATTTCATTCAAGAAATATCTTACTTCGTAACCAATGGAAGATAAATTCTTTAAACTGAACTTTATGCTTTGTCTTTATGAGTCTCACAAAAAGATGTTGCTAGAAATGAAAGCACTTACCTGCCTTTGAAGAACAGTATTTCCCCACGGAGAGTGGTGATAGCATCAAAAGTCAGACGAGGGTCACAGTCCTCAGGCCTTGATGGGGGTTTGGAGGGTGTTGTTCGTGTTGGTTTTTCCTGAGGTGACATTTCAGTTGGTGCTTCTGCAGGTGTCATTTCAGTTGGTTCTTGTGGTGGAAAAGCTTTTGTTGGAGAAGATTCCCTGGGGGATCCTTTGTAAGATAGATAAGTGTAGCATTGAAAGGTGGATTAGAGTAGTTCATTTTGCAGAGCTTCAGGATGTACCATATGGAGCCAAATGCATAAGCTACTTGGTGTGTGACCACTCTTTGTGGAAGATAAAGAGAGTTTAATACACAGACATGGGCTGTTCTTCTGGTATCACTGGAGAAAGACTCTTGGATGTTTTGACTAAACGGCATGAATACAGCCTACAGATTCTATTTTGCAAATGTAGACTGTTAGCCACAAAGAAACCAAGAGATTTGCCCTAAAATAGCAACAGGAAATTAACCTCAGTATCCTTTTTATAGTAGAGAGTTCAGTATATTTTAGCTGTTGAGTAAAATTCATTATAAATTATTATCCATCATTCCCTAAAAAATGATGCCTCTTGCTTACCATAGAGGGCTTGAATGCCATTAATATCATCCTGATGAAGCTGGTAGTCCCTTATATCCCTGGCCATATATATAGGATACATCAAAGCACCAAAGACGTTGGAGTGACCAAGACCCAGTGAGTGGCCCAACTCATGAGCAGCAACGAGAAATAAGTTGTATCCTAAAAAAAATTCAGCACAAAGAACAAACACTAAATAATTTTTTTGCATGACAGTGCCATCCTTTCATGCATGGTTTTACAAAAAAGACAAAATCTAGCTATACCCCAATAAGAGGCTCTCTGGCATCCTGGAGAAGAAATGAGTTTTGAACTATAAACTCTTATTTCTTACTGGGAAACCACTGGGAATAATTTTCCTCATATGGCAGAAATTTTCCTATCAAATTTTCTTTAATATTAATAATGAATACATTAAAAACCAAGGGAGAACATTTTAGAATTCTAGAAAGATTTCTGGGACTATTAAACGGCATGGAATTCACCTGGTAACTACAAAGACCACTAACATGTAACATAATCCCTGGACATTGCTGGAAACCAGAACACTTCACTGTTTCATTTAATAACATTTACCAACAAACTCTACATTATTTTTCCTTTTCAGAAGTTAAGGATGTGTATCATTTTAAATCAGAGAAAAAAAAAAGAAGCAGTTATATTACAACTTTTAAGGTCATTACCTGAGGGTGAAAATTCCCTGCCTTACAATGTCATGATTACCTAACATTGCCATTTCATGCTAATATCATTTCCTTCACTGGAGCTTTAGTTGCTGTCTGCATTAACTTTGAGGAGCTGTCATGACTGCAGCTCAGATGGAAATATGCAGAATTATTTTACTAAATTACCCTGACTTTTTACATTTCAGTAAATACCGGAACGACTGCCATGGGATATGTGACATTACAGCATCTTCAAGACAATGATGTCTAATAGAAAACACGCAACACAGTATTTAAGGTTACCTACCACTATAGGTAGGAAATTTGGTCCAGTTTTCATCTTCATCAAAATGGGCATCTCCTCCTATCCCACTGCCGGGAGGGTAGGCATGAGCCAGAGTTCCTCCTGGACCATCAAAGGAATAGAAGTCACCATGAACTAAAAATAAGAGAGGGAAAAATGTGATTTTCGTCATCTTGGTAAGAAAAAGTAACAAATACCATAATACTCAGGCAAGAGAATCCCCTTACATCCAGATGCGAAGGAGATCATTATATCTGCTTGACCACTGTAGACCCTGGTGAATCTCAAAGGGGTGACACTGCTCCAGAGCTGGAAGGCTTTTGCAATTGCTTCCTCTACATCAGCTTGTAGCATGTCTGGAGTGTAGTTCAAAATCCTGTGAAATAAGGACAAAGGAATTAAAAGCAACTACATCACATGTGACTGGGACACATGGTATCAAGGTCAAATATTTTAAGTAGTGGTTATTATTATTTATGTGTCTTGAGTTGTTTATTTTCAAAATATTTGCCTACATAAGAGATGAAGCTTTCACAGTTTTCTTTCATGTCTTTCAGAAACTCTGACATATATAACCTCAGTTGTACCCCTTCTATCCACAGAGTATATTGTTTAGCAGGCTGTTAACTATATAATTTAAACTCCTATTTTGGTGTTTTCATCACTATTTGGAAGACTGAATAGTCCCCACATTCATGACCCTTTCATCCTGAATGGAGCTTTTATACAGAGAAACACAGGAATAAAGAGTAAAGAACCTGTTGACATTACTTCTGCTTAGCATTCACAAAGCTTCTCAGTGGTGTAGAGAAAAACAAGCTTTAATGTATGTTACCGATATGTCACATCCTCTTTCTTCCATGTAGGGCTGCGTGGGAAGGTGCTGTATGAACGGATGTCAGGTATTCCACATCTAGCCTGCTTCATCATGTCCAGTGTCTTATGATTCAATTCACCAGTCACCTCTAGCCCAAAGAATGACTGCATCTCTCGGATTTTGTCAGCCATGTGATTGAGGTTCTTTGATTTAAAAAGAGAATTTTTCTCTTCTTTAAAATCATAGAAGTTTTCCAGATATTTCTGATAGGGAAGAAAATGCAATAGCTTAGAATATGAAACTTTCTTTTCAAATGTGGAAAGCTCTTAATAAAACATTCTATATCACTAATACATCAGTACATTCATTTTCTCAATAAATTATTTCTTCGGTTCTGACTGTAGTCCTTACCTTTGCAAACTGTGTATCTTCGTTTTCATTTTCTGGCAGCACTGGAAAAGCAGAAGAACACACAACATATAGTAGCCCAAGGAAAAGAAGTATCTTTGTCTTCATTTTTTTTCTCCCTGTCCTAGCAGCTAGAAGACCTCTCAGTCTCTTTCTCTAAGACTCCCCAGTGTTTCACTATTTATATCAGTGCTGTGCTTGCTAAAGTCAGTAATGGCATGACTCATTTTATAACATCCTCTGATTTCCCACAGAAACACAGAAAATAAATTTGGGTTTAGGAGCGAGCTAACACATGACAGTTCACCTTCCTCCAAACCCCCTAATTTCGCAATCATATTATCAGACAGTATGTTGCTTTTTCTTCATTCCTAAACTGGCCTGGATAAAAACTACCTCATTTTTCAGAGGTGCTAAAGGAACCTGGCTCTTTGTGAGGGACAACAATCTGTAATTCCCTGTAGTACATGATAAGAGACCTCCAGAAATTGTCCTTCAGTTTTGCCAGTATGGCATCCACGCAGGACTTCAGCATGTCAGGAAAGAGTCTCTTCCTTTAGCCCGTCTTGTCCCTGATAATTTTAGTGACATAGCTAATTATAGAAATTATTCCTTTCTCTTTTTTTGAACCAAACATCCCCACTTTATTACAGCTGCTACATGGCCCATGTAATAACATATTTATGGCCTCATCCCCTTGTTCCCCACACAACAATACAAAGGTCTCAGTAGAGCACCCCTGATCAGATACTCTGGTCTGCATGGTCTATCAGCCAAGGGCAGTTTCACAACTGAAGAAGAAATGGCAGAAATTGCCCTAGAGAACTACAGACACCTTTGGGATGTGAGGTGGAACACTTTAATAAACATCTCCAGATGGAAGATGACAAGGAGAATTTGAGCAGTAGATTCCAAGTTCCCCAGTTTCTCAGAAGTCCTACATTTGGTTCCTATGTCCTTTTTCATCTTATGCAGGGATTGCAGAAACACTGTCATTTGAATCTATTTTACCTGTCATTTCTGAGACATCCATCTTTCGAAGTAGAATTCTCCCATGTTGACTTAATGCCCACATGCCAGTTGAAAAGGGGAAACATGAGCTAAAAATAATCCACTCCTTTTTGAACATGAGAAAAAGAAGGAAAAGAAACCACTTTAATAGTGAGAGCAAACATATTTGAATCTACATAAAAACAAGCCCAGCACCATAGCAGCTGAGCTCTGCAGTCTGCAAGGTGGTCTGGGGAAAGGCATGGCCTCCTTCCAAAGGAAACTGAAGTTGGACAGCCTGTCTGGAATAAGGTCACACTGTATAGTGTGACCCAGGTCAGAGCCCAGAGCTCTGAGTGAAGTGGCACAGATGTTTATGTCTAAAGCTGCAGTGGGATGAGGGTGGCTTTGCCAATAGCTCACTACTGCTGTAAAGGGGTCTGTCCTCCCATCCTGGCCAGCACTCTTGCTGTTTTCCTGTGCCCTTCTGATATCAAGTGTGTCTTCGACGAACTGATTCAGAGGGCTAAAGCTACAGGAAACACCCCAGAAAAATAACCCCAACCCCATCAATAATATACTGAAGTTAGCAAGTCCACTGGCTCCTTATGGGGTGAGAAGAGCTGCCATGAAAGATGGGTGAAAATAAGAATGGGAACAAGGATGCAGGAAGGTAGCCAGGCATGCTGGAATACTAGGACCTCTCCTTTTGACAGCAGCAAGGTTTATCTCTGCTGGTCGTGGAAGAGCATCCCAAACTGCATTTGTAGAGTATGGTGAGTATGATGAGATTTCCACAAAGAAATACAAACAAAAAGCAGGGCCATTTTAAATATTCTGTTTGTATCTCTGCACCTGGCAGTAGCAGCTTCCATATGGTGCTTGTCCTCTGCTTTTGGCTAAATGTTTTTTAAACACCTTATTTGCTGTGTCTAGGGGCGAAACAGTCAGAGCCAGATGGAGCACAACCATTTGGCAAACATTTTAGTGAGCTCTTTTGAATGTTTAAGAAGCTATTCTTTCCCACTGACTTTTGCATGGCTGTCAATAGACATGCTATAGCTCCTTCACAGCTGTTGGCTTCCCCTTCCAGAACCTGTTGCCTGCACACTCAAACTGACATTTGTGGAGTGGCTGGTGACGGCTGGGGGGAAGAGCTGTATCTGACGTCCTGAATGTGTTTGGCAGCACAAGTGAGGAAAATTCACAGCTAAGCACTCTGCATGGCTCTGAGATGTGTGAGCAGGTGTGATCTTTGCATGTGGATCCAAGAAATGACTTGCTTTCTTGTGCTGATCCCAAAGACAGCAGACTGTAGTGTTCAAACTAATATGGGTATTCACTCCCAGGTCTAGGCATTGCAGGATGCAAACAGGAACTGCGTTGTGGGTTTAGTCAGAGGTTTAAGATGTTTGAATATTACCTTGCCAGTGGACATGGTGAAGATTTTTTGGCAAAGACACAGCTCAGATTTAAGTGAGGTGAGCTGAGATGAACTGAACTGAAGAAATGACCTCACATTGGACTCTTGCCTTACCTATGGGTTCATGAATTCTGCTTCAGGGGTGCCCAGAAACACTTGATCCTTGACAAGGCTGAGCAGGTCATAAGTCTTTTCTATGCCTTGGGCTCATAGGTGATGAGACACTGATATTCCCGTCTGCCCTGGGAGGCTACTCTCTTCTGTGCCCTGAAGTCACTGCTGCCCCCCAGCTTGGTTGGAGGCCATGCAGATGGAAGTGGTGAATCCTGCCAGCTTATGCAGCAGCAAAGCAGCCAGAATGTGTCCAGGAATGCTGCTCATTTCTTCCCTTAGCTCACTGGCACTCAGACTCATACCTCCCATCTTGCCAGCAGTTAATCATGCACTCAGGGACAAGAGTGGGTGCTTTCCCAGGAAGACCCCTGCAGTAGAACAGAGCATTTCACTGAAAGCCTGCCAATATCCAGGCTAATACTCTCCGCCACAGAACTGTTTGTCCTTTGGCAGTGTAATTCATATTATCCTGTGGGGTGTAGCCCAAGTGCCGGGGTTTTTAGCAGATTTGTCAAAATTCTACTTGGGAATTTTGCCATTTTATAATTTTATATGACTGAGATTCCATCCAGAAATGTCATTTCAGTTCTGTTTGGCACTTTTGACTTATGGAAAGAAGTGGAAAGATACTTAACAAAGTTGTGTAAACAATTGCCATTAACTGTATAAACAACAGCAAATTAGGTCAAAGGAAGCTTGAAATAACTAAACACACAGCACACTATGAGTTCACCTCTTAGAAGGATCTGTAGATGTCTTCTTTCCTATCTCCTCTTCACTCATATTGTTTCTAAACTCTTCCCCTTTAACCTACCTGTGCCAAAGAAGCAGGATGTGTTAGATGTCTGCATCATGTACCCAGACGTGGAAAAAGTTGCTGGATTTTTTTCTCTTAAATTGAATTGGGAGATAAACTCATACAAAGAGATTATGGGACCTGAGGAACAATAACTGAGTGTGAAAAGACATAAGTCCTTTACATCATTATATGAGCCAGTCTTTGCTAAATATCAGCCAGATCATAGCAAATAAGTGGTTGGGAGAGGTAAGCAAGCAGAAAATTTGTGACATGGAAAAAAGTAGGTCAGCTATTAAAAGACCCAGGGAAACCAGAGAATATTTACTGAAAATTAAACACTTTCAATCTCTCTCTTCAGAACAATATTTTGAGAGTATCGAAATGGAGCATGAAATAGGTATTGACTTGAATTCCATGATCTTGCCTGTCTATCCATATACTTCCATTTATCAGTGGGATCTCTTCATCCTAGCTTTATGAAACAGAGATGCTAACAGTAATAATATTATTTACTTTTTTACTTCATCTGAGCATCTTCTCTAGGTTCCATTGCAAACTGAGAGATGACATGTAGAGATAGGCTCAATGACTTATCTTAATTAAACAGGAATTCAGATGTTTTTGATGTCTGCATCCTCTCCTTGGGCATTATTAGCAATAACAAAGCTGAAATCACTTCCGCACTTGTATTTATTGTATAAACAGTTTCATAAGTTGCATGTCATTTCCTCTCAGCAATGTCTGACTTGGTAGCTTAGAAGGCATGGCAAGAAAGTGATTACAGTCCATTGGTGTTATATCATCCATCAATGAACAACAGTTAGAAGAGAATTCCATGACCAAAATTTCTAAGATTTGCAGGAATTAAACTGGAATATTAAAGTTTGCAATTATGGTACACTTATTTCTTAAGTGGCGATATATCAGAGCCATAGTCTGAATCTAGATGTGGCCAGAGCAATGAGTGAGGCAGGAAGCACTGTGGTTGTGAGACACAATTAATTCATTAGTTCCTCTTTACCATCCTGGCCCCCATGAGATTCAGGCTGTCACTGTCTCAACACACCAAAGCACTGAAGAAACTGAGTTGTGGACATGATCCGATCTTTCCTTCTGAAGAGGAATGGGAAGTAAAATGTGGCACTCCTCTCTCCTTTCATGCACAGTCTTTTATGGTCAAGGACCTAAACCTGTGTGATTCTTATTCTTTTATAAAGGATATCAGCAAGCTTCCAGATCTCTGGGTTGTTAGTTATGGTGAAGGTCATTTAACCTTAAGAAATTTTACTGTAGTTTCTTGGTTTTGTAGCACACAAAACAAGTCCACAGAAATGCTTTGCCATTTGTCATTGGTCATCCCATCTCTTAAAAACTGCTTAAACAATTGACTTAGTTATTTCCATATGCCATATTGTTAATGGTTTAATATTATATGCTGAAGTGATATGAACTTGACTGCAATGCTTTGAATCAAGTATTAGGAAGAGATAGGGAGCTTCACCATGTAAAGAATCTCTAAATTCTTCTGGAATTACTTTTGATGTGGACTAGAAAAAGCTGATAGCTTTTATAATTTGACATAGAAGCCCTAAGATATTCTGCCAAGATGCTATAACTACATGAAACTCAAGATATCCCCTTGGGAAGCACTGAATCTCTGTCCAAAAAACTACATGAACAAGGAGAGCAGGTAAGCACTCTAGGAAACTGTCTGCCATCCTGCTGTGATATGTCATGGTCATAATTCGAAAATTTTGGTAAACAGCTACTGACAGTCTTGGTCCTCAACTCATGTTGTATATTTTAATGCTGGAATCTCATACAGTATCCACTGTCTTTCTTGTGTACTTCTTAGAGAAAACAGTCTTCTGGGTACAGATGACCTATGATAGATGCAAAGTATTTGTTTATTCTGTCACAGACACTAGAAATAGAATATTTTAAATATTGAGTAATGAACTTGACCAGTGATTGGTGCAGACTTAAGCTTTGTGTGCCAGGGGTCCATTTTTGAAGGAGACTTGTATATTAACAGACTTGAATTTCTTTGGCATCTTCATATGCCCTTGATCCTTTTTTTTTCCCTGGATATGATCAACATCTCGTATAGTGGTCTACATTGATCCTTAAATAGCTGCCAGTAGACAATAAGTACAGAACATAAATTTTACTTTCATTACTTACCACATTTAGCTAAAGATGAACGTCACTTGTGCAATTAATTAATTTTTTACTTTGACAAATTTCTGCTAGAAAGTGTATATTCTAACTGCCTCCCTCTATCACCCTCAAAAAACTCATATGTGTGGGCACCAGATGCATTGCACACATCTGGGAGATATTACTACAGATGTAATGGCCACATAGTTCTTTATTTTGTCCTCACTGTACATGCCTTATGCACTGGCTCTTCCCTCTGAGACAATCTTTACCAAAGACAGCTGGAGGTGGTAAGTGAACACATAAAATGGTGGAAAACACCATGATTTGGTTCAAAATTTCCAGTGCCTCTGTCATTTACAAAAACATGTTTTTCAAATGGCCCATACTTCTGCATCAAATGTCTTCTGTGTTTTCAGATGGTACAAAAATCACAAGGAGGTAGTACCTCCTGTGGAGCTGCTCACCTGCTCAGAAGGCGCCAATAACCATCTTTAGAGCCCTGCTTTGAGCAGCCCTACACTCTCAAAGGTTTCACTTGGCAGAAGGATGTCTTTGAAAACTGTGATGAATAGGGAAATATTTAGATGTTACCACAGCATACAAGGGTATGATTTTTCCACCTCATAATGAAATTGGCAATTAGAGGTTTTTGGAGATGTTCTGACACATGCAGCCACAGATCAGAGGGAATTGCCAGAGATAAGACGCCAAAAGGATTGAATATCTGTTGTATGTCTAAAAGGTGGAAATATCTATTTAGCTTAAACTGTTGCAAATAAAAAAAAAGGTTTGTCAATGTTTCGAATCACTTCTGTAACCATGCTGACTCGTGAAGGTGTTGTCATTTTTCATTTATGGCAATGCTAAGGTAAAAGTAAATAATCAGCTTTTCACATCTCTTTTAAGCCTGAATATAAAATAATATTCTTATTTTGAATACCAGTTCAAATAATCAAACACTACAGCTAATACATTAAACTGCCTTGGAACACAATTCCAAAATGTTTCTTGTCTAAAAAAAACGATGAGTTTTTAATAAATATTATGAATATTATATTTCCAATGTATTTCATTTATATTTAAAAAATTACTTTGAGCATATGATTCTTGTAGTTAACAGAGAACCAATTGTGGTCTCACAAATGCAGACTCAGGCCAAAGCAGACACATGAAATTACTAATTAATATGTCACTTTCCAGCAGTGGCTTCACCACTGTCTGCCTGCACAGGGATTACTGTACTCACAAAATCTAGCTGAGGTATTCAAATAAATTCATGTTTTCACACTCAAAATAAATTGAACTATTAAACCTATTCTAACTTTTATTGTTTAATCAAATCCAAGTGATCTCAGTGAAGTGTATCAAGGAGGGATAGGCTCTGCCACAGAGCAGAGAGAGGAAGAGCTGGTGGGCAACAGTTTCTCCAGCTGTCACTGCTGAGGATGGTACAAGAGCCATCATGTGCAGTCATGAACATGGACAGAGATTGGGTTTCAGATGTTAAATTAAATTCTATTTTCAAGCTCACAGTGTTCTCAAGGAATTGGACTCACACAACTTCATTGGAAATGATTATCCAGTGGCTTTCAGCTAATTAAAAAAACACAAGGCAGGCTTGTCAGGATGGTGGTGTGTCACTACAATTTTAAAAGACTTCATCGCAGTCTTTTCTCTCTAAAATTCCTTAAGATAATGCCTCACATGGTAGAGACCCTCTAAACTGTTTCCAGACCTAAGAGAAGTTGATCAGGTGCATGTGAACAGAAAGAAGTGCTGTGGGTTCTCACCGAGTCTGAGGAATGAATAGGCAGATGAGTTGTTCATAATGACTGATTTTTCCCTAGATCATACACTTACAAGACACATAAAGCTTGTCAGTGCGTGTCCTCTGTCCTTACTGTAAACACCTCATCATAAAACCATTATGATTTTCAGATCATACATGAACTTCTTGCAGTGGAAGACATTTCATCCATTGTGCCATGTATTCTCTCAGTAGCTATGTAAGGGCAAACTAGAGAGGACTTACACGATCTCTTTCAGAGATGAGTTGGAAACCAAATCACACACATTAGATGTGCTGAATACCAAAACCTTCAGCATCAACATTCACACACAATTATGGCACATCATAATCTTCCTCTCAGTCACTATTTTACCTACTGTCCCCAGGTCAAAACTTGTCTTTATCTTTTTTTTCCCCCAGAGATAACTATGGAATGATTTATTTTGGTAGGGAAATTTTGGTTAGCCTTACCTGCCTCTTAGTAACAGTTTCTCAGCCCCATATATGACAACTGTCTTTGCCTTAGGAGATTGCATGATACACCTGTAATTAAACTCTAAATAAATAATCTCATATTGCATTTGGTTCTGAAGGCATCTGTTTCTCTTTCACACCCCCCAAAAAATAGAATATTTTTCTATTTAATAAGAGTTCCTTTTATCACTAAAAAAATAGTACTCAGATTCATTTTAATCAGCATTACAAACATCAACAGGCCATGGGGAATAGACTGTGATTTCTTCAATATATTTCGCATCTTTTTTTTTTTATTTTTTTGTTTCCTGATGTGGTTACTGATCTTCTGACTCGCACTGCAAAATATAGGTTAGAATTGCCCCAGATGACATAGGATTATCCTTTCAGACAGTGGAATTCTCAAAGGAGCTATACTAGGGGGAATTTGTCTTTGTGACATCCAAATTTTGTTTTGTCAGAACTGGGATTCTCTGTAAAATGGATCATTAATTCATTCCACTAATATCTATGTCATATAGTCCCTTCTCATTCTACTTGAGAACAAAAATATTTGTGCTTCAATTAAAAAGGCAACAAAATAGAGAGAGGTATTATCATTCCATTCACAGAAAAAGAATAAAGGGGATAATTTTTTTGTTGTCCAGGTATTATTATTAGTTGAAGACATGCAGTGAAATGAAAGAGCATTTAAAATCTTGATTTCTTTCTATTTTTCATCTGAAAATCTTCATTCTTCTGACATGCCAAACTTCTGCAAGAAACAGGCATGTATTTCTTTATATTCTGGAAAAATGTAAAGGTGAGTAAAAAAAAAGATTCGTTCAAAGAGTAGTTCATCCCAACACATATCCCAATGTATCTGAAACCAACTTTTAATACAACATCTAGCAATTATTTCCACGTGTTATTTCTTCTATAAAGAGGTATTATTGTATTGTTTGTTCCCAAGCCTTGCAAAGAAATGACTGCTTGTCACATTTGATGATTATTTGAGAACATATTCACATGTCATTGTAGAATAAAATTAAGAAAAGTGTAATTGACATGAAAGATTGTTCATTTTATGTAAAGTGAGCAAGTGTCTGATCTTAATTTTCTTTTGTGTTAGTAGAGATTTCACCAATGGAAGAGTGCAATAATGGCTCAAACATGGTTCAATATTAATAAAAATCATTGTTGGGCAGAAAATGACACAAATTGCTGCCCACTTGAGAAATTCCATATAGTACGAATTAGTCACTGGATATGTGTTAAAAGTAATCATAGATGGCTCTTAAATTGTTAATAGAGAATTTTTCATTATTTCTCAAACATAAGATGCTTGCCAACTCCTTATTTTTCTTTCCTCCAACAAGAAAGTTTCCCTTTCCCTTAAAAATATATACTAGTCAAATACACTCAAATTTTCCCACATGTTTTAGCTCTTCTAAACTTCTACACCACCTATTACTTCATATATTTAGAAACCAGTTTCCTGTCCAAAGCTGACAAATAAAGGGAAATGGCTTATTTACCAAAAATTTTTAAGCTGCATTAAATTCAGTGTTGAGTAGTAAGAGCACTATTAGAAATCCAATGAAGTACATCTTGCTTGTAAAACATATTTTGAATTTAACAAGAAAAATAATTTTAATCTTTTTTCTTCATATCCAGTATATAAAGGAGATACATAGTTGCTAAACTTATACGGGTGCCACAGATGATAAACATCCATGGTGTTCACCTATGAACCTACCTCATATGTATGAGCAACACAATGAAGGTAAACACAGGCATATAAATGGGTAATTATGATGAAAGAATAAAGTTCAGAGCTCTGATGTTTCTCTCTAAGAGGCTGTCTTTCCTACACATGGATCAGGACAACATCCTTGCTACTAAAGCATTACACCACAGATGAATAATCACTCAGACACACAAAATAGTGAAACACAGTTTTAAGGAAAAGAAAAAGAAATCAGCAATCACTGACAAAACCACCTTATAACTTCCAAACTGCAACAACCACATCCGTCAGAGCAGTGGGAAACCAACGCTCAAAGCAGAACTTGTGATTTCATCTGTCACAACTAATGAGAAAACTTAAGCACAATCTGTGTGCCTGAAGGCAGATGGAGAGCAAGGAGAGATGGACAACTACAACAGCTGCTTATATACCTTGGCTTGTCCTCTCTAACCTAAACCTTTCTTAAAAAAAAATAATTTCTGGATTCACAGTTGACCTTGGAGAGGAGATAATTTACAGGTAAAGGGATTAGAGGGAGGATATTCCTCCACTGAACCAGCAGAGCCTGAAGTAGGAAGGACATGAGAGTGGTCTTTGCACATGAAGATAGACTGCTTTAGAGGACTGGAATATGTTGCTGCAGTCATGTCCTTCATTAGTACTGAGACCGAAGCATATTAAGGATAAGGTTCATTTATACTTTTATTTGTGTGAAGACAGGGATACAGTTTGTTGGTAGTGCAGCTCCCACTACTCTCAAGAAGTGTCTGGAAAAATTATTCACTCAAACAACTGAATTCACTGAAACAACTCTTTTAGGATGGCCTGAGCCAATCCTTAAAGTTTCCTCTGTTTGTCCACTGACCACGAAAAGAGTGTTGCAACGGTGAGATAAATCCTTCTACAAAAGACATTGCACATTTTGGTGCAGCTGTACAAATAATTCTATATTTTTCTTTTTAGTAAAATAGATAGTGCCAAAACCAACTGCCTGACATGTTAACCACTGAACCATTAGCACAGGGAATGGCAAACATGGACAAGAGTGTGCTCTGCTCACAAGCAATTTATAGCAGACTCAATCTGGTCAATTATAGATAACAGTGTTATTGGTACAAGTAGAACAATGGGGAAAAAAAAGACAAAAGCATCCTGTTTGCTGTTAAACAAAGAATAATGTGGGAAGTGCAATAGGATTTTCCTTGTCCTATAGCATCTTTTCCCTGTGGCAATAAAAGAACCATATCTACTTGATTTTTCTGGAGAGTTTTCTAGAAAAAAAATCTCCAGTGGAATCATTGATACCATACTTTAGGTGTGGAATTAAGCAGAATGCCCTGATATATCTCTGTCCCTCCCAGCAGGCATTTCGAGAAAGGATCATTTAGCCTAAATTGTGTTGCTGGAAAGTCATCTTGTCTCAGTAATCCGTATCAGTTTACTTGAAGGTAATTCTTTTGCAAGAGCATTAAAATGATGCATGATTCAGGTGTTCACAATTTATTTAGCAGAGTGATTCAATTTGTAGTATCTGCTTGAGGCTCTGCTCTGGAGCAAAGACTACTGGGAAGAATTTGCATTTTGCCAAAGCAGTCACGTACCCACTTCCACACCTGGCAGAACTGATTTGGTGGGGACTGAGCAAATGCCCAGATCTGTGGGAATGAGGAAACACCAGTAGGACAGGGGAATATTCTGAAAATCACATGTGCTCTAACAGAGGTCTGGGCACTGATCCTTCCCAAGCAGTAGCTAAGGCCAAGAGTTGTTCCAGGAATTTACTTGAGAGAATGTATTCAATGTCTATTGCCTTGAGTCTGAGACATGTCTACATCAGTAAATAGTGCCATTGGTATCAATGCAGGTGAGGTAGCACCTCAGGTGTGTCATGCAGGCAAACGCTCTGCACCCACAGACAGCAGCAGGTGGGTGATGGCAGCCTTCTGGGGACACCTACCCATCAACAAAGACAATCACCCCTGGTCCTGGAAAGAACAGTGTCCCTTGTACCCTCCTGCAGCTGAGCTTTCATGTCCTCCCTGCTCCACGACAGGACCTTTTGCTGATGCTGTCAGTCGGGGTGCCTGGGTGTGTCCACAGGCTCCGCCTGCAGGGTGACAACTGGCACTGGGAAGGGGCTGAGCACTGAACCCCATGATCAGTCACTCACTCTGTCCCTGCCAGCTGAGAAACCTTGGTGTAGTCTCCTTTGACCATCACAGGTAATATTGTCCCTGCAAGCCATGGTACCTGCCATGGGAGGAAATGGAGCTGGGGAGGAAATGAAGTCAGAAAAAGTCTCCTTCCCTACTTTGCCCACTGCTGTGCCGGTCTCTATCCCAGGAGCAGAGCCACCCCACACAGTATCTCACTACACTTGGCAGAGATGCCATTGCACTCTTCTCCCAGGCCTTACCGGAACACAGGAGATGGACCAACAAGCTCAGATGGAGTTTGCTGAGATCTCACTTTAGAATATTTGACTGGTGCATTTGGGCACCTTATTATTTACCAGACATGTCTGCAGAAGAAATATCGATCCTAAAGCCAACTGATGTAACAAAAAGAGGTAAAAGCCTACATTTACCTATCTATAGATCTGAATTTATCACTTACACAGTAATGATTGATCTGGGCTGTTTCTTTTCTTTGTAATAGAAAAAGCTATGTAAGAAAACACAGAAAATTGAAAGAGGTGGAATCCAGTAATCCCTCTCCAGAGATCTGCCTTTCATCCTTCACTCCCTGTTATCACTAAGACCAAAAATTTGGCTTATTTCTATCTCTTCCCACACTTCTACACTGTTTTTCCAAGACTGTTATTGACCACAGAGGCTTCCTGAATCTTTCTGCATCATCATTTTTTGTGTCCTCAAGCACAGTTTGACAACATATGTGTAATGGAGATTCACTTATTCAAAACAATTTCTTACAAGCAAATATATTGCTTTTCTTCCTTTTTGCTAACTTATTTATTTTATATATTATCATGAATCCTTATTATTTTATTTCTCTTTTGCGTAATATTCCTGAATTTTAACTCTAGATTTTTTTAAAATGAACTCATCTTTCATTTTTAACCGTAAACAAAGACACCAAACATTTAAATACTGAAGGCTTCCAAATGTATTAGATACTATCTCAGAACAAGAATCCAAGGACAGAGTTAGCGGTAACATGACAGAACAGCAAGTGTTAGTGGAACACAATTATTGATGTGTGCATGTTGTGGGCAGATGTGAGAAACAAGAAAGGGATGATCAGTTAGCCTTAAGCATTATGACGAGGAGGAATAAAACCAAGCTAGTAACTTCAAAAGAAAAACAATTTATCTGGAGCATAATTGTATGCAGCTGAGTATCTGATTGAGATGTCTGTGTAGATTCTGAAAATATTGTTTGGAATTCCTATGAAATCATCTTCACGAATGAAACTGACTTCCCTTAATGTTGGATCTCTCCTTTGGAAAGAACAGCATACAGAGAATGTGATTCATCTCACCCTAAAGCACACATTTAAAATACATTAATAGAGATTTATAAGAAGATTCTGTCTCTTTGCTGTAACTATAACATAGGACTAAAGGAGATTAGCATGGGTTCAAATATTTGTGTTTCACCAGGAGCACTCACCCCAGCTTCTTAAAAAAAACAGCCGCAAGGCCCAGACCAACCTCACTATTACAGTCAATACAGTGTTTACCAGCAATCTTTGCCCCTATTATAAAGTATTCCTATCTCGGCTTGGGCTTTGCCAAGTACCAAGGGTATTAAGGAAGAGCTGACTACAAAACGTGTGATTGCATTGACTAAGTAACAGCATTTTGACTTTCATTGGGAAAAATCAAGGAATGAATCAGAAGTCAGCTGGAGTAAAAAGTTCAGGTACTTGAATAAGAGATCTGAATTTTCTGAGGGTCCAAAAGCAAAAAGAAGCCGGATGTCCTAAAACTAAATCTTCAAAAAGTATTTCAGCATATCAATAATAATTTGATTTTAAAAAGGTATCTAAGGTTTTGTATGTCTAAGATAAATCTCCCATAAATGTATATGCTTCATAGATTTGGTTAGATTAGAAGCATAGTCATCCAGCTTCCTTATTATAGTCAATGAAGAAAAACAGTTGCTTTCAGACAGAAGCTGAGGTATCAGTAGTTTGAATAACTTTCTCTCTATCTTTCTGCATTGACTATATTGGAAGCAGAGGATAATTTTACATCTGGCTTATCATTTCATCTAAAGGCCTGAATTTAAGTGGAATGAAGGTTCTAAATCAGAGGTTAGGAAATGTAGGGATAAAATAAAAGCTCTCAAACCAAACTAGGCCTTAAACCCCCCAAAAAGTAGCAAGAAAAATGTCCATTTTGTAGAGAGAGTTAAAAAAGAGGGCAAGAAGAAACAAAGACAAAGGGTGTAAAGTAGGATAGAAATTTAGGATATTCTAGGTATGGTTTAAAAGGAAAATTTGTCATTCTACTTTTTGGTAGGAATACTGACTCTGAACATAAGACCAGTACCAGGCATGTAAGAGGATGTTGGCATGGAGTAGAAACCCATATTTTTCAGATGAAGCATAATTCAGAGAAAAATAAATGAACTGAAACTCTGAAAAAGAAGTCAGGAAGGAAATGCTGGAATAAGTTTGTTAAAAAGGAGTGACATAGAACCACTAACATTTAGGAAATTTTGCCATATTTGATATGGTGAAACAGTGATCCAGACAAAAGAAAGCTTAATTTAACCATAGTAATATGCAAAACATTAAATGCATTTTTAGGTGATGAGAACTAAACATGGAAGCTAATAAAATATGAGATAAGTAGGGCATGAACTTCACAAAATAGTGTGGTAAATTAACTTTGTACCTTCCTTTCACTAATGCAAATCTTTTAATATCCAGTGCAAATATGTTAGATCACATTTTCTTGGCTTCAGTAAAGCATTGCAAGCAATACCAAAGGAAAGTTACTTAAAACAGAGAACATGAACATGAGAAGCAGAACTTGAGGGAAACAGGACCTAACTATAAAGACCACTACAGGGTATGCTAAGAGAACTGAAGATCTTGAGGGACTGGCTATGTCATAGGATCTTTCTTCTTTAGTAATACAACTTTAGACTTGGTTGAAAAAAATGACTCAGAGGCACTGTCAATACACAAGAGGAGGATGCAGGATGAATCTGGGAACCAAAAAAAAGACTGAGACTATAAAATTTGAAATTGAAGATTGTCAGGAGACTGATGTAATTCCTTAGCCATAATCCTTCTAAGACACTCAGAGACTTTGCAAAAAAGGTGTTTTCATCACCTATCAGTATTGAGATTTCTGAAAGCATCAGATACAATGCAACACAAAATACTTACTGAAGCTCTAGAAATCTTCAATATATTATACCAGGTGCAAGACACCTTTACAGTATGTACATCCATCTTTTCATTCTTGTGAGGACAGAACTTGTATCATACAAGTCCACTCCACTCAGATAACACATTTGGTGTCTAGAGAGGGGAATGTTTTAAACTCAAGTTAAGAGAAAAGCAACTAACAAAAAATACTTATTAAAATAATGTAATAAGATATACCACTCCTTCCTAGCTGGTGTTATGAGTCTATTGCTCACAGTCTCTTCTGGATCCTTTGTACGGTATCTGATTCCTTATGTTGTGGCAAACAAGAGAATTCAGTACCCTAACAAGCATCCTGTCAGACAGTACTTACTGTAAGTGTTTGTTAAAATATTATCTAGCCTCTGATGTGAGTCTCACTCACACAATGTCCATTATCTCCTAGGGCTGATTTTTGTTTGTTTGGTTTGGGCTTTTTTTTGGTTTTGTTTATTTTTAATTAAAAATTAATTTTAAAAAATAAGCACTGATTTTTATTATGTATCAATTAGAATACTTCGGCGATATACATAACAAAATTAGTATCTTCATTTTTCATTCATGATGGCTTCAGCCATTTACCTCTACTATGGCTAGATCCTCGATTTGCTGAAAAGGAGGTACAAGAAAAAGTGAGTCACTGTTGAACAGTCGAGATGATTAAGCAATTTATACAACTTCTGGGATGCCCCAGGATGAGGCAGAAAGAGAACAAGACTGGAAAATAGTCAGAATCCCTTAGGTAGTGCAAGTCAGTTTAGTTCATTAATATGACTGAAGTATGTTGTCCTTATTAAGAACATTGATTTACCTTCAATAACAGCCAAGGCTTCCTACCTTCTTCATACATTTGGCCAGCAAATGAATATTTTAATTTTGTTTTGTTTTGTATTTTTGTTTCTGTGATAAAGGTGAAAATTTTTTCATTTACACAACTCCTAGTGCCAGTATGACCAGTGATAGGACATGAGGAAATGGAATGAAGCTGCATCAGGGAAATTCAAATTAGATATTAGAAAAATGTTCTTTACTGAGAGAATTATAGGTCACTGGAACAGGCAACCCAAGGATGTGGTCATGGCACCAAGCCTGCCAGAATTCTGGAAACTACCTGTGAAGCCACTGGGTTTTTCCCTCAGATTAATAAATTGTTGCTAAAACCAAACTCATTCTTTAGCCAAAATAATTTCTGTCTTTCCAAAAGAGGAATTTATTTTTTCTCTCACAGTCAATCAGGTCTACTTGAAAGACACATCACCTTCCCCTTAAGCTCAAATCAAAATTTTTGTACATGATGTCTCAGTTATTTGACTTTAAGTGAACACTGATTCAATGAATGCAAAGAAAAGAAATTACATTAACTCAGAAATGATTACATGGACAGAAGTATTCACTATTAAAAAAGTGTGCTCCTTCTGTCATTTTTATCTCTCATCTAAATATGAAAAAATGAAGTTTTACAATTTATCCTGTAGTTCTCTTGCACATAAAGTTTTCCTTCTTTTTGTTGTATACCTAGCTTATTTTCTTCATTTTTTTCTGTAACACCATGGAAGCATTTCACCTGGTCTGCTGAAAAAAATTATTATGTAAGTGCATGTTGTTTTCTGGGCTTATATTTTCTCTTAACAGCCCTGTAGGTTCTCCTGTACCTTCCTTCACTGACTAACTCTGGTTTGCAATTGTTCATTATGAGAAATCAATCCCTTATGTTCCATCGTGTGTTATAACCTGTTCATTGCCAGGTGGTTTAGGGACAAAAGTGTAACTGAGAAGTGTTTGATGAGGTCTCAGGACATTTGTATTACATCTGCTTACCTGCAGGTGTTTTCTGCTGGATCATACTTGAATTCTGTAGCCTTTGAAACTGAATGACATGAGAAATT
Source organism: Calyptomena viridis (assembly GCA_013390005.1). Lineage (NCBI taxonomy): Eukaryota > Metazoa > Chordata > Aves > Passeriformes > Eurylaimidae > Calyptomena > Calyptomena viridis. The sequence goes on from WEIV01008329.1 coordinate 52,109, forward strand.
TTAAGGCTTTGGGAGCTGGGCAAGGGGGAGAAATGAGATGCCTAATGAGATGCCTAATTCATGTCACTTGTGTGATAGCAGAGCCTAGGGGATCCAGTCTGGAGGAGAGTCCTGCTTTCTCCAATGACATTTACAGATAATGCTACAGAAATCACATGTAAACGTATTATCAGGCTAGGGACTAAAACTGCTCTTTCAACACTAATGGAAGCTATATTAATCTTCACACAAGTCCGAGCAAGCGTTATTTCCTGTTACATGTTACACCATAGCCTTGCATGTTTGTTCTTTTTCTGGGTGCAGAAAGGCCCTCCAGGTCTTTGCTATTTGTTCCATGCCATCTGAAGCAAGAGTGCCTGACACAGCAAATGAGAAGGGGTTTGTGGCAGCTGAGAGCTGAAATAAAACTAAATTTGTACAATCTTCTTGATGGAAATATCTAATATTCAAAGTGAGGAAGCAGACTACTCAGCTGGATCATCCTAGACAAGTACTACACTCGCACAATAAATTTGGGATGTTCCCAAGAAAAAAACCCAACAGTTGCTAATTATGATCTCCAGTATCAGAAATAACTGAAAATATTGTTAAGCAGAATGGAGCAGAGTCATTTTCTCAGATCTCCAACAGAAAAATTGTTTGAATTTGAATGTTTTAGCTGTTTAACTGACATTTAAATGTAGTCTCAGGTACTCCAGAAATGTAACGATTTTTTAATTCTTTGTCTTAAAAGCTGTGGGACTGACCACAATGAGTCTACCTGTGAAGGTACATCTCTGGTATTATCATTCTAGCACCAACTGGCGTGCTTGCTCTTTGCTCTCTTATTATTATAACAGGAAGGAATGAGGACAACATAACAATCCAAATCTGCTTCTTAGTTAATCTCACACATGAAGTTACGCAGCTTTCTTTGGCATTGCTTTTGTTGAGTAGCAACAGAAATTTTTTTCTGAAAGATAAATTTAAAATTGAGCATGAAGTCCCAGTAAATCTCTCCTTTTGAGGGATTTGAGAACACAGGATCTGATTAACCAGCTCATGGAAAATGTTTATTGTTTATATAAAAATAGCTCATCCTTCATCCTCTGAAGCTTCAAACAGGAAAAGTTTAGCTGGACTCTGAAAACAGTCCTCAAGTTAAAAACAGTCAAGCTTGGAAACCTTTTCTCTCTCCAACTCTGCTTCGATAGGAACCTGTCACTTTCTTAGCAAAAGGTCTAGTATAGACCATACTCTAAAAACAAAAACTCAGCAACCAAGCACTGTTAGTATGAAAATTTGAACATACGATATTGAATCATGCCATTCAGTGTGATCTATAAGAAACCCAGGACCCTTAAGCATCTTTCTTACATCTAAGCAAAGCAATATGGGGGCAATTCCCAGCTCTCAGATACATGGCAATATTTCAGTTTCCTCTAGGAAGCAAATCAAGCACAAACCATATCTACCATTGAAAGGAAATCAAGCAGCAAAGGACCTGCTCTGCATTTCCCTTATGAGTAGGATGCATTATAGCATTGAGCTGCCCCACAGTCCAGGGCAGTCTGAGATAGTCACCTGTATTTCACTCATTTCCTCCCCTTCCTTGCTCCCTGACAGGCTCTCTTCATGATGGCCCTTCTCTCTGTCTTTGCTGTTCTGCCTAGTGCCTTCTCCAACCAACAGCACAATATTCAAACACAGGGAAAAGAAATACACCACAGATGGGTTCTGACTCCTGCCAGAGCTCTGTTAATGGGCTACTGCACTTACATCTGCCAGCTCACTGTGTGTTACATCTACATGGAGTGTAAACTCTTTGGAGGAGGAACTCACTTATCACAACTGGAGTTATGATGACTGCTTTTATCTGGTTCACAAGAAACAGCATGTCTGTGCCAAAACAGAAAGCATTTTACCTGGAGTTGTGTGGTCCCTAAAGACTGTCTCTGCTTCTGCCCCAGAGTTTCAGAAGTGAGAGTTCCTTTTGGTTGCTCTCAAAGTGAGTCACTAATGATACAGTAACTATCCTCTCATATAGGCTTGTAACTTCTATAGTGACCATGCAGACATACAGTATGTTGTTGTTTAGTCATCAAACACAGAGGAAGTGAGGCCAATTATGTCATTGGGCTATTTTTAAAAGTAGATATTTTACATGTGCACTATTTTCAGTAACAAATTGCATTGCTAGAAGTAATACTGAGAATTGTTTTGACTGTGTCATTTCATCAAAATTTAATCTACCCACTCTGAGACTAAACACATCTGTGCCACCTACACGGCTGTGGCTGTTGTAAGGTGTGTCAAGGAGTGGTGGTGGTGGAATTACAGCTCCATAATCTTGTAGCCTAATCTGTGATGATGAGTGGTTTAATCTGCCCATGCATTTCAGCATTGGATCAAGACTGTGGGTCTCACATATTTGTAAAGGTTGGCTTGACATTTCTTGCTCCTGGGAGTTTTGCTTTTATGTATCCTCCTCTGTAAGGATAATAGCACCTGTGGGTTTAATGGTAACAGTAACATTCAGCCTTTTCCTGTTGCCACAGTTTGTTCCTGTCCTGTCCCCCAAAGTTTGCATTTCATACATTCATTAAACTTCTACCCTATCTTAAAGTAGATTGTTTTCCCAAAACCTTTACTTCCGAGAAGTGTATTTTCAGGCTACATTTCTTTCCCTCTAAATGTTTTTAATCTCATTCTCTCAAACCTGGCATGGGCTGGCATCTCAAAATTGGCATAGTATTTTGAGTGGGGAGGATCCTATAGTAAGACACATCAGAGAAAGGAAAACAAATCATAGTTTCACAAAGCCCTCTGTCTCTGTCTGACACTAATATCAATTATTTTATTCCTGAATGGTTCCACTATAGCAGAATGGCTGGTCTTTTTTCTGATACAGTAACAACAGTGGGTGTTGAAACATATTGAACTTGTAAATCTCTGACCTTCAACAAACAGATAAGATGGTAAACTGCAGATAACTAATCACTGAAGCAATAACTATAATGTCACTGACTCTTGCTTATCTGTCTGTAATTTTGGAGGAATTTCTTAAATTTGTCTTCCCATGGTTTGTGTTCTCTTATTAGACGGTATCTCTGATAACAGAGGTTAAAGTAAAGCTGTTATAATAAGTAAAAACAAAACATATCTTTAAACAGTAAGATTATAATGTGTAGAGAAAGAGATGGATGATGGTTCTTGAAACATAATGACCTGATTCAATATGACCCTAATATTGTGTCTAGTTCTAGTCACACAGTTTTACAAAGCAGATAGCAAGAAAAAAATCTACCAAAACTGTTAGGAGAATTAAAAAATATTGATCACATCAAAGTGTAAGCAATTGTAACATTAATTTTAAATTTAAAACAAATAAGAGATCTTCTAAAGATACATAAACAAGCAACTTACAGAAAGTACATGATCTTGTTTACTGTTTCTCAATATAAGAACAATGACACTTTCAATGAACGAGGACTATAGTTTAAAAATAGATCATAGGGAAGTAGTCTTTCATAATGAGCACAAAAGATCTGTTGAGTTTATTGTATTATTTTAAATCTGAAAGTCAGTTGAGAACATTGATATCAAAACTCCTGTATCTATGCAAGAAAGAACTAAAGAAAAACAATGAAAAATTCAGTAGCACTTGAAATACCAAATGATAGAATCTTGTTTACTCCTCATTTCCATTATGGATTGAAAGAATAGGACTGTCTGAGACAGACTCTGATTTGGACAGCTGGATATTGCTGATGTTCTGTGATGGTAATAATTAGATCTGAGGACAAATGCCGCACTTTAAACACACGTCAGTATGATACAAGTCATTGCTCGGGGTGCCATGAAAATTCTAATGCTGTGAATGGAGCAAGAGTAACTACAAAAATTAAAATTTCCAGTGTTTATTTAAGCCTGCGTGCATAGCACTGGTTTGTTTGAGCCTGAACTTTTAACAAGCATTTTCCTTTTGTATTTGATGCTTGTGCAGCCTCACATAGAGAGAATGAGCCCACATCCGATATTTACTTTGTGCATCAAGTGACTCAGTTTCAGAGAGTGTAACTCATACTCTAAGTCCTACAAACATAACAGAAAAATTCCTGAATGTGAAGTGTGAGCTGTGTGTTTCCTCCTTGGCACTCAGCAGAAAGCTGCCAAAGGGCTTCTACCATCTTTTGGTGGAAACATTTGAATGATAAAAGATCCTGGTGCTCTTCCAAAAGATATATTTGTAGCATCTTCTTTCAAGTTATCGTTAAACTGCTTATATTGAAGTAATAATTTTCCCAAGCAGTCTGCAAAGCAGCTGTTATCTGGGCAATCACTCTGTGAACCAAAGCCAAGTGAAGTCAATGTTGAGATTTTTATTTTGTTTGAATTTTGGTTCAGACCCTATCAGGCTTCTTATTGATTATTTGTTTCTAAGTATTCACAGTCTAGATGTTAATAACAACTATACGAATATAGTAATTGGGAATAAACTGATGCTATGGCTTTATATTTCCTTCTACATCCTCATTTTCCTGTTATAGCTCTGTATCCCCTTTCTGTATTACTACACTGTCATTTACTCTTTTTTGTCACTGTTGATAGAGCTGGATGCATTTTATTTGCAATAAAATTTACTTGCACCATGATTTTCAACTGCATTTTAGACACTACATTTCTGTGATACTTACAAGAGTCTCATTTAATTTTTGCTTCTCTTAATTTGAAATTAACCTCAGTTGGACATCCACATTGGACCTATGAAAATTTTCCCAAAGTATTTTGTCAATGAAACGCTCTGCTAAATTATTAGTGCTACAGACACAAGAAAGGGCCTTTTGGTCCTGGAAACTACAACGAGATTAGCCCAATCATCAGTTAAGTCTCTATATGGGCTACTTGGAGGCATAAACAAATGTTGCATCTAGGCTCTACCAGAATAATAAAACTTGCTTTATGTTTTTTGTTTTATGTTTTTGCCAGGGTCTAATCTATTTGACTGAGACTAACAGATCAAAATATGTAGCTAGAAGGAGAGCAAGCATTTTACCAAGACCAGTTATTCCAGCTGCCTGGCTACATCCTCATTGTCATGGTGAGTCACTTCATCAGGTCACCTTGTTGAAGCTGCACTCCATGGCACTGCAGGCACCTTCTAATAGTCCTGGGATACCTTGGGAGACTTCAAACATGATGTTTTATCCCATGGGTCCTTGCAGTTTTTCAAGACCAATTATTTCTGGCTTTTGTCTCACCCTGTCTTCCTAGCACTGCTGATGTCTTTTGACCCCGTTGTCCAGTCTGCATGGTTTACTTGCTGTTGTATCACCAACATGCTATAGCAAAAGAACACATCATTTGGACCAGAGGTAAGATTTGTAATTCACTTGATTCACCTGGAAACAGCCTCAATCATAGGACCATAGAATCATAGAATGGTTTGTGTTGGAAGGGACCTTAAAGATCGTCTAGTTCCAACCCCTCTGCCACAGGCAGGGTCATATATATACGCATGATATCACAGAATCACAGAGTCACANCAGATTCACAGAATCAGTGAGGTTGGAAAAGACCTCTGAGATCATCAAGTCAACCTCTGACCTAACACCACCTTGTAAACTAGATCATGGCACTGAGTGCCACATCCCGTCTCCTCTTAAATACCTCCAAAGACAGGGATTCAAACACCTCCCTGGGCAGCCTCTCTCAGGATGGGGCACATGGCTCAGAAGACAGTCCAAACTGAGTCTGTTAACAACATCTGCTAGATAAATAGATAGTGGGAAGGACACTGTGAACTCCAGAACCTTCAGACACAGCTGGTTCCCAATAGACTCCCACAGGTTCCTCCTAGGATGGTAGGCTTTGAAGAGGAATGCATCATTTTTGTGTACCCGTGAAGCACATAATAAGACAACCAAAATCATGCTGATTTTTCTTACTTTTTTCCTAGAGTGGCAAACTCTGTAATAGTGAAACTACAAAGCACTGTAATAATGTCATTTGGGCTGAGAAAACAACACTTGACCCTGGAAATGACCCATGTCCCTCTTCTAAGAAAGGCAGAACAGGATCATGTTAGGTCCAGCAGAGCCTACACAGTATGAATGTGACCATTTTGAGGACACTGCCCCATAATCCTCTTCCTGCTTTGTGGTAGGACCCTGGTGTACTTCGTGCAAAAATTTAAGACACAAATTGGACGGCTCACTCAGATTCACACGGAAATGCACCATCCTGTATAATTGTCAAAGTTTGAAATTTGTTATATGACATGTAAATAAGAAACTGAAAACTGATTCTCTGCTGCCTGGTAAGAGCTTATTTAGAGGAAAAGGCAACACAGGCTGGAAATTGAAACTGCAGTATGTAATTAAAAGGCTGTGGCTAAAATGGATGTACTAACCGCATGAAGACTGTGTTAGGTAGGAAAGAGAGAGATCCCAGGCCAGACAGAGCCTCCATGGGCTTTGTACTCTTTGCATCATCTTAAGGAGAACTAGTGAGGTTTTCTCTGGAAACACTGTTTTTCATCAGAAACAGCAGAACTGTCAAAACCAAAAGCTGGTGTGGACTCACAGCATGTGTAGACACCCCATTTTCTGCCAACTGCCCCCTACCCTCCAAACATAATACACAGAAGGTCTTAATCCTACATCCCAAATGAGCTTTCTGATTAGTGGGCCATCAGTCTTTCCAAAGCACATTTTTAATTGCATACGTTTAAAGAGAAAATATCTCCAACAGGACAGATGAACAGATGCTCACTACAATGTAAGTGAATGTGCAAGTCTTTCTCCTAGACTGAAGATTGAGATCTAGACCCTTGTTTAATTCAATCTGAGCAAAATACCGAAACAGTAAGATCTCCTCCCCAGACTCAGTAAGAATCTTAAAGGGCTGTCATACTGCCAGGGAGTTAGAATATGTATGGGTATGTGTAACTTTACAATGAGTGAGGTTTTGCATTATAATGAGATTTTGCATTATAACTAGGACATTGCATTATTCTTAGGGATTACATTATTCCTAGAACAAGAGTATACTCTTTTAAATGTATTGCATTAGATTTGAGAAAAGACTAAAAAATTAGTAGTCCTGACAGTGAATATATCTAGAAGTTTCCTTAACATTGTAATATTCTAACTTGCTATTCAGAGATCCACATTTCAATAGAATAAATCACTAAATTCCATTTATTAGTGTCAGCTTTTCTTTATATTTTCACCAAATTCACTATAGTTAGATGTAGCTTCCTCACCCACCATATCATCTTTGGGTCTGTGCAGAATCTCTAAGAAGCAAAGCTGTCACTGCCATCTAGTGTCTTCAGAGCAGGTTTCTGGAGACCATGCTAGGAAAAAAAAAAGTGTTTGCATGAGATCGAATTCCTTCCCCTGTTTAGCAGCTACTAGTAAATTTCATGTAGTTAATAGAAACTCTTACAGTGTTGCCTAATTTCTAACTTTAGAAAGTTTAAATGATGTTTCCTCATTTTTTTTCTTACCTGGAATACATATTTGCATCCTCTAAGTAATGAAAGTTCCACATAAAAACTAGCAAACTGGTGGGAACTTTTTAGTTCTGCTTATACTACATCGTGGGAGACATCTGTCTCAGCCTCTCGCGGTCCTTCCTCACTCACAACATCTCAGGGAAAGCAGTCAGTTCAGTCTCTCCCTTGGGAAAAAGACATCTCTTTTCAATTCTTTATGGTCTTGGGTGATATCCCATCAGGTACCCACCAGGCACCCATGCAATGTCATTCTCATGTGATGGCAGTGGGTCCCAGGGCACAGAGTACTGGAGAGAGTTTTCCTTTCTGACTGACAGCAGCAACAGGGTCCCTCTGGCTCTGATCTCAGCCTTCCACTTTCACAGCACAAGCAGTACTTTTCATTTTTTTCTCCATGAAATGCCAGGAACTGAGTGCCTGGTGCTTTTCTCAGCTGAGATAGAGCTAACCACAGAACACCTCCCGTCTGTCACTGGGAATGCAGATGCAGAAGCTGGAGCTGTGGCTGGAATTGTGCCGAAGGCTGCTTCCAGTCAGCCGAGCAGCAAACAAGAATATTTCTGTTTAGGCTGTGTAGCAGCTGGATATGATTATGCTGAAGGCTTTTGAAGGTCCAGTTTCCTATGCAGTACCTTTTACCTCCTCCCAAATGTTCAGTGTTATCAGAAATTTGCATAGATATGAAAGACATTCATTGATGTCTCCTTAACCCCTGTCCACCTTTGCATTCCCTTATCCAGTGCTGCTTCAAAATTCAGAGGACTCAGACTCAATAAGTAGCCCTTATGGAAGACTTACTATTATTTTGACAAAATTTTCCATCATGTCTTTATACTGAGAATAACAAGGACTAAGATTACATGTCCAGACCCTTATTTCACTGCAGAGAAATAAAATTAAACTGCAAACCAATATCAAACATTACTTTTGGGGGGCATATTGTGTCAAAAATCAGTCAAAACTGATTTTTATATATAATTGAACCAATTTCCTTTGTTATGCATAGAGAATTGTCCTGACTTTTCCCCTACCAGTTTTATCAGTATTTTATAATAGAAGAAAACTTTGATTTTAGTCCCATTTAAGTTTTTCCATTCGTAAAGTGGGTTTTTTCAGCTCTATTTCTGTGCATTTCTTTTAGGCATATTAATGTCTGGAATTCATCGGTTTACAGTTTTATGTTCAGAAGAGACCTCTCAATCTGTTAGGTTATCTCAACTAATTGTGTTTTGTAAATTGCAGAATTAGCCTCATCTAGTGGTTAAGACTGGTAATTTATGTTTGTTTCAGTGTATTAATTGTTGGTGGGCTTTGCTTGGCAGATTGATTAGCTTAGCTGATTGATTAGCTTAGCTGATTGATTAGCTTGGGGATTAGTTTTGAGACGTCAGAAGAGGATAATGTAGTTTCAACTAATTATTAATGTTTAGCATTCAATAATGTCAAACTGATTTTCCCAGTATTTCTTAATATTTTCTTGTTCCTTCTGTAATGATAAGGACTAATTTCAACTTTTTTCTTATTTTGCAAATTTGAGGAGTCTTTCCTTTTTACTCTCTTTCTGTCTTCTTTTCCTCCTCTTTCCTAAAAAATTAATTTCCTTGGAGTGAAAAAAAAGTAAACCACATTTTCAAATAGAGGTGAAAATTTTAATGAATAAAATGTACAGGTTAGGGTTCCTGATTTATTTTGTCCAATAGCTGCATCTTGATTCAAGGACAGGCAGAATATGAATTTTTAATTTAAGTAATTTCACAACGTAGATTTATTCCTTCGATTTATTTAATATTCTTTTTTAAAATCTAACAATAATCACAGTCCCACATAATTTGCAGTTATTAAAAAAATCAAAACAAAACAAAAATTTACAATGTACTGAAACAACTGATACAGGTATTAAAAGAGTGAAAAACATGAAAAAATATATCCTTCTCAATATTTTGATTTGGATGTTCAGGTTCTCTTCTGGCACAGTCAGGCATAACCTGTATAAACATCTCTTTGGTTAACATCAGCTGCAAACATGGGCTGTGATACCAGATGTAGGTTTCAACCGGCATGATTCTCTTGCTGCTGCTTTCTTCTGCTTTCCCCAGTATCACACAGTCTGATGATTTCTGAAGGGAGTAGTTTTCTCTTTTCCTGCTTTTTCTGTCTGCTTTGGAACGATACCTCACTGCTTCTGTACCTTCTCCTTCTTCTAAAGACGACATGGGCATTTTCTTCCAGTGGGATATTCCCATTCAAATGGGAATACATTCCAACACCTTTGGATTCTCTAGCTGCATCTTTGCAGCCTGGTATTACTTGCTCAGGGAGGCACCATTCAGTCCTCACTCATTTGTTACACATCTGAATTCCCAGTATGTTAAAAGGAATTTCAAAAATAGATGAAGGATTAATTTAAAAATATAATGCTTATGGGTCCCTTTCTTGGGACGTGCTAGCAGATCCTTGAAATATGCTAAAAATGCCCAGACTACCAGGAATTGAAAGTGCTCATGATCATGTGTGATGTATCCAGCATCTCACTTCAATACTAGACAAATTCTACATGGTGTAATGCCCCTTGAAATGCTAATGATCTCTTTTCTCCTTTCCTGTTAAGTTAATTCAGTTCCCATATATACACCATATATATTTGGTGGTAGGTTGCCCAGTGCTTGTTCACAGAACCTTGCTGTCCTCTAGTAAATCTATATGCCCACATTATTATTATTATTACTATTTCCATGTACTACAAACTGCTCTGCAGCCTATGACATGGCACTCAGTTGCAATTAGCACCAAAATATGGAGTTAGTATGCAGGACACGGACAATTCTTTGACTCCAGATGCTGTATTCAAACTGCAGTGGTCCATTGAATAAGTAGAGATAACCTAAGGAAAAGGAAAGATAAAATGAATTAACATTTAGAAAACTCTGTTGTCATATTAAATTTATCTTTAAAATAAAAATGATCTTATTTGCTTTTATTTTTATAAGTCTTTCAAATGCAACATTTTAGTATTTAGAATGCTGAGCTCAATTTTTTAAAGATCTTAATTTCATTTGCCAGACCTGGATCAGAATTTTAAAACAACTGATATTCTTTAAACTTGTATCAAATTCCGCATCTTGTTACAATACAGCACTTGCTTAGGAAAATACAGGGTTTGCATGTTAGTGCTTAAGACTCTGACTTGGAAACTCTCCTTGAAGAGTTGGATAGGAATGGGTTCCATTTGGAGGAGCAGATACATTATAATACTTGTATATTAAGAACATCACTTTAAGTTCCTTAAGCAAGAAGGCAGGTCTTTTTTTGGCCTGAGCACTATTTAGATCAGAAGACTGACTCAGCCAAGAGCAGAAGTGTTGATGTGAAAAAAAATCAAAATTACAATGACAGAGTTTTCCACAGGACATTCATCTCAAGTTTCAAGGGCAACTAATTGTAATCAAGTTTCATTATCAGATTATGTACCATTTCTTTCATAGACCGCATCCACTTTATCACCAATTCCTGCGAACTCTTCCTCTATCAGCTTGGGGTAGCCTGCTTCCATAACCTCTGTCTCTTCATCATAACTATATTAAACACAAAAGAAAAAAAAATCAGAGGATTTAAGCAGCCTAGGAGTTTGATCCGTGCCCTTTGTATGATTTGAAGTTATCCACACCTGAGGGAGCCAACAGCCTTTAGGTGCTTTCTGTCTGGTGCAATAATGAAACTCAGGGCAATAAATATGGCATACTCCACCAGAATTGGAATAAACACAAAACTAATGGAGTTACGTTTTCAGAACTGATCTATGAAGTATGTATGAGATAGAGATTGTTGTACCTGGATGTATTTGCACTACAAGCCTAACCTGGGCTGCTTGGCACAGAGATACTGTGAAGGGATGGTAGTCTTTGCTATGCATGCATGGCTGTAAGCCACATTCCTGGAGATTAAAAATCGGACACTCTAGAGTGGGACAGATTCCTTGCTCTCACAGTACTGCTAGCCTTTCATGTCACAAAAGTGACTCAAGGAAGCAGGATGGGAATTTTTGTCTAGCAGACGTGACTATATTACAAATTCTCCTAGATTAGAGCTCTTTATTCTCCTTTCCTTTCTTTTACTCATTCAGCTTTTAAAGTCTGTGCCCATATGTTTATAAAAGTCTTGCATACACCTTTATGACATATTGCACACAGCTATAGCACCAATGGAAACCACAGACTAGAAATATGTGAACCACAGTCAAGTTTCTGGTTTAAACCAACCTGCTCATCTTTTGATGTGTCTGGAGAGGTTATGACTAAGGACACACCAATCTGTCCCCAGCTTACCTCCAGTAC
>WEIV01008329.1:64465-101148 GCA_013390005.1 Calyptomena viridis
ATGTATTTGCACTACAAGCCTAACCTGGGCTGCTTGGCACAGAGATACTGTGAAGGGATGGTAGTCTTTGCTATGCATGCATGGCTGTAAGCCACATTCCTGGAGATTAAAAATCGGACACTCTAGAGTGGGACAGATTCCTTGCTCTCACAGTACTGATAGCCTTTCATGTCACAAAAGTGACTCAAGGAAGCAGGATGGGAATTTTTGTCTAGCAGACGTGACTATATTACAAATTCTCCTAGATTAGAGCTCTTTATTGTCCTTTCCTTTCTTTTACTCATTCAGCTTTTAAAGTCTGTGCCCATATGTTTATAAAAGTCTTGCATACACCTTTATGACATATTGCACACAGCTATAGCACCAATGGAAACCACAGACTAGAAATATGTGAACCACAGTCAAGTTTCTGGTTTAAACCAACCTGCTCATCTTTTGATGTGTTTGGAGAGGTTATGACTAAGGACACACCAATCTGTCCCCAGCTTACCTCCAGTACTTATTTCCAGTAAAAAAGAGAGTCTTTCCAGTGTCTTTAATATGGACAGCTGCATCTATTCTTTTCATTTCTTTTGGGAATCCCATTTCATATATCTTTTTAGGAAAATCTTCAACTATGTCATAGCCATTCAAAGCCCAGACTTTCTTTCCTGAAAATAAGAACAGAGTATAGATGAGTCTTTTGTAAACACTGAGCTTTGAAACCAGAATGAAATGAGGATGCTGTGACCCCTATTTTCATACAACAAATAGAGGCTTAGGTCACATATTCAGCAGGTTTTAGACTATTTAAGCTATGATCCTAGGCATCTTATATAAACAAAATTGCAAATATAAACAAAACTGAAAATATAGACAAAATTGAGAACTCACCCTTAAACATGAACACAAGATCTTTGATGGGATTTTCATAAGCTGCATCTATTTTATTTGGAAGCTCTGGCCAAAAGGACTTAAGTAATACCAGTTCTGCCTCGACCATCTGAGGGTGCAATCGCCAGAAAAATCTAGTTCAGAAAAAGAAAACATATTTTATGTTTCTTGTCATACCATAGAATAGCAGTGTCTTCGATGTGCTATAGTAAAAATTAGTTACTGGTGAGTTAATGTTTTTCATAACATAGATCATTTAATACATAGACCCCTTGTAGACCTTTCCTTTTCTCAAAGTCATCTAGCTGCAGATCATTTCTGTCATTCACACAGTGATCATCTCAAACAATAAAAAATTTTAAACTTTTCTCATTTAGAATAAGAGAAACACTGCTGTCCCATGTAAAGCTTCTTAGTGTAGTACTCAAACAAATGTTAGTATATTTGTGCATGTTGAAGAAAATCCTGTGAAATGAAAAATGTGTACAGACAGTGTCAGTCTTTAGCCATGTTATCTTCACTTCATATTAGTGGGCAGTGAAGTCTGTAGTTATATTATAAATCCTGCCTAAAAAGATATATGATGCATTTCCTTAGAGATCTCTATATTGATTTCTGATCTTTCAAATTTATGTTCACTCAAATCTTTGGTAAAAAACTGAAATGGGGTTTTTGCTTGCTCAAAATGTATCCAGTACCCACCATCTGTGACAAAGTCTCTTTACCTGTCCTTGAAGACCAGCATTTCACCACGAAGTTCTGTTATTGCATCAAGTGATAATTCTGCATCACATTTCTCTGGTGTTTTGGGATGTTTTGGATTGGGATCTTTGTCTCCAGCACCTGGAATCATATCATGTGATCTAAGCTTGACAATGCTCATTTCCTTTCTGCTGGTGATGACAGTGAATAGGACATGGAAGAGTTCCCAAAGAGCATGATAAATACAAACATAATAGGCAAAACAATTGTAGTGGAGAAAGTCTGTTCTCTCTATTCTTTAGTCAAATACATTCATGGACTTCGCAGTACAACTGTGCTGCAAAGATGTTAAATGAACTTTCTTTCTTTATCTCAAGTTTTGTAGGTCCCCTAAAAGTTTTATTCTTTCCATGATGAAACATGGATAGTTCTGTTTCTCCCTTTAGACTCTGTTTTACCTTACCTTTTGAGGCAGGTCAAAAAGTATAAAGACTCTGCCCCACATTGCCTACCACCAGAGGAGACAGCACAGAGATCAGCTGTCCTCTGCAGTATTGCTTCCTTTTTTTTTCCCTCTAAACTATTAAATCTAAGCATCTTCTGTTCCAGTGAACTGGTCTTAGTCAGGACTACTGTTATTGAACATCTGCAGCTCTCTAGCTCAGTGCAGTGCATCTGTAACAGGTTATAATGACACAAGAGGTGTATTATACAGACTTACCATAGAGCTCCTGGATCCCTTGCACATCATCATCAGGAAGAACAAAACCAGTTTTTCCAGTGTATGTGTAAATTGGAAACATTAAAGCTCCAGGATCTCTAGAGTGTTCAAGTCCCAATGAATGACCAAATTCATGGGCAGCAACAAGAAACAAGTTATAGCCTATAACAAACCACAGCAAAAGTAAATGTATATCTCCTTGCAACACCAAGGAGGACTTGAACTAACCAACTAACTTTAACACTGTGATTTAACATATGAGACAACCGAATAAATGAAAAAACTATGCATAATTCATAAAATCATAGAATGGTTTGGGACCATAAAGATGATTTTGTTCCAACCTCCCTGCCATGAACAGGGACATCTTCCACTAGACACAGTTGCTTGTCTTTTTCAAATTCCACTGGGTTTTAATAAGGGCCAAATCAGTTTGCTATCTCATAGCTGGTGTTCAGCCTAAATCTTATTTGACAACCTTGCCATCTAGGCACATTTAGATTTCTTGAAGTTTCTTAGACACACAGGAAAGCTCTACGGTGAAGTCTTGTTCCTACTCAAATCATGAACATTATTTTGTTGGGAATTTATCTGCAATAGAGAGTCCATATTATTTTCCGTATTGCAGAATTAGCTTTTATTGCAGGAGGGTAAACTAATACAGTGCTGAAAAAAATAGTGTTTCGTTCTATTAAAGCTCTGTCCTGTACAGGCAAAGTGATGAATTTTCAAGTTAAATATAAGCAGATAATTTGCAGCTGAGTTATGTGGTTTTTGTAAGCTTCAGCAAAGTAATTCCCATTAGTCAGTGATCAGAACTAGTTGACCTTGAACCAGTGAAATGTCAAAATGACAAAATCTCTTGTTTGTGGCATTTTTTTTTTTAATCACTTCACTTAGGGTGTTTATATCTCAGAATTTATGCTAGGCACATGTTAAACTTCCGTTGATGACAGAAGGGAGGTTAAACCCAGCTTTCTATGTGTGAACAGTGAACATAATGATGAAGAAACACTAAACAGGAAAAACAACTGTTCACAGGTACCAAACTGGGAAAATTTTTCCATCTATCACCATTTCAAATAATCTCAGGAACTTCTTTTACCTCTGGAATCGTCTGACCAGGTTTCATCATCATCAAAATGGGCATCTCCTCCATAGTCTGGACCCGGGGGAAAAGCATGAGCCAGTAATCCAGAGGGTCCATCGAAAGGATAAAAGTCACCATGTTCTATAAAACAAAATTCAAAACAACTGAATTAATTACCCCATCTTATTGGGAGGAATATAACTATAAAGTAAAAGCAATTGGTTCTGTGTTACCTTTAGTGCCAAAGGAGATCATGATATCAGCTACGCCACTTCGTATTCTGGTGAAGTTCAAAGGTGTTACATCAGACCAAACTTTAAATGCTTTTTTGAAAGCTCTGTCTACTTCAGCACGTTTCAGATCTGAAG
Organism: Calyptomena viridis; assembly: GCA_013390005.1. NCBI lineage: Eukaryota > Metazoa > Chordata > Aves > Passeriformes > Eurylaimidae > Calyptomena > Calyptomena viridis. Next base: position 68,220 of record WEIV01008329.1, read on the forward strand.
TGTAATTCATAATTCTGTCAAAGAGATTAATATCTCCAGTTAAATTGTGGGAATTGAAGAAATGTGCAATACACTTTTATTTGACTGTACACCTCATTAAAAGCTTTTGGTGCTTTTCTTATGTTCTTATCATGCAACAAAGAGCTCAGCAGCTGCATACAGTATTAAAAAAAACACAAACCATTTCCATCTTCACTAAAATAATTCAGAAACATCTGAAATGATCCAACAGCTTTCTTGAATTGGTTTTCTATGCACCAGAAGATGTAGAAAATGACAGATATATTCAGTATTAAGTCAAATCATATCAGTAACTCCACTTTTTTTTATATCATATAAATATCTCATGATCCCAACTTCCTGGAGGAGCAAAACATGATCCTAAGAGATTTTTAGAGGCTAGAATCATCCGTATTAAATTAATATTTATTACTAGATACTGAACTAATAGAGTTCAGTGATTTCATATTAGGAAACTTCCAAATAAACTAGGGCTGCAGCTGGTCAAAACCTTGCAGAATTAAAGGAGAAGGAGCTACCATGTGAACTTTCAGCACCTTCACTTTCCAAGGTCAACTTTCTGAGATCACTGTATGGGGATTTGTCTGACCAAATATAGATATCTACATCTGGAATGACAGACAGAAGAGCCTGCTCTTACAGCCACATTGCACAGTGTGGTTTGCATCTACATTGCTTTGTCTGGGACAAGACCTGTGTGAAGCAGACACTGAATCAGGTCCAAAAAAAAGCTAAGGAGTGACCTAGAGAAATGTATGATCTTAGTCCCTACCCTTCTTTCATTTGGATGGATGTGTCTGGAGTGCCTATATGGAGGCCAGATGAGGAGCTACTAGCTTACAGCACACTAGCTTTCCTCCATAATAAAGTACAATGTAAAAAATTCATGTTTACTTCCTTGGGCTGCAATGTGGGCTGGGGGCACCTTTCCAAAAGTGGGGCTGTATGGGTTTTAAGCTGCAACATTAATTTTGTCAAACTCAAGTGCATCCTTCTCACATCAGCCTTATGGACTAAGCAACCTATTGAACAGGGTACCTGGAAAAGAACATTATAACAGTAAAAACACCAAAATACCAATCATTTACCTGTATGTCAAATTCATTTTTGACCATTTGAGTTTTCTAGGGAAAAAATTATATTCCCCCACATCTGGGACGCCACATCGTGGCTTCTGCATCAGTTCATATGTTTCTTCATCTAGTTTGCCTGTCACCTCCAAGCCAAAAAAAGCTTGCATTTCCCGAAGCTTAGATGCCACTGTGTTTCCACTTTTTCTCATAATGCCAGCAGGATTCGGACGGAGATCATAGTGAGTCCTGAGATAGCGCTAAGAAAGGGAAAAGAAGTAATAAGCCTGGTTTCCAAGCAGTTGTAACCACACAACTTACTATTTATGAAACATGTGAATGAATTATTTCATACTGTACCTCTGCAAACTGAAGGTCTTTCTCTGTGAATTCATGGCTGTCTTCAAGGGGAATAGGGATTGTCAGGCAAAATGACAAACCCAGCAAGAAAAAGAAAACAGCTGAAAATCTTGATTGCATTGTGTTGGACTTCTGAAGTCTGAAGCCCTGATGTTTTAGAGAGCAGTTACCTTTACTTTTATAGTCACAATCCAGTGAGTCACCACTTAGGGACAAGTTAGAACTTCCTTGTTGCTGGAAGTAAACATGCTTAGACGGCTGGTTTTTCCCTCTCCCCAACACTGTGGTTTAGGCATCCGTTCTGCAGCTGAGGGTTCTGAAACTATATCCTCGTATAAACACAAGGTCTCTGAATATTGACATAGGTTGTGGGAAGAAATGGGTGGAAGCAAACCACACTTTTTGATTATTTTGCAGTAACTTACACTGGCAATAACTGGCAACAATACTGCAACTTACTCTGCTAGAAAAATTGTCTGTTACTATTTGATAGAGAATAAAAGTATATAACAAGCTTCATGAATTTTAAAATAAATTCTTCTACTTTTCAATAGTTACAGAAGTGCAACAGAGATTTTTAACACAGTTCAATTGTTGAAAAATGTTGCCTTGGCTTATAAGAAATAACATTATAGAATATACAATATTGTTTCCTTGTTTCTGTAAAGAACTGTAAGTCCAGAACATTAACACAAATTTTACTTCAGAGATACTTAAAGAGAATTTCTGTCTATATGACAGACTAATTTACTGCCTGTGATGTACTCACAAACAGAAATGTTAAATATCAGGAAATAGTTTTGAATAGTTAAAATGATTTTAAAATATTTAAAACTATTTAATACAATTTATCTTCCTCAAAAAAACATGACTTTAATTTACTTTATGAGAGGATCACAGCCATAGATTGATGAGACAGCTACTACTCTGAGAGAAACAATCTGCCAGCTACAGGTAGGCAATGAATCTGTGTGTCTAGAATAACAGAAAGATGTGATTTTGACTGAAGAGCTGGACAATACGATAAATCTGGCATTATGACAGAGATAGTCATTACTATATTTCAAAGTTTAAAGATTATTTCTGTCTCCTGTTTCAGGAGACAGAAATTTCAATTTCAACTACAATTTCAAATTCTGCTAAAACTTGTATGCTGACGAACATGGGTCCAAGGGGAGATGCTGTTTCTGCTGAACTTGCCTTCTTCTTTCATGGATGCTTTTGTTTTCCTGTATGGAAAACCTCAGGCGGCTTTCTAGTAGACACTGGTACAGGCTTCTTGGAATACACTACCCTCACATGGACATTGCCTTGTTGACAAAACAGGAAAAGGACAAAAATCAGTGAAGCTGAATGTATAAAGCTGGATTTATTATTCAGTCATAGCCATCTCTCTTATGATGACAAACAGCAGAAGCAAATAAAGCTGAGAGGAATTTGTTATGTAGGCTATTTGTGCCTCACTGCCCATCTTAGCCACTGCTAAATATGGTTACACCAATTAGGAATAGACAACATCTGTTAGAGCAGTTTGTATGTTCTACTTTACCTTGTCTGTCACCAGCACTGAGACTTTTTTACTCAGCAGTGGTAGCATAAAACCTGTTAATTAGTTATTCCACTTCCTTAAGTGTTCCTCCCTCAAGTTCTTGAGGACGAGCACTGAATCCATACTGCCAATGCTCTCACTGCAGTGCACTCCTTGCTATTCCAGACTGACAGATTATGTATATATCTCATTTCTTTCTTTCCAACATTGATATTTGCAGTGCTGCTTTCATTACTGTTGGGGTACTCAGTATCAGATTTCAGTTTACAATGAATTTTGCTTGCTTTGTGTGGAGCTTAGGAGCAGTGGGGCTGCTTCATCATATATTTTTGTGGCTGTAAGGAATACTGTAAGGTGACCATGAAGCTGTGAGTGTCACTGCTCTTCAGAACAGCACCAGCTGTATCTCAGCTGATCTATGTGCAAAATGAATAGCTTAAAACTCCACAGGTAACATTCCTGTGAATTGCAAATTCTCTGAAATTAGATTTTTATACCTAAAAAAGCATAATTGTGTGCCAATTTGGATATCGCTACCCTTCACCAGACTTAGCTAAAAGTTTTTTATTCTGTGTCAAGCCCTTAATCCACTACCCTTTCTCACCTCTGATATTGGAATCTTTGCTTCTGGAATAGGAGAAATTAATTTCCTAGCCAATTGTTAGTGCAGAAACATGATCAGTCTTTACACATAATTTAGATCATCAATTATTCCTAAGGGGTTTCAGGTTTGCCTTAATAAAACTGTAAAATATTCAGAGACAATATAAGAATGATATAGCTGTAGAAAAAAACCCAGATATTTAGTTAGGCACAAGATAAAGAATAGTGTTAAACTACTGAACGATGCTGCAAGGAGGTATGAAGTCCTGTTCTTTAAAACGCTTAACTGCAGCTGTCAAAGTAGTAGTAAATATAATTGTATTGCATGAATATTATGATATATTAGGCAGGGAAGAATGATTTTTCACTTTCTGTGGTTTTTTATTACACAAATACTCTGAAGTCCTTTGAAGTTCACTATGAAAACTCTGTCAAAACTTTTGCTTTTGTTACACTTCAGAGAGCTGTCCTGAGGCATTTCCAAGGAATATTTGAAAAATTGGACAAAGCAATTATAGCAAAAACTGGAACAGGCAGCTTTTCTGAAAATAACTTCTCTTCTGTAAGAAGAGATGTGTAAATTTAGATCTTGCTACTGTAAGACAATGAAATGAACAAGTGAAAAGATAGTCCAATGTAGTGAACAGATTCTGTAAGTGAGTAGAAAAACATACAAAGAGAGAAAGAAGCAGGGAGTCTGTAGCTATTTTGTCACAGGGAGTAAATAAACAGGCTAAACAAAATTAAGTTCTGAAAGATTGTTTGCAATGAGCCATCTGAGACTGTGTCATAGCTGAATCATGTTTTCTGAACATTCAGTAAAATCCTTTGGGAGTTCTGGACATGTAAATATACAGAATCCAATGTTTACTTACACATTTTATTGCTATTTATATTACACCAGGAGCTAGAAGCCTATATTGAGGCATGGATTTTTGTCTTATCTAGACAAACTGAAGAAATACTGGTGGAAGACCATGCAAACAGTCAAATAATAGGGCCAATGAAAATGAGCTGTATTCCCCCTTTCTCTGAAACAGCATCACAGATGTAGCATATGATTTTTTTTTTATGGGGAGAAAAAATGTCTAGACTGAGCTGGAAACTAAGTGCAGAACTCTGAAGTTGCTATTACTTTATATACAGTGACTTTTAAAAGCCTCAAACAAGTGACATTTTTAAAGGTAGCAGTGGTAAATGATAATATAAAAGCCAGCCAGTGTTGAGCATTGTAAGATATAAAATCTATGACTCAGGTGATGGCACTTACTGAGTTAAAAAAATTAGTTAAAACTATGAAGAGGGATGTACATTAAGGTAAAAACAGTCAGCAGTGGTTCACAGACCTTGTGCTGACCCCAGTACAAACAAGCAAGCTTGGAAAATTATATTTTAAAAGCACTGAAACCCACAAAATTGCTGAATAGTAAGACTTCAACAAGCACTGCAAAATTTCTGCAGTTCTGGCATCTTGTGGGTGTGGGTAAAGTTAGGTGGACTGATGGTAATTTTCACAGGCACAGCAGAGACTAGAATAATCATGCCAGTTTTCCCCCCAAGGAAAAAGGAGATGATGAGAAGGAGGGATGAGAGATGTGGTGAGAAGAAATGAAGGGCCTTAAAGCAGCATTTAGGTACTGTTTATTTGAAAACAAGAATTGTGCCAGCCATATGATTTCTGCATACGTTTTGCCACCACAAATAACTGAAAGGTGCCATGTTTTGATTTACAGTCTGTGTTTGGTGCCCAAAATAGCACTGTATAGTGAATGTGGTGAATGTTCTGTGACCCTGAAGCAGCAGACACTTCACTTAAGACAAATAAACAAAAGTCAATGGTCTCATTTGTTAATGTTTCTTACCAAAATGCGGTTGTATTTCAAGTGGAACATTTCCATTTCCCAGGGCTGTGCCATCACATTTAGATCAGCTTCCTCTGGGAAAAACGACATTATGATGAGGCTCATTGGGCAGATGGGTAAAAGGTATCCCAGATTAGTTCCAAACACACACTCTGGCTCTGCCTTTCTAGGTGGGACTCCATCTGTGGGAGCTGTTGCAAGAAGAGGGACCCAGACAACTGAGCTGGGATGACAAGGGGTATTACACCAACCTGACTCCTTTTTATATTAAACAGCAGCATCTCTGTGCCATTTACTGGCAAAAAGATGCAATTGAAGTGCCCGAAGTTGTTCAATATGGTCCAGTGCCAGAAGCAAGAAACATATAAACATGTTCTCAAGAGAAAATGGCTCTTGTTTGAATAAGACCATGGAGACCCTGTGGACCAGAGGCAAAGGACACGATGGACTGAGCATCCTTTCATCTGCAGAACTAAATTTGGGTACCCTTCTGGGTGCTGTGTGTCTAAACTCTCATTATAAACAGTTAATACAATGTACTCACTAAACCTTAGAGAGCAGTTTAGCTTACACTGAGGTAGACACCTTGGGATTGTTTCAGTTGCCCACATACAGATACATAAAGTTATTTGAAGGACAGAGAGCTCTCATCGGTCCTGTGTCATATCTGACAGTCTCATGAAGCTATTGTGAGTTCCCCACTGCATCTCAAAAGGCACTAGATGCTTTTCTTCAGGCTGCCATGCTGAGTCCCTCACAGCTCGGCTCTGCCGACTGAAGTGGAGCCCCACCAGCTGGTGACCACAGAGATACTTCAGTTCAAGAGACCTTTTCTGGAGCTGAACTTCACACCCAGTTTCTGCTGACACCTGAAGCAGCCAGGAGCTATCATGTTGCAGGGTTTGTTGTGTTGCTGTACAAGGTGGCAGCTCTGCAGATGGTAGATAGTTGGCAATTTGCATCCCTTCCAGGACAGTGCTCCTGCTCAGAGCTGCACCTGATCTTGAAGAAACAAGGATCCCCATCTCATGCCGACAGCCAAACTGAAAGAGAGAAAAAGCCTCAAAGAGGTGCATGAATCCAAATTTTCCCTGCCCAAACAGCTTCCTCATAGGTAGAAGATAGAGGAAAACTTTCCCAGAGAAGTGAGGGTGCCCCACTCAGCTGTTCCATGCAAAGCAGCAGCTGCAAGCTACCATGGAGGTCAGACCATGCTCTACTCCTACTTATCACTCTGAAAGCTTCCTCAAATCACAATGTGAGTACAAATTCCATCTAGCAATTAATTGCAACATACAACTGAATCACAATGCAAATGTGATAACCAGTCTCTAATAGGTGCTCACTGTAATGACACTGGGTGTCTTTGGAATGTAACACATAGACTAAATCTAGATCAAGATTCTTGCTCTCTTCAAAGTTTTTGGCTGTTTTTTCTGAGTCAATACCTACTGGAATTTCCTTCTATGTGGCTGTAAGTTTAGTTTCAGGATCAAAGCCTCACATATTTGCACTTGAGTTGTTCAGAATAATGTCAAATGAATGAAAAGAGTTGCATTGACATTACCTAAAAGAGACAGCATCTCGAACCCTAAGGACAGATGCTTATCCTTCACAGAAATGCATGGAAGTGAAGTTTATTGTAAATTTTTGATTTGTGAGGAGTTTTATGAGCAAAACCATACATTTTAAAAACATTTAGGAAAGGAAGTATGATTGTTAAAGCCTTGGGTTTTGCTTACCAACCACAGTCATATTGTTTATACAGCTGGACTTTGTAAAAGTAGTTTCTCAACTCCACTGCAAAAGCTCTTGAGAATTAGGGTTCTTCTTGAGAATAAGGGGGACATAAACTAGAATTCTGTTACATGTACTTTAAGGAAGTGGTGAGCTCAAAAGGAAGGTTTGAATTACCTGTAAGAGGTTAATAAGGTTAAGAAAACTCCCAGTGCTACCTAGCAAAGTGCATGTTTTCAACTATAAAATTATGTGACACAGAAATAAATGTCTAATCTTTTTCCATTACAAAGGAATATAATATAAAAGGGGTTGCACATTTGATCAAAAACCTCACTCTCCCATATGGATTAAATTCAGGGTAGGCCACCAAGTTGGTGGGGGCTGCAGCACTTAGCCTGTGAGGAGAGGCTGGAGAGCTGGGTGTGTTCAACCTGGGGCAGAGACAGCTTCAGGGGAACCTAGCAGCAGCCACAGTGTCTATGGTGAGCTTTTTAGGGATCTGAAGTCAGGCATGTCATTGTGGAGAAGGGCAAGATGGTGGGAAACAGTGGACATGAACTGAAAAAAGAGAGGTTCAGTCTGGGTATAAAGAGAATCCTTTTCTCCATGAGGACAGTTGGGCAGTGACACAAAGTGCCCACAGAGGTTATGCAGTCTCCATTCTTGGAGATGAAGAATGGATGAAGTCCTGCATAGCCTGGTCTGACCTCAGACTTCACCCTACTCTGAGCAGGAAATTGGACCAGAGGCCACCTGAAGTCTCTTCCAGGCTGAGTTATTCTGTGATTCCATACCTTAATATCAGTAACCGAACATCATTATGGCTCAGAATAGTCTGTGAAATATATTCTGTGAAATCATAATTAGATATTTTGAAAACATTTCCATGACTATGCTTAGGTGACACTTAAAGACATATTCAAGTTCCATACATTACAGATTTTTTGAGTACAAATTAGACTTAGTCAGAAAACCACAACAAAACAGTGTTCCAAATGTTGGAATCAGAGGGATGGAGCACCTCTCCTACAAAAGATGGAATCCACTGAACGGTCCACCCATCAAACACATCTGTCCAGTTCAGAGAGAAGAATTTTGTGGGGGACTGTGTCAAAGGCTCTACAGAAGTCCAGATAAATGACGTAGGTAGACCTTCCCTTTTTCAGTTACTCCATTGCAGAAAAGCTCTAGGTTGGTCAGGCAGGACTTGCCCTTGGTGAACCTGTGCTGTCTGTCTTGAGTCACCTCCCTGTCCTCCAAGTTCCTTAGCACAGCTTCTAGGAGGATTTTCCATGACCTTCCCAGGCACAAAGGTGATGCTGACAGGTCAGTAATTCCCAGGGTCCTCCTTTCTACCATTTTCAAAAATGGGAGCCATGTTTCCCTTTTTCCATTCATCAGGTACTCCACCTGACTGCTGTAACTTTTCAAGTATCAGGAAGAGGGTCTTGGCAATGACATCAACCAATTCCCTCAGTATTCTGTGATGCACTGTCATTGTGTTAACTATGTACACATCTTAAAAAACACACACCATTTCATGACTTGTGATTAACCTCCAAGTGAGTGCTCAGCACTATTTAATCACCCTGAATTTCCTATTGCCTTTCCCATCAGTTGAGGATCACCGAATTACAGAATCACAGAATAACTAGGTTGGAAGAGACCTCCAAGATTATCGAGTCCAACTCATGCCCCAACACCTCAGCTAGACTATGGCACCAAGTGCCATGCACTAATGGGAAACTAGAGGCTACTGGGAGTCTTCATCATATATTCCCTCTTGGTAGGCAAGCATGGTTCAGTTTACGGGAAGACCTAGAAAAAGAAAGAAATATTACCTGCGTAAAAGATTCTTGCACACAAAATGCAAGAAATATTCACGTCTCATAAATGAGAATTACTCCTTGATGGGACTAGTACTTGCAGATTCATGATCATTAAAAGACTCACTAAAATTACATTTGGTTTAAGTCAGAATAGGTTCTATCCCTGTTTTAAAATGGTTGGAGCACCTTCAGTTTCTGGCTGAAAGGAATCATGATATCAGACAGTCAGACCAAGGTCCTGGGAAAATTTCCAGCCACATGTTCCTAAAGCTTCAGCATCTTCCAGTTTGTTTAGTCCACTTTTCTCTAGCCAGATGTGAAGTGGAATTGTATAAACATTATTAAGATTAGATATATAAGATTAGAAAATATCTGTGCATAGTTTTGTCAGAATCTTTGAAGTTAATAAAAAGTCTGGTCTCATGTGTTGCTTGGTTCCCTTACCATATACAATGGAAATTCCTGGCTGAAAGTGAACAAGGACAAATGTTCACTGAAAGTTTCACAGAACCATCTGCATTGTGTTATTGCTTTACATCTTTGCAATGCAAAATAATTCATAAAATCTGTTCAATTGACATAGAAAACCCTGGCTATGAAAAATACTTCTATTACTGTCAAATAATGAGACTATTTGAATGGTTATCGTGGCCCCTCGGTCAGTCCCAGCTCTTTCTTCAGCCCAGGCTTGGTCTGGCAACAGCCAGTAGGCACACAATAGGAGTGGAGCACCTCCAGGAGAAAAGCCTCCCTGCCGGAGGAGGACCGACTTAGAGGTGCTTAAGGGTGGCACGGGCTGTGTATACCCCTGCCAGCCCCTCGAGGGTTCTGAAGAAAACGGAGGACAAGGAAGAGGCAAACGACCCTTTCTGGTTGAGAGAGTTTTAAGTTTATTTCTCCCTGAGAGCAGCGTGCCCTCAGAGGGTCCTAAGCTTAAAGTGAGGCAGCCAGAGAGAGCCAAGCCACTTCCTGTGTACAGACCTTTATAGGGGGGTTGAACCAATGAGAATGGAGGGAACAAACCACTAGGTGTAGGGCAGGGGGATTAACAGAATATTACAACTTGGGGGTAACAGAACTATATAATATAGAAATAAACATTAAATATACATTGCAACAAATGGTTAAAAATCAGATTTGTCTATTTTTGTTTTCCTTCTGTCCTGGATGAGGAAAGAGAAACATTGAAGCAATACTTTTTAGTTTTGTCCAAAAACTTAACAAAATATTATGAAATATCAAGATGGAAAAGGTTGTTTTTCCATAAAGAATTATTTGAAACTATTCATATTGAAACTCTGAATTAAACTTTTTCTTTAATCATTTGTGTTTAGGAAACCTCACATGTAACAACTCTTGACTTACTCCTGAACAAAAAGACTAAGTGTTGTTTCTATGCAGTATTAATCCATCACTGACTTCCAGAAACTGAAAGTTTTCAGACTGAAGAGGATGTTACAACATGACAGATCTACATTTGCTTATTAGGGAATTTGAATAGGAGAAAAAAATTTACATCCATACACCTAACAAAGTAGGAACTTGAGGTTCACCTATGTCCCAGATGTACTAGAGGGCTAAATCAGTTCCTCTCGCCTTCATGTGAGAAGGGATCAATCCACTCTTTAATTCTGTCTGATGGAGTACCTAATTCTAAGAGCACAAAACTTTAAATGTACCATTAAGTACAAATACTTTCATTCAGTTTTGCTCAACTGCTTCAGTTTATCCAATTATCATACAAATGACTAAATCATTCTAAATGACTAAATCTTAATATTCTGTCTCCTAGCAATGATAATAAGAGACAATATCTAGGGGGAACATGAGTATGATGAATTTTTGACCAATGCTGGCTGCTCTCGCAATCTTCTGTAATAGCAAATTCCAAATATTCATTGATTTCTATGAAATATTTTAATTTTTCTGTTTTAAATCAGATTCCTGCAAGCCTGATTCAATACCCCATGCCTCTAATACTGTACAATTTGGTGTATAATAAATTTACATTCAGCTTCTGATGTACCTTCGTGATTTTGCAAATCTACTTTTAATTTGGTAGCTCATCCATTCACTTAATAATAAAAATTGCCTTTTTGGTGCTTTCTTCACTGTCATATCCTTTCTGAGATTTAGAGAACAAAACTGCAGAAAGTTCTCAAGAATAGGACACAGGAAGGTTTGACATAGTGGCAAAACTATGCTCTCCATCATTCCTGCTCTCAACACTTATCCTAATGGTGCCCAGCACTTTGTTGACCTCTTTTAGCTGCCACTGCATACTGAGCCATTTATTTTCGAGTGAAGATTTATTCTTGTAGAGTTCACTCTTTCTCTTATACAACAGGCTGTTCACCTTCCAAATTCAGAGGCCAGAAGGAAAGTGAACTAACAACAGAAGCAGAATTGATATGACTGCGGATTTTTGGTAGCAAAAAAAACAACTCTAGAAGTGCACAACCTCTTTTAACATTATCAAAACATAAGGATTGTTTTACCTTATTATGCATTTTTAGCTGCATTGCTCCATTATCATTTACAGGAAAAGAATAAATAACAGGAAGAAAAGATCAATTTCCCATTCAAAGCTGGCATGACCAAAAATCCCCATGTGGCTAAACAAACTGTAAGTTAAATTATAGGATATATGATGTGTTGTACACCAGATAAATGTGTGGTTTTTTCTAAGACTGTGTGAATAACTGATGTTTTTGTTCAGTCAGAATAGGAAAAATTGGAAAACCCAACGATTTGATATGAAGTTTTTTGTGTTTATCTTTCTTGTCAGAAGGAAAAAAACAACCCATATTTCATGTATCTTCAATAAGAGCTAAGGATTAAGTAAACCCAGTTTAAAACCCATGAGTAGTATTAGTAAGTACAACTATAAGATCCAGGAAAGTGATCACCTGCTCTGTTTGGCGCTCGTGAGACCACCTGTGGAGAGGTGTGTTCAGGTTTGGACTCTCAGTACACAGAAGAGGTTACTAAGATGGTAAGGGGCTGGAGCATAAGGCATAAGAGGAGTGGTCAAGAAAGATGGGTTTGTTCATGCTAGAGAAGAAAAGGTGAAGATGAAACCATACTGCTATCTACATGTACCTGACAAGAAACCATAGAGAAGATCATGACAGGCTCTTCTTGGATGTGCACAGAGAAAGGACAGGAGGCAATGAATACAAACTGGAATATTGGAAATTCCACCTAGGTATTAGGAAAATTTTCTTTGTCATGAGAGATGCAAAATGTTTGAGTGGGCTGCCTAGAGAAGTTTTGTTTATTTGTCCTTGGAAGTGTTCAAAATTCAAATAGTCAAGTCTAATGGTCTAATTAAATATGAGCCGGGGTTGCCTGTATGACCTCTGAAGGTCCCTTCAAACCTAAATTAATCTTCCAACCTAAATTAACTTTTATTTCTGCAGTTTTTTGAATCCAGTAGAACATTGGAAGATCTTTCAGAAGGAACCTAAGTATCTTTAGATTTGAACTTCCGAGAAACAACACTCAGCACGCTGCTCTGAGTTTCGTGACTTTTGCAAGTCTAGTCCAGATCATATTTCTTCCACTCAGTTCAGATTTGTGAATATTATCAGGTTCACTGAAATTGTATTTTTTTGGTGAAAAAAATATTTGTCTAAAATGTTTTTTTTTTTAGCTCTGAGTTTTCTCAGATTTCATAGTAGTGAGTCAATCATAAAATTCTAAAAACTAATTTCCTAGCTTCAAAGTGTTTCGCAAGCATTAGATGATTAATCTTCATATATATCTATTACCTAATTATGCAGTTTCCTGCGAGGTATATAGTAAAATTGAGAAAGATTGACCCCAAACATCAAAGTTACCTGTCAATTTCAATGCATCATTTCTGGCGGCTTGTTAAGCACCTCAATTTGGTCCTCAAATCCAGGTCAATCAAAATGCATTGGTATGTGTACAGAGGAGGATCCTAAAAATATTAGTGAAATCCTCAATAAATATTAACTTACACACCATTAAGAGCAGCAAACTCATTATTTGTGGTCACAGATTTGAAAGTCCAAATTCTAGTGCATGATACTCAAATAACGTTTGCAAATTAACTCTTCAACCAACAAATATGACAAAAAGTTAACCAATGCTAATGGTTTGCCAATACAATCTCTGCGTAGTCATAGTGTGTTGGTATTTCAGCTCCAAATAAATATTAGTTTGACAACCTAAAATACAGTATCTTTGGTAGGTTTCTCCATTTAAATTCTATGCCAGGCTCTCTATTGATTCATATGCTTAGCACCTTCATTTGAGAAGAAACAAAAAAGTCAGTAACTGGCTAAAAATGTCTTGAAAATGCTATCCACAAAGAATTTGTAAGAGGGTAAAGTGTTCAAAATGGGTTGTTCTTAAATCTTTCATTCTGAAATTGAGATGTGTGAGTATATGAGAGCTGTAAAGTGGCTGGGAACATTAAAGGAGTATGTAGTCGCCAAAGCTAATATGCAGTTGTTATTGTGCCCACTTTAAACCAGGGGAATCGAAACTGTTCTTCTGTGATTTGATAAGACTTGGTTGATGGTTATATGAGTCGCCTAAAACTATGACTCAAGTCTGAGCCTGAAACTCAGTCAGTATTTTTAGATTATTAAAAAATGAGGAGATAATTGAGGCAGGGAACTCCTTTGTCTTGTTTACCTAAGGAACGGAGAGTAAGATGTTTCACAGACACTTGAAAGTAGAGCTCTTGGTAGTGAGTCACTAGTGGATTTTCCACAACAGCTATTAAACAGTAACTAGGAGCATAACAACAAGCGTCTCAATTCTTAAATGAGCTGCAAGTTAAAGACAGCTCAAATTAATCTCTTCTAAATATTAAATCTTTCTGTTTGAAGCAATACAGACTTAAACTCTGCCTGTGCACAACAGTGTGCTGTCATTTTCTCAAATTCTTTAGCCAAATGATCCATTATTTTTAGTGTCCTCTTTTTCAAGTGTATGGCTGTAGACAGATGCTACTTTGAACAACTTCTAAATCCCTTTGCAAAGAGTAAAAAAACTGTGTTAAAATGTCTGGATGATATAGTTAATTTATCCACACTAGTATTTTCAGACAACCTACATCGAATATATATGGTAAAATGCAACCAACTTTGTCACTCTATTAAAACTGTTCCATAGTGTCAGGGCACTATGTGAAGAATTTGGATATCTCTTCATGTCATTAGACCTGGCTATGCAGACACTGAAAATGTGTCATGGGGAAAATCCTGCTCAATTTGCTCCAAATACCTTTTATCTTGGAGCATTCTGTTTAGAGTAAGCATTTTCTGTTTCTATAATAGACTCTGGTGATTCAGCCCTGACACTATTGATCACAGAAGCTGCAAAATACTTTAATCTGGACATTCTTTGCTGATAGCAATGAAGCTACAGAGATGTTGATTTCTCTGAGTAGCTAAGCACCAGGGGCTTTTTGTTAAAATGTTTGAGTTTTGTCTTACTCAGACTGAAACCAAACCAAAGTAAATCATCACAAGGGGTAGCCTTACTGTCAGTCATCCTAACAGAGTAAGTTGTTAAATTCTGATGTAATGAACCCTGTCTTGATTAACAAGGGTCAGAATTCCAGTGGTAAAATGCTGAACCCTTGCAGCTCTAGGTTAAATCCCAAACCTGAGATTGTAGAACTGATACACACACTATTAGAATGGGCATGGTGCAGAGGAGAATGAATAATATTGACTATAATTATTTACTTCTATTTAACCTGAATTAATGAAATTTTTGACAGAAGTATTGGAAAGATAGGTGAGTCATACATTCTTCTTAATAAAAGTCTATAATTCAACAGTTAGGAATAAAACAGTTATTACAGTCTTTACACTGTAGCATTCAATTAAATGGTTAGTTGAGGGGACAAGAAACTTTCCTAAAATATATTAATGTGCTTTCCACACCATATTTATAAATATATTAAATTCTTTAATGCAGAATGAAAGTTCTCAAGATTACCTCATTTTACATGAACTTGGATTTTAGACAGGTGTGGGATCTGAAAATGTATAGACAGGCAATAAGAGAGATCATGTTTGCAAACTAGATAACATCTTATGTTTTAGGCATTAAGAACACAGGGCATTCAGATAAAGCTGTGACAAAAAGAAGATACCACTGTTCATAAAGTGGCATAGACTCCCAAATTAATTAGTCTAATAAATTTGGGTGATTAATTTGAATCATTGCCATGGCACCAAGGGAGAAAGATTTGATGGAATTACTTGTTTATCCTCCTCCTGTGAAAGATGCTACAAGTTGCTCGAGGTACAGTCCCAGAGACAATCAGAGTTAAACAAGCAGCAGTCTTGTTAGCAAATGTACTTATTTTTCCCACAAAAAGAAGACACAGGAAAAAAGCTGATATATGCATTTAAACATTTTCTTCACACATTCCTGTTTTCCCCTTTCCATTTCTCTTGAAGAACTAGGACTTTTTATATGAAATTATGTACAAACTAGTTGTAATTCACCGTGGAGGAGCACTATAAAAATTAGGCTCTTTCAGAAAGATATGGCTCAAGAAATTTTGCTTAGTTAGATATCTGGAGGTAACTTCACAATTAACCATTTCTTAGTAGAAACTCCTTCCTAAATTAACAAAAATCTAACAATAATAGCAAAACACAGTGCAATTGTGTTCTTTAGGTGAAACCTCTACCAAGAACAATGAATATTCTTATTTGTGGGAAATTATTAAGACTTAAAGGGCAAAAAGTGATGAAGGAAGGAAACTATGGCCCAAAATTTGGAAAGGTGAAATATCTGTAATTCTAGGTGTCCTATAGCTGATGGTCTATATTATGTCAGGAAATAAAATAAAAAGTCCAGTAAACACAACACATGATTCACATCCTGGTACTGAACTCAAAACAGCTAGAAATAATAAGCAAAAAATATTTAATGAAACAGCAGATTCTCTTTTCTAAGGTACCTTGACCTTGCTTTGTTTTGTCCTTTATTGGAATGAGTGTTTTCATTCCAGTGAAGAAATGTGTATTGTCTATTATGAGATATTTAAAAACATTGGATATGGAAAAACCCCATATCTTACATACCATACTAGTCATCACAAATTAATGATAAAGAAAGGAAGTATAACAGTCCCATTTATAGCAGCACAGCAGCTGATATAAACTACATGGCAGTTCCTACGTTGTAAAGCTAAAGATGTACTTACAGGAGCACATGACATGACTGGCTGTAAGTGTACAAAGTGCTCTCTCTCCAGGTCTATGGCTTATGTAGAAGGTTTCAAACTTCAGAAATGTGGATTCAAGTTTAGTATATACGGCTCATAGATAAAATCCAAGTGTATGAGATGAAATGTCTGTTGAAAAGCATTACCTATAAATATAGGGATTTGAGTAGTTTAAATACTGTATCAAGGATGAGTTTTTGGGGCCAAAGGGAATATACAACTACTGAGTCAGGGTGGTATGGTGTTCTCAGTCTATGGTATCTGGGACACAAACAGAGGTTAATCATCCCACAGCTGTTTTGACTAATAGAATTGGACATTTTAGGTAAGTCTGAAGTTCTTGCCAGAGGTTGCAAATATTCCAGGATGGATCCTCATGGCCATTTACCAAATCAGGGAAACAATGTCTCGAACATCTCCTTGGTAATACAGAAGCTGAAATGTGATGGAATTGAAAAACTGCATAAATCTTAATAACATTGACAATGCTTTAGAACTAATGATACCAGGAATAATAGAGATTTCAAATATTTTTATTTTCTATTTGATTACCAGATGATTTAAAAGATATAGGTTATATTTTGAGTTTTTGGGCTTAATTAATAATGGTTATGGAAGACATTTAATTGTTCTAGATATCAGAGGTGCTATTGCTATTCAGAAAAGGTAATACTTGTACATACTATTACTAATATTTGTGTCGTCCTACATTAGCCATGAACAGAAGCCCATAAAGAATTTGAGACACTTGGCCTTAACACTGATGCCTCTATACATGCGAGTTACGGGGCAAGGTCTTGGATGGTTTCAATGGATATCAAGTGAAAATTTGGAGCTGGATAAAGATGATAGTCTGAAATAAGAGGGAGATTTTTCAGATTGATGAAATTCTGCAGATAATTAGGCTCAACAGCTGCACAAGAGAGACTTTGTTTAGTATTAAATATTTTCTCTTTACATCAGTATTTTGCCTCTTGTACTTGAGTAATCATATATTTTGTACATATGTGATCCTACATTTCTGTCATATCACTGCTCAGTGCTGTAAGAACCAGGAAAAAGCTATAAAATACATATAATTTTTCTTGGCTAACATTGCATATTATTCTTTTTATCTTTAATCTCCCATCTACAATTATAGTATTTGAAGTGAGATTGAGAACTACATTTTCAGCTCTGTATCTTGAAAAAAGATACTAGAAAAATACCAGATGATTTACAAACTATTTTTTGTAGTCTATTAAAATAAAAGACAATAATTCCATCAACCTTTCTTTTTTTAATTCCACAAATTTATTTATAGTAACTTCTTTGAAGTCTTATCTGGATAATATTTTATCCATCACATACCAAGGACTTATTTTTCTGAAATAAAAGGAAAGACAGTGAAAGTATAGTCTGAAAAAAGATATTTTAAGATTTTTAGGGCACGTTAACTCCCAGTGTCATTCCAGCAGCTGCTGCAGAACAGCTGTGGGTTTCCTCCTGCCTGTGGATGATTTTGTTATGTGCAGTTGTGGAGCGTAACGAGAATGAGAAGCAATTTGCGGCTTTCCCATTAATTCAGTCCTCATTTTGGGAAGTAAGGAATCAGCAAACTTTATCTTGTTTCTCGGCAGGGCCTAAGGAGGAAGTGAACGTTATTAGGCACTTGGGTAAATTCTTCCTTTATTCTAGCTCTGTTTTTTCCTACTGAATTGCTACATTGGTGTTGCAAAACTATCCAGGATGAGCTGAAATGATTGAGAAAGCCATTGTCTCTGAACATCCTTGTCTTTTCCCTGTGCTGCCCTTGGGAAGTGGACATAACATAAGTATAACCAGGACAATTGTAAATAAAATACTTGCCTTGAAATAATTTAGCCAATTAAATAAAAATAATTCATCTTGTGACAGTAGGGAGACAACTCAGCAGTTATGTAATCTTAGCAGAAAAAAAGGCTAAAGTTACTGCCAGTTGTACCAAATTCAGCCCCAGGAGATGAGGGCTGAAGCGGCTCAGACCCTTTTGAGCCCAGTACCGGCTGGCAGAAGCTTCCAGAAGGTGCTGCTTTCACCAAGCATGCCATAGGGAGTCTGCAGCCTAAGCCAAACCACAGCTCAAATGGCTTCCAGACAGCCTGTGTGGAAATCTTGACTGTGACCTACTTCTTGCAACACCACAGCACATAAACATACCTCCCTACCTGAGCTCTACAGTAATTTCCAAGAATCATTTTAAACACTTTTCTCTTGATTTCCCCTTTTCTTTCCTCTCTACTGCTGACTGGCCTGAGGGTACTGGCCTATGGTGGCTTTTCCCTAGCCCTGTGCCTCTCCAGCCCTGTTCCTCCCTAGCTAGGCCAAACTTAATCTCAAACACTATGTAAGTACAAAAGTCAGTTTTCTCACAACAAAAGTGAAAGGGATATATTCCTATCAATCATCCAAATGTACTAAGATATTTATATTCACACATTTCTCCTCGTGGCACTTTCCCCCGGAATGCAAAAGCCTTCTCAAATTCCCTGGCTTCCTGCACCATGGTATGGAAGGCTTTCTTTTAAGGAGGCCTTGGTGTTCTTCTTGAACAGCCATGAGAGAAAGCCCTGTTCCTGGAGAACCTGAGACAGAGAAACTTGAAGACAGGGGAACAGTGTCAGAAGATGAAATAAAACCCCATGTTCTCACAGGTATCCCCATTACAACCATGGGGCAGGGTGCTCCCAAGGAGAAGCTCAGCAAGGGGAGTAGAAAGGAAGCTCATTCTCATTTTGTTATTAAGTTGTCATCTTAGAAGAAAATCAGCAAATGCAGATTTTTGTAGTGACAGCTTATTCCATTTTTCATAGAAGCACTATACTAGTTACAAGTAGATCTTGAAATGAAGTGTTATCAGCTATACTGTCCACAAGTTTGGTCATGTGGGGTAACAAAACACGGACACTACTGCCCAATTGCATGGAAAAACATGCGAAACAAAAACATAAAACCATGATCATAAATTTTTCTTGTAAAGAACCATGGAATGTACTAAACAAGGAAAATAAATTTCCCATGGAGTCTTTGTATGTTCTCTTTCATTTTATCTCTAGGGTGTTGTTTTTCTTAATTATCATCTACTGTTGAACATGGACTGCTTTCTCCAATGTCCTCTGAGGGTATCTCCAATCTCTTCTGAGAGTATCATATTTTTCCTGAGACCTCTACTCCTGTTTGCGGCTTCCAAGCATGATTTGTTTCTTAATAACAGTGTCTGGATTTCCAACTGGATTTCTGATTATGGATTTATTTTACCAGAAAATTAACTTGAATAAATCGGTTGAAGGCCCCTCACAGCACCAAAATCACAGGTACAGTTAAGCTCTACATGATGCAGATTAACCCGCAGCAAAGACTTAAACATAATCACATGGTGGTGAAGTGCAGATACTGGACTGTGAATTGTAGGACTGGTGAAGCAGCGTTGCCTTGTGGGCACATCTATGCTGTGTGCTGCTCAGGGCAGAGCAGCAGACACACCATTCTAGGCTGTGTTAATGAAGGAGTATGGCTTTCCAGCATTTTCTGTGCCCTTTGGGAACAGTATGGTATATAAAGCTGCACAGCAAACATATAATAGAGTTATGGAATGGAACCAAGTTTTCTGGACATACCTATACGAGTACATCAGAAAAGACTGGGAGAGGCAGAGGAAACAGTCATGATGGCTGTTTTGAGAAGGCTGGCTTGGAGATGAACGTGTGGGATGGAAGAAAGTGAAATGCCAGCATACTCTGGCCTGAAATCTTTTGTGATCTGCTCTCTGTCTGGAGCTATGAATCCTGTTGCATCTCCCTTGGCAGCCCTGAGGCTGTGTCACACCTCTTGAAGAAACAAACTGCAAGAAACCCTTCACATGTTCTTCCCTGTCTCACTACTAACTGACATCCAAAATCTTGTCCCACTATCTTGCTGTAAGATCAATTCTTAACCTGTGTAGGGTAGCATGCTGAGCTGGCAGAGTAGGGTGGAGCAGAGATCTGACATGAGGTCCTGTAAATCTTATTCTTAAGCATTGTGTAACTCCTGAGGAGATTTTGTGTAACAGCATTGGTTTCAAGTCCATTCAGTGTGGGCACTGCAATACAGATTTCTAAGTGGCCTTCACTGCTTTTTCCTGTTTTCGAAGGAAAGGAGTTTTTTTTCCTAGAAGCACCACTTTTGCCAAGAATGGTAACCACAAAAAATGCTGTTTACATCACAAATTCAGAGGGCACAGACAGCAAGTCTCCCTCTTGTCAGGGTAGAAAAGAAAAGAAGGGTTACCTTAGTAGGGAGGTTTGAGTTAGTGTGGGAAGAGTCCACCACAAGGAACACGACACTAACAGTGGTTTTGCTGCTGCCAGTAAGGACCACAGGCTGCAACAGAACAGAGCATTTCTTGGCCTTCTTTTGTTTAAGTGAAAAATACACCTTCCTCATCCAAATAAACTTAGGCCAGTTTGAGAATCACAGCAACTATAAACAGCAGAACTAACAGTAGCTGCTGACAGTAATCTGAACAAATAACAAAGAAATCAACTTTGCAGGAAAGAGGGAAAACATGCCAACACTCAAAGCATTAGTGTCTTGGAGGAAACATAGAGTGGTTCTAAATATTTCTTCAGATTTGTGTCATTTGGTGTCTTGTTTAAGCTCCACAATACAGTTAGGGAGAAAGCAGATTTGTACAAATACAAATACACTGTAGTCTCAATCCTGCCACGGTGCCCAGCAGCAGATCTTGCAGTGTGTCAGCAGACTTCCTGCAGTATTAGGTGCAAGAACACAGTATTTTTCACTTCAGAACTAAGCCCTGTGCCAGGAATAAATTTGGCCATTCTGGAAAGATCAATATCAAGTCAAACATAATCTTCATCCATTGTATTAAAGACAAAAGATCTAGCACCTTTATACTCCCTAATCCTCAAAGCACAGTTTAGCCCTTCAGCTTTTCATGACATATAAGTTGTAATTCCCCTAGTGGTTTCTTCTTTTCTTCTTGGTTTAGTTGTGATATTCTGAAGTAGTCTCTGATCCTTAAAAATCCTGTGAAAACCTTAATGAGAACACAGGTTACTTCTGGATTTCTTGTCCAAAGTATTTCCTTCCTTTCTTTTGGTGTGTATCACTCAGATACTTCATCTGACTGCTGAATTCCTGTAAGTTCTGCTAAGACTGTTAAGTTCCAATAAATTCCAATAGTGCATAGACTTCATCCCATACTTTTATTCTGCTATTTAGTATCCTATAGAAGCATTAGCATTTTTTACCATATTAAAGACATTCAGTTATTTAATATAAATCACTAGTTGTTTTTCAAATGAGGTAGAAAGTATCCTTCTATTTTTTTCATACATAGATTTGAGTAAATAATTATTTATCTACATCTCAGATGTATACTTTTTATAGAACTCTACTTGTTTCTTCTCTACTCAATTTTAGAAGGTTCTTCTGTATACCTTTAAGTGTTTAAGATATCTTTGAAAGTGAAAATAAAACATGATTATAACTGTCAAGAGAAATTAACAGTGATATAATGTTTATTTCACTTAGGTACAAGTGAAAATGATAGGAAACAAAAGCTTTGGATTAAAATAAAGCTAAAAAATTACCCTTAGATCTTATTACCCATCTAGATCATTGCCTAGAAATTTAAATTTTTTGTCACAGCCTTCTCTCTGCTGTATAGATTTTAAGTTCAGTTTTGGAAAGAAAGAAGGGATGAGAGCAGCAGGAATAAGAATAATTTGTTTCAGGAAAGGAGACCACAACAAAATTAGGGAAGCTGTAGAAGCAATCTTTTGAGACAACAGTCTAAATATAAGAAAATAATCTAAGAGTCTAGGACCGAGCAATCTCTAAGAGAAGCAAGTAAACTATATAAATTGTGTAAAGGCAAACTCTTCTGAAACAAGATAAAGGTCAAAGGAGATACCATTACACTTGTAGATACCTGAGAATAAGAAGGAATTGAATAGAAGTGGAAACACTATCAAGTATAAATGTAAAGTAGTAGCAGTAGCATGTTGGCATAAAACAAAGATTAAAAGATCAAGACATTGAATATTGCTGGTAGTCACATAAAGCATTCAACTGTAGACAATACAATTAAGTTAGAAATAAAAGAAAGACAAAGGAAACTTGGCTCTATTACTTAGCAGGTGAAGGAGCCAGGTGGGGAAGTGGATCATCAATCTATGAACATCACCAGGTGAGAGCACAAAGAGTTCCTAGTGAGAGTAGGAATTCCATGTATTTTTATCCAACATTTTCACAAAAAGCTGTATGGAGGAATGGGGAAGGTGACAGAACATGTTAATACATATGCTTATACATATTCTGGGTGGCTTTCTCTATCAAGAAACTTGACCACCTCTTGCTGGTTTTGTTTGTTTGCTTGTTTTTTATGTCACTTGTTTGTTCATTTTGTTTTGAGGTTTTATTGGTTTGTAGCTTTTTGTTTTGTTCTGTGAGGGTTTTTTGTTTGTTTTTATTTTTTTTTAGATGTGCTTCTTTGCTGTTAATGGTGCAGAGGCAACATATAGTAAATACTTCAGGTACTGCAGGATTTGGCAAACCTATGAGCATAGTTGTGTCTAAGTTTCCACATAACCAAGCACAGATGAGCATGTTATAGCAGCATCAGTGTTGTTGCAGCTGCCCCTGAAAAATGCTTTGCTTTTCATTAACGTGAATTTAAACATAAGTTGGCCACTGTATGACCTCTGGCCAATCATAGAATTATTAAGGTTGGAAAAGACCTTCGATACCATCGAGTCCAACCTTTGACTGAACACCATTTTGTCAACCAGATCATAGCACTAAGTGCCACGTCCGGTCATTTCTTGAGCGGTTCCAGGGATGGTGACTCCACCACTTCCCTGGACAGACCATTCCAGTGCTTGAAAACTCTTTCAGTGAAAAACTTCTTCTTTATGTCCAATCTGAACCTCCCCTGGCACAGCTTTATTCTATCCTCTCGTCCTGTCACTAGCTGCCTTGGGGAAGAGGACAACCCCCACCTGGCTACAACCTCCTTTCAGGCAGTTGTAGAGAGCGACAAGGTCTCCCCTGATTCTCCTCTTCTCCAGGCTTAACAACCCCAGCTCCCTCAGCCACTCCTCATATGACTTAATCTCTAAAGCCTTCACAAGCTATACCAATAAACGGCATCACATAAGTAATGAAAAAAGCAATCATCAAACAAGTTCTAATTTTACCAGTTGATTGTTTGCTTCAAATACCAGCTACCCCCAGTTAGGTTCATAGAATATGTGCATTCAGATGAGACAGAATGATCTAGATTCAGAGTATAGAGCTGTTGAACTGAAAGTGTGCCTGTATTAAGTAACCCAAGTTAGTGACAATACTGGAAGCGTGACAACAAGCTGCTGGATGCTGCTTTCAACACACATCTGAAGGCAAAGTTGGAGCCATAGGCAAAGGAGAAACCCATTGTGCGCCCTCTTGCTAGAACTTTTGTTTAAGTTTTGAGCAGCTTCTGCTTCCCCTCATTCTGTCATTTACAGATGTTGAAAATTCCCTTATTTTGCAATTTCTGAATATTCCCAAAGGATTATTTTGAAGGAGGTCTTACGAAATAATGTACAGATGGACTTAGATTTATTGGATTTCTTACATCTTTACCAGTGCAGATTGCTGTACACCATTTCTAAGATCACAAGCTCTCACTTCACTTAGGAACATGAGGTTACTTATTGTGCCAGAATAAACTAATGACTACATGAAAAAATTTCTGTCAGAAACTCCCAGTCATAGTGAAATGAAGCCATTTTGGATCCAGGACCTTCGTATTTATAAAATCAGCTTCTGGCTTCTGTTCTCTGGCATGCTGAGTACTACTTGTAAGTCAGCTCTATTTAATGATGATTTCAGCAGTCTCTCAGTGTGCTATGGAAGCTGCTGGTGCTTAGTTTTCTTTTTTAGTTACATAGATCCTACAATATAGGCAACATACCAGCAAAAAATACTAGCATTTCATTTACGGATAAATATCTTTGTCCAGGTGATACAGAAAATGCAAATATTTATATGAATCAAACCAGTAACACTAACAACATGATCTTGTCAATGTTTTTGAGTAAAAATGTATCAGTATTAAGACTAATAAATATTTGGTCTTCCTGGGATTTCAGATCATTTGCCCATCACAATACATAGATGCTGATTCAGAGTTGTGAGTGAGATAATGAAGCTGACAGCCACTCTGCTGAGAGGAAGGATTGCTAAGGCACAGTTTTGTTCAATAGCTTTGCCTTTTATCCTCATGGTGTATTTTATGATGAATACTGATTACAGGATATAATGTGCATCCAATGATCAATCCTTAATTCATCTGCTTTAATGCACTAGGTAGGATTCAATGTAATTAATATAAAGGGCAGACGTACAAGAGGGAATCTTTTTCTTCTCAACAGTCAATCTATAACATTATTCAAAAAGCGAGTCATGCTGAACACTTAATTGCTTAGCAGTGGGCATTGCAAATACATTTTACCTTAACTTTAGCTCAGGTGGTCTGAAAACTTCCATTGTTCTGCTCTTTTCCTGGAATCCTTTTTCATCACATACTTTTGAAGCAAGTTCAAATTTTGTATTAAAACCCAAACATTCACTAAATTATGATCTAAGAATACTCGTAAAAAAAATTAAAATGTGTGTTTACCAATGCCTTTAGACCTTCCTCATGGCTATGCTATTAATTAAGTCTGTTCCGCTTTGGGAAACCACCAATGGGTGCCCAGAAGGATCTAAAGTTGTTCTATTTACAGGATCCAGTTCTTTGGATTCATACTTCTGGATGGAAACAAAGAATACAATTTCTTTCTCAGCTGTTCCTGGAATTAGCTTGTTAGGAGTAAGGTTGGTGGTGCTTGACATAATGCCAAAATCTGAAAAATAATAAATATTTTGAATGTGTTTCTAGGAGCAATTTGAGTGTCATCATAGCTATATAGTCATGCAAGAGAGTGGGATCCTTTTTTCTGAGCTTCATAAATTCAGTCTCATCTGGTTCTTTGCAGTACTTAGTGCACTGTGATATCACTGATATAATTTTTCCAGGTCCCAGAAGGACGAACAAGCAAAGGATGAGGAGACTGGGTATAATCCAAAGTAGTAAAATGACAATAGAAGTAGATATTTTATATATTCCATTCAGATAATGAGAAAAGTGATGATACAGCTTACAAAAAAAAAAAAAAAGGAAGGAGTAGTAAAATGAGCAGTAAATGTTGAATTCTGATTGTTCATACCTGAATAGCTCTGTCTCTGGAATTCATAAGGAAAGGATTTTTTCAATTACAGACGGACAGCCAAAGCAGTCATTAAACACTGCTACAAATGTTCTGTAGGGAGCTGACAAGCACCAACTCACATTGAAACTGGGGGTTATCACATGGCTGTGTGTTGAATTGAAAGATACGTAGCAATCAATGAAGCACTGATTAGTGCCCATTACTTAACACATAAATGTAACAGTAAAAGATAATTATAGTCCTTTCACAACATAGAACTAATTCTATGTGTCCATAGCTCTGATTTGTGCTCCGGATTACTCCTGGCTCTAAATGCAAAAATTAAAAATGAACTTCAGTGGCTGCAATTTAGGAGAGCTCATGGTTGAGTAGTAAACACGGGGCTAGACAGGAACTCCATCACTGCAGATCAGTGGCCAGCTCAGATGCCCACCAAGAGGGGGTGGGTGGTTTTACTTCACTTTGCTTTTTCCAATCCCTCTATTCATAAAAAGTACCTGGAGATACAGAAACTTGGATATGATACTCTGCAATTGAGTCAATGTGCTTCTCTGCCAACAAAGAGGTAGCCATCTGCTCAAAGCATTATGGAAATCATAAAAATAAGAGATGGGGAGGAATACTGTCATAAGTCACCTGATCATCCTCCCTGCCAACACAGGATTATTACCTCTTGTGCCCAAATTAGAGTTTTGTGCCAAGTATTTCTTAGGAAACCTGAGCTTTGTAGATTTTTTTCTGGAAAAATTACTATATTTATTTTCTTTTTGAGCTTAAACTTCCAACTGCGTGATGTCACTGTCAATTACAACTATGCTGATCACTTAAAAAATGTCCAAGTATCTTCATATTTCTCAATGAAATGAAAATAAGCTGATTATCCAGCTTTGGCCAAAACTCGTGCTCTTGGTTGTATGCTCCAGGCCCCAAAATATAGAGATGATAAGAAAAACTGAGCAGTGACATATGAGCTAAGAACTTTGGTTCCTTGGGAATTATAAGACTTCATGGACCCAGATCTATTTTCCTACTGTTTGGAGTCTTTTTGATTGTTTTTTGTTTGTTTGTTTGTGTTTTGGGTTTCTTTTTTTTCTAATACAGGAGAATGAACCCCCTTGTCAAACGTATCTAACAATTGGGACTTGCCCCTAACTGAATTTTTAAAAATGAGGAAGCAGCAACGGGAGCTGGGTACTAAGGTTCTATATGTATTTGACACCCAGCTGTAAGGGAAACACTGGCATGGCTTTAAGACTAGTTATGTTCACCAATTCAATTACCAAGTCAAATACTGAATGGAAACTTTCAGGAAAGACTGATGTTTGTAGCTGGAATGTCTATATGGAATTACAACAGCTTTGAAAGCCTGTATTAATATTTCTTTTATATTCAAGAGTATCATAACTGCTAGTGATTCAGCAGGAACTAGCTCTGCATTATGCTCCCCCTTGATACCTCTGTTGGACTCAGAGTCCCCTTGTATACTAACTTCTAACTTCTCTTAGTCTTTATACTTAACTTAGTTGTCTACTTTCTGTAAAAATAAGTCTTCCAGACAATATTTTCATATTGTTATGTCAATAATAGAGAAAATATGGCTTATCTGAAAATAACTTCTTTTAAACATTTGTTTTTAATAAAATAAGTGTTATAGTGGTAGGAACACAAGTTAGTATATAGGCATGACAGTTGCCTGACTTAGTAGCTAGCTACCTATGATGGTAGAATTTAGCAAGAATTGTAGTCACAGACATCAGACTTACAAACACACTGTTCAATTTGTGGTGCCTTTTATTATTAGCTAATTAGGATTTCTTGGTATGATTTTTTAAAATGATAATGTGTTCAGTCTATTTTTGAATATTGCAAAGTTGTTTTTATGACTCCTCTTGGGAAACTGTTTCTCAGTCAAATTTTACATTTGCAATATTTTTGCTAATATGTCTTAAAATAATTCAATTCTAATTCATGATTCTTAATAATCTAGAATGCTTCGTTACAGCAGTTTTTGCACTTCAAATTTATTTCTGGAATATTTATTCTCTATACTAAGGATTTCAATCACCTAAACATGTAAATGCATTCTGTCTTTTCTTAAGCCTCAAGTTTGCCAACACTTTACACATGTATAGAAAGGCTATACGTATATAAAGATATGCCAATGCTAAAATCTTTCTTGCACCAAATCTAGTTGTTCTATTATACTTTCTCTATATATTACCCAAACACTTTATAAAAATATACACATAAAGCATTTATATACCATAGCCAGGGAAAAGGAATTATGCTCAAGAAAGACAACATCAGGATTAATAAATTTAGGACTTTTGTTCAATTTCTAATCAATTGCATTGGTTGAGAATCCTCCCTGAAGAATGAACCTCTGGGTCTTTACAAATATGAACTACTCTGTAGCTGTACGAGGTGTTCAGTTCCTGACAGATAAATACTCAGTGCCATTTGGGAGGTCTCCAAAGTGTCTGAGATCCTCAGGCAGAGCACAGTGCCATGTTTACAACAGCCCACCCCTGTCCTGGTGCAGGGGCTACTGGCCAAGTGAGGTTTCACACAGCACCTGAAGTGACACTGTGGAACTTGTTTACAGACACATGAACCCCACTTGTGGCAGCCAGGTGTGAGCCCACTGTCCACACATGGAGACAGTGGACCTCTAGGTGTTACAACTGGGATTGAGGTAAACATTCAGTGTGTTTTTCCCAGGTTCTGTGTCCTGTCTACAGTATCACGCATCTCCATAGGATACTGGGCTGTGAGACAGCCCGAGTGGCACCAGGTCAGTATGCTAAACCCCTCAATGGCTCCCTGGTGCTGAGACACCACATTTACTTTTCTGTACCTTTATGCTGAGCTTCACCTCATTCTGCCACAACCCTGATAGCCTGTATCCATATATGTCAGTAATTTTGTGTATTGTTCAGAAACTCCCCTGAAGCACAAAACTATGCAGTTTTTCTATCTGTTTCTTATTTCCATTAGGAATCAGTTGCATATTCATCACAAGCTGCACAGCTCAGCAGTTGAATCAACTGTATTCCATTTCCTTTGAAACTCTGTCTACTGCAGCATGGTTTGACCACTTAAATCAGTTCACAAGTCAGTATATTATGGAATGTTTTCTAAAACAATAAAATCCTGAAATGTCATCCCTATTTTGCTATGAAGTTTGCAGAAGTACTAGAATTTTAAAGTAGCCAGATGATTGTTGACTATATTATGATTATATTCTTGCAACTTTCATGCCATATTAAAAAATACAGGATGGAAGTCAAGAATAAAATGTGAGTTAAACCAATAGAGGTTTAACTGGCTGGTCAAACTGTTTTTATGGTTTATTTCAGTCCCTATAGAGGCAGTGGCACAGATATGTAAGTATACAGTGAATATGTGAAGTGTTCAAATTCCCAGATTGCTTTAAATTCTTACTTCATTTTAGTAGCTGGGATAGAGTTCCTCATGAATCCTAGGGCCTTAACATTCGATACTTAGGGTCATTAAGTATGGGAATTTTGTTATGAAAGCCTAGTGCACATTGATATTCCACATTAAAAAAAAAAAAAAAAAAAGGTAGAAAAGCAAGAAACCTATTTTTAAAAAAATGTCAGCATTTCCAAGCATTGGTATGAAGTAAATCCCAGTTCAGTAGAACAAGATCCTACTCTTTGTGTCCAAACAAGGCAGTATAATTTTTACTCCTTCTCACACAGTCACTATTCAATTATAGGTAGAAATGGATATTGACTTCCATTGTAATTCGTATTTTCAGCTTTATTTATTTATTTGTTTTTAATGTTAAGGGCAGATCTGTAAGTGTCTAAGGAGTTAGATATCACAGTGCTTCCAGAAATGCCTGCACTTGTGTTCCTGTCGTGCTAAATACTTAAGGTCACCGGAGACTCTTACAATGGGCTTTCAGTCAAGGTTTTACATATGAAAGAGAAAAAATGATCCGGAGATTCACTTTGTCCATACCCTCGAGCACCTCAAGGAAACCAGAGAGCTGGTTTGTCTGAGGCGGTTTATCAGCATCAGATGCTTTCATAAGGTGCTGAATCCCGTGTTCCAAAACGAGACAACCCATTAGCCCCTTTCAGCGCGACAGCGGTGCCTGCCCTCCGCCGAGGGTCATGTAAAAGGCTGGTTTCGTTCGCGTTATTCCTTGTGCTGGAATAACCAGGGAAGCAGGAAGGGGCATCGCTGGGGGCACGGCGCCCCCTGGCGGCGCTCGGCGCCACCCGCCGCCGGTCCCTGCGCTGGCTTTGTCCTGAAACACGGATTAGTTGGAAACCACCACAGCACTACAGCGCTGCTCCAATGCAAAACGTCTGTTATCACCAGATTCTGCTCCTGGGGAACGAGCTAAAAGAAGAGAGCTGGAATTACGAGGCAAAGATCTATTGCAGAGTTGCCCGGAAGTTAAAACCAGGTTGATTTCGGCGCTCTTGTCCCTGAAATGTACTTGTCCCACTCAGAGAAGCAAATTACATGTACAAATGAAGAAATCATGACAAGGAAAAAAAAAAAAACGAAAGGCATGAAGTTCATGGTTTTCCATCAGAAAATATTTTGCAAAGGACCATACAGCCCCAGCGCTCCCCGGTGGCATAAGCAAGGCATGGCTATTTTTATGGTTAAATAAAGCTCTGGAGATGTACAAGCTTACTAACTCACCACTGCCATCTGGATTCGTTGGGATCACTGGAAGAATTTAAGTTTGGATAATGCTCTCAGGCACACGGTGTGATTCTTAGGGGGTCCTGCTCAATGCCAGGAGTTGGACTCGACAATCCAGATGGGTCTCTTTCTACACATATTCTTTCTACACAGCATATTCTGTGATTCTATGATTCATATAAGGTTTAAACACAGAAAATGGGCATGTACCACTGGTAGATGAATTTACCTGGGTCGCAGCTGTGGGACTCAAAGCCAGTCTTGAATAAAAGAAGGATGGAATAGAAGACAAAAGCTGGACAGGAAGGAGGTGCAGACACTTGTTGGAAAAAAAGAGGTGAGAGCAGAATCGATAAGATCAAAATTTTGGTGGCACAAAATTTATCAGCTTTGTACTTTGAAATACAACCACCAAATGGATATAAAATATTTCTATATTTGTTTAGACTTGCAACTATAGCAATTCTTAAAAAAAACCCCAAACAACCAACCCTCCCCCGATTTATAATCCAGGAAGGGATAATGCTGAATAACAATGATAGTAAATTGATATGTGTGACTGGGCTTTCTTAAAATACTCTTGTAACCAAGTTGTATATAGACATCACCCACTCCTGAACTGAAATAATTGGCACCTACCAAAAGAATACTTAATAAATTTGTGCAGCACTCAAGTAGGTCAAAACCACAATACTACTGCATTCATAGATACAAGGTTTTCTAAGACAGAGTGGGACTAACATGGTTCCAGTTTATTTCTAAATTGCTTGGACCACATGATGTTACACTGTGACTTCTGGATCAGAGCCCCATTTACAGAATAAGTAATACAAGAGTGTCTTTTTCTTAGAGAAGATGTGCATATGAGGTAATAAACACAGATTAGAAAATTAATAGAGCACATTGTTAAATGACATACCTTTTTAAACATTTGCTGTAGAAGTCTTCTTTCAAAATCTCCCAAGGAACCACAGCCTTGTGATTTTTTTAGGCTTGCCTATCACAGGGCTGACACACTATAAACAACACTTACCATTACATAATACTAGGTTAAAACAAAGACTGATCAGGTACATCCATGACACATCGAGGCTGAGAAAAATATGAAACATTTAAGTTGTCAGCAAGCATCTTCACATTAGGTAGGAATTTTAAAAGGAACTGCACTGCTTATTTAAAAATCTAATAAACACTTGATAATTTTTATTACCTTTCTGTCATCAAGTTCACTTGATGAGGTTATGAATCAGATTTCCACAGGAACAAAAGGATATAGAAACAGAGGGGGAAAAATTCCCTCAGAATGTGCCTGAGACCTCAAGAACTAAAACTTTCAGGGTTTCCCTTTACCTTGTAACTGGAATAATAATGCTGGCCCAAACAGTTTGTGCAGACATGCTGATCTACCTGTGCTATGTGCAGTGTGGTCCCCTCAATAATGAAAAAAAATCACCTCCTGAATAGAAAAGCAAGGAGCTTCCTGATAATGTTACTATAGAAAGAAAAATCTGCATGAGATAAAGGAACTACTATTACAGGAGAAATTATTTGAAGTTTTTATTTATTGGGAAGCTTCACAAGTGAAATGCTCCTCAGATTTTTCAAATTATATACAGAGAAACAAAGCAAAGTTAGAATTTTCTTTGAAATCAGCTCTTTTTATAAATATGAAATGAAGCCGTGGAAGCATTTAACACTTTGTCCTACACAGACAGCAAGTAAAATTCACACTTAAGCAACATTCATTCTGTAGCAGTCTTAAGAAACCCAACCTAGCCAGAATAGGCTAATTTGAATATAAGTGGGCTATGTACATATACTTTCACATGTACTTCATGTGAAATTTCTCCTACTTTTGTTTTATCTATTTATCTACAAACTAAAGAGGGAAAAAAAAAAGTTCTTAAAAGTTTTTCTATATCTGTATGTCTCTTAAAGTAGAACAGAATTGCAAGAGACAATACAAAAATGAACGGAAACATGTTTGATCACACTCTTTTTCTTGTTGTTAAAAGCAGCATGTCTTTCTCTCTGGTGGCCTAGATTCTCAGTTCATTCTCCTACCTATGATAGTTCCTTTAATCTGTTAATTCCATTTTTATTAGTTTCTGAATTTCTACAGGTCTTGGGTATCCGTTTCATGAAAAACATGAAACTGAGATGGACTGGACCAGATCTCCAAGGAAATTCCAAGTGCTGAACAAAATAGTTTTAGAAGATTTTACTCTGTACAGAGCTGATCCAGTAGCCCTTGCTTTGGTTTGGTTGCAGGACAGTTAGTGAAGCCATCTCCCCCAGAAACTGGCTAGTGACCCTTCTGCTCTAGCTTCCAGTAGTCTGACAAATGGGCTTAATGTCTCTGGTTCACTGTTTACTCAGATGACAGATTATGCTGAATATGTTCAGTTATAAACCTTATTTCTTCTGTCAAATTAGATGTCGTGGTTTTAAGTAGCCAGAGTTTTTTATTAGCTGGGGGGGGCTATTAGAGAAGCTTCTTTAAGCTGCTGCTGGAATTCTCTCTGCTCTAAGCTAGTCAAGGTCGACTGGTAACGCCTCTGTGATATCATATTTAAGAAAAAGCAGAGAAAAAAAAGGCCAGGCAGATCATGGCCACTTAAGAGAGAGGAGAGGGAGAAGTTTGATTAACACCAAGGTCAGAGAGAGGAGAAAGAGAAGATGCCTTAAACACTG
>WEIV01008329.1:101393-112956 GCA_013390005.1 Calyptomena viridis
ATTTTGGATCTATGTGTGGACTCTTGGCATTTAGCCAGAGTCAAACCATAACATTAGACTTACAAATTGGAGTAAAAATTGAAGTTATGAGAATTTGTAGTCAATTTAGATTAAACTCCTAAACTCCCTTTGGTAGAGACTACACTCAGCAGAAATCTAAGCCCTACTAAAATGAATATTAAAGTTTATAACATTTATCTGAGTTTTCCTGAATGCCATGAAAGCTTACTAGGTTACTGGACAAAAGGAAGACTAATGTATCTGTTTGTGACTGTTGTTTGTGTGTGGCTTAAGCAATTATGTATATTTTGGGATGCCCTATCTATTTCACCCAGAAACAAAACAGCTCCCAACTCTGAACAGCCATCAATCAAACATGTCAAAAGCAGCAGTTCTGGGGACACCCATGAGCAGGTATTCGGAGAGCTGGGGAGCCAGTACAAAGAAGCCTGGGACCCTTAGAGCTATAGCAACCTCTCTGATTAGATACTGCATCTAGGTATCCCAAGTATGTCTAAAGGATTGGGAGTATCTAGACACTGGCTCCTAATCTTGTTCTAGACGCCAGTATCTGAGAGAATTGTGTTCTCAGGACCCCCCTAACATACCTTGCACACCAACAACTATTGGAAGGAGTAAGAAGCTTTATTTACAGATACACAGTTTCAATTCAAAAGGTCCAATTCAGGGACATGGGAAAACTATACTGCTTTTTTACTACCACAGCACTCTACAGACCCACCTCCATCCCTTACGTGAAGTTCTAGAGGACACTATAATGACATAAACGTATATATTTAAACAGCTGGAAAGAGGTATTAAAATCCCATGGTTGTAAATATAATGAAACAGTATTTCTTCCTTTTTTTTTTTTTAAGGATTCTGTGTGGGTACAGTCCAATGTTTATGCAAATCTACCTTTTCTCAACAGTAACCTCACTCTGCAGAACCTCTCTCAGCATCTACTTTTTCCCACACTAATTGCAGTTAGCTGTACTTTGTCCTTGTGTTGCATTAGTATGTTTACAAGCAGACTTGAATAATAATGCCCCAAGTATATTCCTTTATCTGTGATCTTAGGTGTATCCACATGTTCATTACAGCCTTAAGACAGCCCTTGCCAGATCTCCCCTGAAAAGTGTTTTAAAGTCTTAGTCCTACCGATAAGCTTCTGACATTAGATTCTTGGTGTGTGTAGCAGGACTCTTGAGTAATCATTCATTTTCTAGCATGTATTTTGCAAGGAGACAGTCCTAAAGACTGATGAGCTCTTGTCTATTAAAAGGTTATGTAGATCAAAATTTAGGTGTGGATTTAATTGTTAATGAAATTAGTTTAAAAAAAATTGCCTTGAAAAAAATGCAACTGTGCTCATGTACTGCAGCATATGCAAGATGTTTAAGTGCATATTCTTTAATCGGCAGATAAGCATTCACTGATTCCAGTTATATTTACCTAGAAGTCAACTTGCTAAGCTGCACTTAAGCTGCACTTGCTTGAAGCTCCAAATCCTCCCTGTGCGATAAAACTGAAAATAACCTGTTACATTTCAGTATTCCAAAATATGGCACATTTTCCTTGAAGTCCAAAATAGGTGAGAGTAGGGAGATGTTTATTTCTACTTTAGTCACAACAGGAGGTTGCACTGATAGCAAGCATAATAAAGGCCCATTGTATAAAGTAACATGGCTCTATTAAACCTAATAATTTTTTTGTAACACACTCAGATAAAAAAAATACCTTCTTTGCACAAATTTCGAATTCATAGTTTTAAAAGAGGGAAAGCCATTATTTCAAAATCTTCCATTTTGGTTCAACTTAACATGTCTCCCATTTCATGTTTTAAAAAAAAATTTTGAAATCATTGTTCAAAATCAGTGCCACTGCTGAGAGCCTAAAATACTGTAACACATTTATAATGTAGAGTCTGTATTCAAAACTTTTGGTGGAATATTTTTCTAACTTGCCATAGCTCAAATCAATTGTTTCAATATTATTCCAAATACAGAATTATTGATATTCTGTCTGCTCTCAGCCTCTTCCATCAGAGAACTTTGCTTGACTATATGTAGCAAATTTTCACAGCTGGGTTTAATCATGTTACCTAAGTGAGAAACCGTTACTTTATTCTTGCTTTGTACAACAATTTTCTCACTGGATTCTTTACGCAGAGAAAGATTGAGAAAAATTAGATGCAAGGGGTAATTTGATGAAACCGAAAACTTAATAGGAGTCAAATTAAAATATTTCCTTGAATGACAATTGATCCTCTAATATATTTTATTGAAACTAGGAAGAAAAACACAATTTTAACTACACAAGCATAACTTCTCCAGGATGTTTACAACCCTCATTGATACTACACATTGCAATGTTGTTGCTTTAGTTCACTACACTATTTCTGAAGCTATGGCTTCCAACAACACAGTTTTCCAATCAAATTATTCAGTAAAATGATAACCAAAATAGAACTTGTACCTCTACACCTAGTTTTTCTTCATTTAACTATTCTGAAATTTTTCTTCAGGATTCATTCACTCATGCACTGGAAAGATAAACATTACAGTGGAAGGAAGCAGGGTAGTGAGGTACAGAGGGACCACAGATTTCTTGGTTGCGGGTGTCTTTTCTACTCTTTGTCTACAAACTTGTGTTGCGTTTGTATAAAACCACAAATTCATTTTTTAGCATATTGCTAATTCACTATAGTTTGGCCATAAACATCAAACACTGGCAATGTTTGTACCAATAAGGAACATCTAGTAACAAAATACGCACATACAATTTGGGCACCCGATGTACTTAAATATATGCAAGATGTAGAGCTCTCCTCTGCTTGTTGAAAAGATAGGCCAATAAACAAATTCCTAGCCAAAAGTACTCCTCCATCTTTAGATGAAGTAATGTTGAATGGTGAAAAGGGCTGCAGAATAGTAAATACATGTGCAGCACAAATTCTACCCATACAAATTACTCCAGGTCCCTTAATTTTTCCTTCTGAAGGTATAAAACTCATACAAGTTTTAAGAGCAGTTCACTGGTCTTATAACTCTTGTGGACTCCTAATATTTGAGAATCATCCAGCCATTAAATGGTTTCCTCTCCCTAGCAGCCACCAAAAGACTATTAATGAGTTACGCCGCTGCAAAGGAAAAGCAACAACATTTTTCGATATTCATATCAGGCCCTCTGTGTAGCATGTTAAGCATCTGTGTAAAAAACACCCCAAACCTGATAATTCAGACCAGATAGTTAGCTTTTGGCTGGTGCAGTGCATTATGCAAGCAGACCCTGACACTTCCTTCTACTTCTCTGTGCCTTACTGTGCTTCCACTTCTAACTCTGTGAAGATGTCACATCACGTGTTGTGGCAATCTTTATTTCTAACTGCAATATAACAAAAAGAACTTAAAAGAAATACAGCCAACCACACACCTGTTTCAAACTGTAGTCCATGCGATGGACACAAACCTGGCTTGCAATCCACTACTATCCACCTGGATCTGCTCAGCAGGAGAAGCTTAGCAACTAATAACCACTAACAACTGCAAAATTTTGAGGATAGCAGAAAATATAAAATCTAAGAGAGAAGAGCATAAAATAAGTGTCTTGTCAATCATTAGGAATACAATTTCTGTTAAGATGAAATCTTGATGTTTGGAGAACTGGGCCTCCATTATTGACCTCCAAAAGGCAACATTTAATGAAAATAATTGTACAACTTGATTGGAATAAACATTGGTGAACTCAAACTATGCTAATATTCATCAGATCTTTGAGTTAAAGAAGGCCAACATATTCAAGAAACATACAAATAAATGATAAATGGGAATGAGGTGATTTTTCTCTCTGGCATTTGTTAACATTAATACTAGAAAACAAGTTCTTTGTTTAATAATGTTCTTAAGGAATACTGAACAACTATAGATGATGTGCTAAAATGGAAAAAAATACTTAATATTTTGATTGCAGGAATGTTCTAGTTAAAAGATAATCACTATGCAAAGCATAAGCACGGTATTATTAGTAGGACAGTAGTGTCATCAGGCAGGAAGTTTTATTAATAATACAGTACCCAGTACACTGAAATTGAAGCCTTACATGCTAGTACACTAGCTGTCCCATAAACTCTGAAATGGATAGAAAAATAATCTGTTATTAAACAAGGACTACAAACATGTTTCTTGATGAACAGTGAACCCTCAGGAAAATAAAATTTACATAAAAAAATAAAACAGCAAATTAAACTCTGTTTTGAAGCTTATTTACTGCTTACAAATAGCTACTGACACTTTGGATGCTTCCCCGAAACCTAAGAAACCAGTGGTTTTCCACTGAGCTAAGCAGCATAGTTGCTGTGTTGCAAGACTATGTGAAGAAACCCCACAAACTAACACACTACAATGTTAAAGTCATAAGCTTTCCATTGCAGAATTATACATTGTAATGAACTTTAGTACAGCACATACTCAGTTGTACAGCATAGGCATAGCAACAACCTTATGTGCTGTAATACATGACCTAAAACCACAGTCCCACAAATGATTTAGAAAAAGTCAGAAACACTGGCAAAGGATAGGCCTTGGCACATAAATATGCCAGTAGTTCACTCAAGTGTCAGTAATAATTACTGTCTTCCCATGAACATTGTTAGGTTTGGCATTTCCAATTCTACAAAGACATTTCTTCACATTAGAATATTCTTTCTCTAAGCCAGTAATCACTATACCAAGGGGGAAAAACACCAACAAACTAATCCCAAATCCCAAGCCTAGTGGTAGTTTAAAATTAAAATAACACAGGCAACAATCTTGTAGTACACATTCAGTCTTTGAGGCACTGACCTATAAGTGCAGCATCCTTTCTCACTGAGACAGAATGAATAGCACAGAAGGGTAAAGAGAAGTAACAGAATTCTTGCCATCACCTGTAGATACAAGATGACTGCTGCGCATACACCACTAGACTCCTGCTAACACAGGAAGGCATCAGGAACTTCATTGTCAAAAGAAAATAAAGCACAACCATGGAGACAACAAATAGGCATTGCCTTAGGTCTGAGAGAGACTGAGGGAAGACTGTCCTGAGGCAGGTACAGCATCAGACCTCAACAACTAGGGAAGTGTCAAGAGTAGAACAAGCTGCATCTGCAATGGAAACAGTGTCATCCATTTAAACGTATGACAGGATGTTGTCTTTGATCCTTTCTGTAATGAGCTCTGAGTGAAATGAAAGAGTGCACTAGAAAATACCAAGTCCTTTCCTAAAAACAGATGAGTGACCAAAGAGATATGCTGTGGGAGGATGAAGAGAGGCAGCTGAGGGAGACAGAAAAGCTCATTCCTTCTCCATTCACATGTATTGCAATGGATTGTTGGAACTGTGTTCATTCAATGAATAATTTCCAAGGTCATTATGTTCTGTCAGCACCTAATAACATGGGATATAATCAAGAACGGTATTTGCTGTTGCTCACAGTTGAGATAAAGTTCTATTTCCTACATCTGCACACAGAAGCAAAGGAGTTCTTCAATAAGGCTAACTTAACAATTAGACTGATTCATCTTGCTGGAATTAAGTCTCTCAGTGATTTTAAGAACAGTTACACATACACAAAAACACAAAAAGAAAAGCTAAAAGAGGCAGCATGACAAAAAGAGTAAGTTTTCCACCCTATTACATACTATTTTATTCATCATACTTAACAAAGCTAAACCTGTACAAGTTTGTACATACTGCATTGAAAGAACTGTTCACTAGCTCAAAATGAACAAAATACCAGAAACACTAAACTCATGGCCCCTTTTGCAATTTTTGTGCAATCAGTATCAATATCAGCTCAAAGCTTTTTCAAAATACAAAAAACCCCATGAACAATGGCCATAGAGACCACATTTAGGCCACCCAGGACAAGTACCAGGCCAGTATTCACGGTTATCTCAAATGCCAAATTCAAAGTCTGCTATATAGAAATGTGAAATTACAGTAAAGAATTAGCTGTTTAAACAGTAAGGACAAATTGGATCAAAACTACACATACAATTAAAGACATAAGTAAATGTACATGACTTTAATTCAAGATCACATTTTAACACAGGAGAAATATTACATTCTGATCTACCAGTATGGCTTTTTCCATGAACAAGTGGGTGTTTTCAGATTTTAAACTGAAAACTGTTAGTTGTCTAAGAAAGCTAGGAGTAATTAATTATGTTAGGAAGAATCAATATCAAGAAATGAAAGTGAAATTAGTATGAAGTTTATAACATTAAGATAGACACCATTACAATTTAGTTTTGGAAGACATTTCACCTTCAATTTAATTATTTGTCATACTGTGGCAGCATATTTCACCTGTGAACTTTCATCTTAGAATACTGAAAAATAAGGTGTCATTTTGAATTCAATAGACCGAAATGCACCTAGAGAAAACAAAAATTAAAGTTCAAAGACTAAAGAAAATGTTTAGCAGAACTCAATTTTGGCTTGTGGACATGCACAAAATTAAAAACATTCCAAACAATTAACAGGTATTGGCACTTATCCACAGTAAGCTGTAAGGTGATGTAATAAAAAGACAGCTAATAAAAGCTGTCAGCTCACAATGAAACTGTACAAGCCATTAATTCACATTGAAACAAAAAATCTGATTGCAATTTTGAGCACAAAAACATAACTTAAAATTCTATTTTATTCAAATTTGAAAAACTATATTGATTTTAACTAGTTTAAATACATTCATTCCCAGTCAAAGTTTTACAGTAACTGATGACTTTCAATCACACACACAACCAAGTTATAAATCCCTGAAACATGGATTTATTATAGGAATACTGATAAAACCTTAGCAGAGATACAAATGATACATCACATAGTGTATTACACCTTAACAGTAAGCACTTGATCCCCTTGAATTGGTAGACACACCACTCCTAATCTTCTAGTCTAATACCATCCTCTAGGATCAACCGGTTTAAATTGAATTTACAACCATTTGCAGTTACCTAAAAGTCATGATTTTTTTTAATCGCACTATAAAACATTCTCTTCTAAACAGTATTTCAAAACTTTTGGAAAGAGAAACACCTCAGTGGGGACTGAACATGATACACAAGGAGAGCCATCGGAGTGAATTTGAGAAAGTCATTTCAGAATAAGCGTCCCTGAAGTGATTTAGTATACAGCAGTACTTCCCTTGACATCAGTTAATTGGTGCATGTTTATCTGTGCATCTTAGGACATTACTGTACCAGTAGGTCTTGGGACTCTTGAAGTTAATCTCATTCTGGCACAATTTTCTGTGGGGTAGGGCAATTTTCAAATCAAAGGCACTCTGTTATGAGTGAAATCAGAATTATCAGTAAAAATGGGCAACTTGTAACATATTGAAGAAAAATGCTGTAGCTTATGTGAGGTCTAAAATTAAGTACTTCCTGTAAAATAAGTGGAAAAATACATAGAACAGCTGTAGTGCATTTGTTTGCATGCACACAGACACTAGCCATTGTACAAGCAGAGTTCTTCCAAAGCTTTTTTCATTTGGGTGAAAACAAGCTTCTACGGTCCAAGATGACTTGCAGAACTGCCCATGGCCCACCACTGCACTGCTTCGTGCAGCCCACGGCAAGCAGATCTGGAGAGTAAGTTGCAAGTGTGGTCCTCAGTAGTAGAAGCAAGAGCACAGGCACATACCCCACTACTTTGTACCCCTTCTTATTGTTCCTCCTCACACCTTTTCTTTTTTTTTTCTGTTCTCATTGTGAAAAAAAAAACCCCAACACATCTTGGGAATAAAGCTTTCCTCAAGGACAGAAAAACTCTTGCTTGTTAGTCTGACTAAGGGATGTGCAAAACAGAAGTCATTTCCCTGAGGCAAAGATCTTCAAGTCATGCCTAATTTACATTGTCTATACTTACTTCAAGCTGTTGAAATATTTGGCACATTGAGGCCTTGATCACTGACAGTCATGGCATTATCACAGTCTACGTTATATATTATAAAGCAGAAGTTAAAAATGCTTCACTCATTTTGTTTTGGTTTTTCACATTTATTCATTACAATCCTTGTCCTTCTCAAGGGTGCCCCATAGGGCTTCCTGGGCAGGAAGGTAGAGTGACAAACTTCTACTATATTTAAAGGTTGCCACAAATACTGAACACCTAAAAGGGCAATCACAGTAGTTACTGGACTCAAAACGCAGAGTAACAGGGTAAAAATTAATAACCTGTTACATACAGCATGTTACATGGTCAAAGGGAGGTGATTAAATAGTCTCTTCTTGACATGAAAACCATTCAGGGAGAGAAAAAAAAAGTCATATTGTGAGTGCTTCCAGTCTAAAACACCTAAGAAGCAAAGCATGAAACCAAGTCTTCCCAGCTTTCCCTTTTAAAATATAAATTGCACTTTCATACAAAGCAATCCAAAGTCTAAATAGCAGTAAAAGTCTGAAACTGCCTTACTGTACCAAGGAGTATCTGTGTTCAGCATCTGAAGTACAGGCAACTAGTTTTCAGCCATTCTGCACGTACAGCCATATGCTCTATACCCTTCTGCTTTAACAGGGGCTGCCATTAAATGCCATGCCACTGGGTGGGGAATGAACAAAGAAATAAAAAACATTAATAATAGGAGTTTAAGGCCTTTATCTCCACAAGGAGCTGAAAACTGTGGCACAACCCATGACCATATTTAATACAAAGATTAGCACACTCCCACCCAGGGCTTAATAAATCAGTCATT
Source organism: Calyptomena viridis (assembly GCA_013390005.1). NCBI lineage: Eukaryota > Metazoa > Chordata > Aves > Passeriformes > Eurylaimidae > Calyptomena > Calyptomena viridis. The sequence goes on from WEIV01008329.1 coordinate 110,137, forward strand.
CTTTCTAACATTTGTCACACAAGACAATCATACCACCAGCAAGCAACAGTGCCAATTAAGCATTTTTAAGGTCTTCAAAAATTCATAGGAAAGGGCACTTCTGAGAAAGATAATCTTATAGATTTGGTTTTAAAAATAGACACCACACTCACATTCAAGGGACATTCTTCACTTTTAGGCCTTTGTCACAAATCTGAATCTTTATTGTTCTGAAATAAATGCTATAAACGTAAGACTCAAAACAAGAACTCCAACTTTCAGTCTCAGAAGAGGTGTGGTTCAATGCCCATATCACATGTAACAAGAATATTTCCTTAAAAAAGGAAAAAAATTACTGTAAAGTCTTTCTTATGAACGAAAATGCAATCCTTTGTTTTTCTCATTACTTTGTGTACAGGCGGGCACAAAAAAAACTTTTGCATTTTCTTTTGAATTCTTGCTATGACGCTTGACGAACTTTTTGCCATTCAACAAATTCATCCAGAAGCACAGGCCCTGCAAATGGATGAAACTTGGAGTTACATTTGCCAATGTCTTCCAAATATCTTCTCTGAAAGTATGAAAGTTAAAACTTAAACATCCATTGTCAATCATATGGTCTAATACTCATACACTACTACAATCATTCCAGTCCAAGGGTAGCAAAAAGTGAACAAAAAACACTACACAAAGTTAGGGAAAAAAGAGTTCCTGATATCTGACAGGTGCAATGAACCTTATTTTTATGCTTTCTATTCAGTTCTCATAAATCAACGTAACTAATTCCTTTTTCCTAGAGCTTTCAAAATTATGAATAATTAGAACACATACCAAAATGAGATTAATGCAATTCAGTCACAGCATGACTGACTGCCAGGTGTGTACCCAAGTACCAGCAAGTAGGCAATATAGTTGTTAAGCTAGAGTTTATTATATACTAGTACAAAATGAGAGTTCGCTGTTTATAATTCTACTTGCAAGTCTATAGCTTCATGCAGCAAGTACCTTTACCAATTATTGAATTCAAGCTGGTTCAAGTATACCATCATAACCCTGACTTCCTACTACAATTAATATCCTACTACAATTAATATGAAGATGGATGGTTATCAGGACTGTTTTTCTATGCATTGCTGGAGAACTATTTTATGCCTTACAGAATTGTTTCTGTTACAGAAATTTGTTTTATGCAATTTTAAATAATGTTGTAATAGTTGAAGAAGCAACACATTAAGAATACTTACATGCACCATCTTCATCATAGTTGCTAAGATCTGCATGGACAGTTCTGCTGAACTCTAGTACATTGTACCACTGATCCTTGTTCATAACTCTATACTTCGATTGCTAGGGAAAATTATTTCAGAACATTAAAACATCAAGTGGCATTCGGTACTGTTGCATCACATTTATCTCATTTTATCTTTAATCACTTCCTAATAACCAATTTAATGGGGAACAATGGGTACTATTTACTTGGTTTTCTATTTCTAAAAACACAACATAAAATGATGTCTTATAAGATCAGAGCAAAATCAAAATACTGTGGAATCAGGAAAAAACTACTCTAAGCTTCAAAAATTGATAAATTTTTGTCTTTCCCTGAAGTGAGGCATTATCTAGCTCAGATATATTTCCAGAAGGAACTACTTAAAAAAATCTTTTTTCTCCAGACTACAAAAATATTACGATCATAAGAACATCTACTTTGCAACATTGGTACTGATTTGAAGCCAGGGAATTGTCTCAAGCTTAGCATGTTTCACAACCTACACACATCCTCATTATTAGTCACTTGCAGCTGAGCTGACCAAAATCTTCCAGAGACAGCGAGAGACCAGATACCTACATACTGTATCTGTACAAAGGAAACTTGAAATTCAGCACAGATGCAGCTGAAGAGACTATTTAATTTTATGTTTATCTTTACAGTATAATTAAGATAGAATTTTAGCTGTCTTTGCTAAGAGAAGGGTTGTGGGTTACAGGGAGAAAGAAAAGGATGTGTGATGCATACAAGAACAACATTGTTTCATAAAGATGTTCAGCAAGGGAAGGGGAGTAACACATACATAATCTTGAGTAAACCAACACAAATAGTGAAATCTTTTCACAGAACAGTCCACCTACAATACCATCATTCAGAAAGTCAAGGAAACTTGTACCTCCAGGTATTGATAAAATACTGAAAACAGTGGCCAAGTTCTTCCGAGCAGAAGAGCTAACATAGACTTTGCAGTATCAATATCAAGACTTCGCTGGTCTTTTTCCTAGGGTTGAATAAAGAAAGCACAGAAACCACTCAAGTACCAGACCATCAAAATAAATTAAGAACTTTTCTAGCATTCCAGTAGTCTTACCCTTGCAAAATCAAAGGCATATCTGTAGATATTCTTAAAGGATGAAATGTCATTCAATTGCGACCGCAAGAAGTCAAATTTACTCTGTAATTTTTCTGTGCAGTCACACCTTAAAATAAAAAAAAACAACAAAGCAAACATGTAACATTAGAAGTTAAAACCACAACATTTAGGCAATGAAAAAAATGCTTGTGAGCAAAAAATAAAGATTACCAGAATGCGATCATCAGATACGCAGGAATAATACTATGAAAGTGACTCAAAGAATATTGAACATGGTTAACATTTGTAGCTTTTTGAAACAATGAATGCTGGCTTCTGTAAGCAAGTTTTTTGTTTTAAATATATCAGCAACATAACAGTGTCTGCTTTACTTCTCAACTAGTAGTCTTTTTATGCCATTACTCAGCAATTTATACTCATACTAAGCAGTACCTTATCTATTAATCATTATGAAAGTTTGGAGAGAAAAGTATGCAAT
>WEIV01008330.1:1834-24725 GCA_013390005.1 Calyptomena viridis
TGTTCTTTCTAAACATATGGGGAAGATATACTAAATATCTGGACAAAATATGAAAAATGGGCAAACAGATCTAGTGTGCTGTGTAAACACAGCAAATGTACTCAGCTAATTACCATTACTAATACTGGGCATTGGTATTGGCAGATGGTTAAGCTTTTAAACCAGAAATAGTTTCTGTGGATTCCCTATCCTGATTTACCTGTTCATTCTGAGCAGTTGCCTTGGGGCAAGGAAAGAGGAGGGGAAAATAAAAAAGAGGAAAAAAAAAAGAGAAAGTGAAAAAACCCGAGATAACCCCAACTGAAGAGGCTCTTAAATCAAGTCCTCTGTCTGTGAGCAAATATTGCTGTATTACCAAATTAACCCTGGTGAGTATATATTCATGCTTGGCTAAAAGAAATCTATCGCTTGAAAAGTTCTAACAGTTCTCCCAAACTACTTAAAAAGGAAAAAAGAAACTGTTATCTCAGAAAAAAAAAAAAAACTAGTGTAAAGCAAATTATAACATACATATATTTGGTATTTTTAACTTACATATGAGGTATTTTACTGTGTTTGGATCAAATGCCTTGTGTCTAAATCTGCATGGTTTTACAATAGTCACAGATAGTGCATGATACATGCTATACATTCTTTGCTTTGTATTTTTACTGAATTATATTTTGCTAGGTATAATTTCTCATACAAAAACTCCTCCATCCAGGCTAGAGAGACTTTGCTGTTGTTATACAACCCTTGCAGAGTTAGTGCTATAAAACTTCCATTATTTTTCCATCAAAACACACCCATCAGTTCAGTTTAGGAACCCAGTAACCCACTAAATAAAAACATGTGTGTGTGCACTTACCAGAGAAAAACAGAAAAGGTTCATGTTGGTATTGAGATCCACTCCAGCACCCTAAAACTCCGCTCTACAAACTCCTGCTGCACAATGCAGCTCCTTCTTGCTCTCCCAGCTGTTTGTACATTTCCCCCTGGAGATTACTGCAAGATAAAATCCCTGCAGTAATCCACTGGATTCAGAGCCCATTATCAAATGAGACAGGCTTTCCAAGGCCAGTAAAAACTGTTTTCTGAATTAAAGAACGGTGTTTACTAACAAAACAAAAACATGCTGTAAATTATTTTCATGAACTTAGAAAATGCTCTCTTGCAGGNGACTCCTTGATGATTAAGATTAGGAATAAAGCAATTTTGCTATTTGAAAACATGGAAAATCTGAAAAATAAAAAATTATGAGTGGCCAGATCTGACCCATGGGTTGTTATTATTATCATAATGTATACAGACAGGCAAACAAGAGATAAAAAATTGTAAAGAAAAAGGGATAAACAATTGTAAAGAAAACCAGTAGCCTATGTCACTAACTGGTGTAAATCAGGAATATTCCATCACCTGTGAGTAGAACTGTCTGACAAAGAATTAATGCTGAAAGCACTTTGAGTCTTAATTGTTTTTTAGAGTATGAAATGCTTGAAATTAGTCTGGTGTTGGAATAATATTACCAACCAACCCACAATTAATTTCCCATAGCTTTTAAGTGAATATTGTGAAATTTGGTTACATGAACAAGCAGCAGTTGATACTAAAGATATAAGCTGAAATTTACTACAAATGGAGAGGTGGTGTCATTTTGTGACCAAGATCCTGATTTCTTTCCTTAGGGCCCAGAGCTTCATATTTTTGAATGAAAGGCATCTCATTCGTTGCTCATACTTCTGACTATTTCAGTTTATTTGAGTAATTTTGCAGTCTGAATCTGCATCCCAGTGAGTTATAAATGTCTGTCCTTTGGCAGAATAAATACATTTTAACATAACTTAGTTTCTACCTTGAGCAAAACCCAAACAAGGCTCACACACTGACAAACACCAGAGGACAGATAAGATACAAGATTTTAAAAGGAAAACGTCTTTAGTTTGCACTTTTCCAATTTGCTGTGAAGTATATAAAAGTCTTTTTGAAGGTTTTTCCCAGGCCTCTTTTTCAGTTATAAGTTTAGGTTCCTTTCACAAAGTAGGGTTGGTTATGAAGGGTTTAATGACAAATGTTATAATTTAGAAGCAAATTAATGAGAGACTTTTCATTTACTCCTCCTATAAACTTGAGGAACAGTAACAGATTTTGTCAATTACCACCTAGTGACACTTCTCTAATATGATTATACAAAAAAAGACATTTGAGGGACCTAGCTTGCCACAGATGGGCTTGCATTTGCTTTATGGTTCACTTGCTAATTTCTTTATGAGGCAGCAAGTTTTTATCTTCAGGTTCTCCAGCTGGAAAAACTTAACTAAGAGCACTAAGTACTATGGAAACACAAAGTACTATAGAAGCAATGGTCAAAAATTACCTTTACCAGCTATAGATAATTACCTTTCTTTTTCCTTTAATGCTTATTTACAGTAATATCTACCTGGAAAACTCTGAAAAACTCAGAAAGTCTGAAGAGCTAGAAAAATGTCAACAAGTAATTTAGGGGAATGTGTCTTTCATTCAGACTTATTTAATCTCTAGTAGGTTGTAGCTTTAGAGGTAATTTGGCTATGCATATTTAAAACCTTTAGGAGGAAGTTTCTTAATTTTACACCACAGGTCCTCAAGGTAAAAGTAACCAAGAAAGTGCAGACCTTACACTGAGCTATTAAAATTTCATTTTGCTTATATTTGTAGACATGCAGAAGAGAGAATAATTCAAGAAGAAAAATTAAAATATAAAAAGAAGCCTGTATCTACAGTTAGAGATACACATGAAATGGCAGGCAACTTCAGTAAGAAGATAAAAATGCAGAGCTGTGCAAGAGAGATAAATGCTCATCTGCAAATTTTCTAAGGCATTGGACCAAATTTTTTTCAGTTGTTCTTGCTTCACCATTTGGACAGGTGCAATTCATCACATCAGGCTTGAAATCTCTTGAGCTATGCACTATTCCTCTGGAGCAGGCTGTTTGCAAATGCAGAGCTGGAGATTGAAGTCATTCTGAGTTGGATGCTGAGTGCAGGGCCCAGACTGTTTGACTGACTTCATTCTTCTAGAGGCAGCATCCAGTTGCTCTTGTTCCACATGCTGGTGCATTCATCCTTCTGTTTCCAGCTGTATTAGCTCTCTGCCTGTGTCCGTACTGAAGGCATTATGGCAACAGTACTTGGTGAAATTTACTTCAGTCAGGTTTAAACCATTCAGTTTAAATATCCTGCTTGAGAAATAGAAATTTAACCCACTCTGATACCCATTCTGCTGGACCAAAAACTTTACAAGAAATAGCTTTCAGAGAAGACTTCAAGTGGAATCCGAAAGCACTGCTGAAGATATTCTGTATGCAGCTACTGAGACTCTGAGACTAAAGACTGCAAATTTATTACATGTTTTTGAGTACTGTCAGTGATAGGACTCTTCTTATGAAATGGTAACATTTTAGACAGCTATTCAATGATACAGTCTTTTGTAGGTGTTAAGTTTGTTGGTAGGCCTAAACTATAGATGACATTACAAAGCAGGTTCCAGTCCTAGATGAATGGTAAATTACAAGCAGTGAGGACACACCTACTAATAATTAAAATTAAAATAACTAAAAAAAGAAGCAACAGCATAGGATTGGTTGATCAGATTGCATAATACAAATAAAATATTTAGCAAGAATTTATAATGCCGCTTGATATCACAGTTGTCTGTGCAAAGAATTTGAACTTTGAAAATAATTAAAACCCAGTAACTAAGAAGAACAAATTTGAAGGTAACATCACTGTTGTGACATCTATGTACATTTTGTCTGATATAAATAGAGCACTTTGCTACAGCAGTAGCATAACAGAACATCAAACCCACACTATAAGGAGAGCACAAGAAACAGTTTTATCAAACAAAAAGCACTTGAACCTTCACTTCCCAGCTCAAAACTTGCACTACTGTTAGCATTTAATTATCTTTCTTCACTGCCACAACTTTTACATGTTTGAATTCTACATCCTCACCCCCAAAATAAAATTTTGCACAAATAAAGGCTTTCATGTATTAAGTTTTCCATTCCTGAACAATGAAGAGATTTCATAGCTGAGATTTCTAGGCATCCTTGGCCTTTTCAGGAGACTGGATTTCAGTTGTGTATTCACAGTAAGTGGGAACCCATAATCTAACACAGCATACAAGCAGTTAAGGTCGAGCCATGATGCAGGTACTCACAACTGAGCCCTGGCTCCAGGCTCCCAGTCCTCTGGTAGTCACTCTACTGGTGCAGTTTCATCTGCCACTGGGAGAACTCATCCATCAGCAGGGGTGTAATCCACAGATGTTAGTAGTGTTTGACTGATGTATTTCAGTAAATCTGGATCGAATTTTCTTCCTTATTTTCTTCCACCTTAGTTTTTCCCTCTTACAGCATATCTATCCTTAATTAAAATGTAAATCTACTTCTCTTATGATCATCATTTACGTGTCATCTGAACATTTTCATACGTGTTTAAAACTGAGAGCAACGATGCTACTGCCTGATACACTGTGAGTGCTAAACATATAACTAATCATATTATCAGTGGTCACATTTTTCTATTCAATACACTTGAATTATTACTTTATCATCAATTCAAGGTAAACTCAGTGCATTGCTACTATGCTCCAAAGGCTCTCTTGGTGAAAAGTGGGATATTCAGAAATTAAGTCAATTAGAGGCTTCCTCTTGGCTCTCCCAATTTTTTGGAAAGAACTTTCAGAACTTACTTTCAGCAAGTGCTTACTCATTATAACACATATTCCCTAACACGTGAAGGCAATCATGTAGGTGGCACATTGGATAAAACCCCTGCCTTGTTTTACCTTCTTCTGTCCACTTCCAACATTTTCCCAAGTTGAACCTATGGAGCTGCGACTATAAGACAAGTTTAACATTTTTTATTATGAACATCCCCAAAAAAACATCCTCCAAAATGGGAGAAAGCTCCATTTCAGATCACAAACACAATAGTATCTCTAAGGCAGAGCTACTAACATTTGATACTCCTGAATCAGATGTTCCAATCAGTGGCTCTAAATTACATCTACTTAATAGTTTGGAAAGGACCCATGAAATACCAACTAAAAATCTGATTCCTTAAATGGTATTGATTTTTTTTTCTTTTAAAATCTCCTTCAATTTAGAGACAGCTTCTCATTTCCTCTTTTTACATTCAGCAGCTAATTAAAAACTGGTAAGGGAAAAGCTTCACAACCCCCCCCCCCATCCCTGCCAAATTGCAATATTCTGTTCCTCCTTTGAAAAGACAATTTTACAGATGCAGTGATCAATTCAACATAGCAGTTTTTACACCTCTGCAACAAGGATTTTCAACAGCGTTTAACACAGTCAGAGATTATTTTGAGATCACTCAATGTAAGTAGCTATAAAATTTACTTCAGCACAGATAATCAAGCAAACAAAGACAAGAAGAACCAATATTCTCTAACTCAAAATCAAGCAAGTGAGATGCTTTTGTAATTTCCAGAATTCAAGGGAAGCTCTGAGTCTATTACAGTCACTGGCAAAATTCCCATCAAATTCCCTGCAATCAGAATTTCACACACCTTCTCCTGCTCACTGATCACATATAAACTCAGCATCATAACAGCCCATGGTGTTTTCTATATGATTCATTGTAACATTCAGCTTTGTCTCGGAGCTAACATTCCTTTTAGGATAAATAATCACATTGTTCTTCCGCTTGTTTCAAAGATTTTTTTTTCAGAGCGTTTATATTTTAAGCAAAAGAAAAAATGCATCTCTGTTTTAGAGAGCAAGTGTATTTCCTAAACAGGAGGACCAAATCTTCTGCTCCATAATTTACTGAAACTCAATGAATCAGCACGTGCATTCTTTATTGCTAGCTAGCTCTATACTGCTATTTAGAGTGAAAACTGCTAACTTCTATCATCAGGTCAATTTATGTATTATCAGACAAAACTGATGTCTACAGTGAATTATGGGTATAGGAGTCATTATCTTCCCAGAGCACCTTGAAAATGAGATGTCTAATCTCAGTAATGTAAGTTTCCTGGTTAAATAAATCCCCTGTGCTTAGTAATTCTATGCATTTATAGAAAAGATGTCACACCCCCCCACCCCCTTAGACCTTAAAAAACATTTTAAAGCCTCCAGGAGATTTGAATCCTCACTAAACAGAATTGATTTCTGTACTTACTACTTAGTATTCTTAATCACACAGTTCATGCATTTTTGTTATGTAATGGATTGAGAAATTCAAAGAACCAGCCTGTTTTGCAAACATTTAGTTTCCCATCATCCCACTTTGTTTTTACTTTGGTGGCTTTTTTTTAATATCAAGATAACAGTCTTATTAAGCACACCCTCCTGGAAACAGCTCCAACAATCAGTGCTGCCCTCCAAGTTTGTAGCCACCCAGGCGTGGTGTGAGCATTTAGAACAGAATTTCAAAAGGCTAGCAGAGGTTTTCCAATCCACTCTGCAAGAAAGATTGCCTCTCCACTTTTGCCTATGAGAATTCAGGTTAAGGACTTTAGTCATCTATTTCTTCCTTGAGAGCGTGATCCAAAGCTAAATGAAGCCAAAAGGAATCCATCTATCGATCTGAGCATTTCTGGCAATCTAATTCAGAGTTCCTCTACCAATTTATACTCTGTGTTGGATACAGCCTAAGGATACATCTTTGTCGGTGACAGGACAGTGGGTTGAGTTCACTCTCAGCAAATTTGCTGACAACAAGCTGTGTGGAGCAGTGGACACACTGAAGAGAAGGGATGCCATGCAGAGGGACCTTGAGAGGCATGAGAGGTGGGTCTGTGTGAACCTCATGAAGTTCAACAAGGCCAAGTGCAAGGTCCTGCAAATGGGTTGGGGCAATCCCAAGTGCAAAGACAGGCTGGATGGAGAATGGATTGAGAGCAGCCCGGAGGAGAAGGTCTTCTGAGTGCTGGTGAATGAAAGGCTGGACATGACATGGCCACACGCACTCACAGCCCAGAAACCAACTGTGTCCTGGGCTGCGTCCAAAGCACCATTGACCACAGGTGAGGGAGGGGATGCTGACCTTCTGCTCCACTCTGGTGAGACCCCATCTGGAGTGCTGCATCCAGCTCTGGGGTCCCAAACATAAGAAGGATGGTGACTTGTTGGAGGGAGTCCAGAGGAGGCCACAAAGATAATCAGAGTGTTGGAACACCTTTTCTATGAAGACAGACTGAGAGAGTTGAGGTTGTTCAGCCTAGAAAAGAGAAGGCTCCAAGGAGACCCTATGGCAGCTTCCCAGTACCTGAAAGCGTCAACAAAAAAGCCAGAGAGTGACTTTTTCCAAGGGCATGCAGTGACAGGACAAGGAGTAATGGCATTAAACTGAAGGAGGATAGGTTTAAATTAGATATTGGAATTAAATTCTTTATTGTGAGGATGGCAAGACTTCATAACAGGTTGCCCAGAGAAGTTGTGGCTGCCCCATCCCTGGAAGTGTTGAAGGCCAGACTGGATGAAGCTTTGAGCAACCTGGTCTAGTGGAAGGTGTCCCTGCCCATGGCAGGGGGGTGGAACGAGATGATCTTTAAAGTCCTTTCCAACCCAAACTACTCTGTGATTCTGTGATTTTAGGACAGTCTTTCTATGCTAACTTCCAGTCACTGCCTGTGGCCACAGGCACATACTCCTGTTCCAAAGCACCTCCTTACCCAGGAGATACCCACAGAAGGCTGCTGACAGCACCAGGCTCCAAGAGAAACAGAAAAAAACATCTGGCTCACACAGCCCACCCCTCCCATCCCTGCACCTTGGTAAGTAGCCTCTCAGCAGATTGTACTATTTTTTCTATACCACCATCTTTCTCCACAGATTTCTGGGCTGGTTCTGGTTCTTAGCCAGCCAGTTCTGACTCACATCTGCCTATATTTGTAGTCATAACACCAGATTAAACATATTCTTCTGTCCTCAGGAATCTACCCTGACACCGTTTGGCCCTGTGTATGCTCTCACTCTGAAAAAAATCAGGAGTAACTCACCGGCAGACAGTGATGCTGCAGAATAAAAAAATATCTAGAATAAAAAAAAAATAAAGCCCAACAATTACATTTGTGAGCTCCTAGCTCATGTTTTAATTTTCTTATCAGGTTTTTGTGAGACTCACCTTTTTGAAATCCCCCATTGAGTTTTCATATATTTCATGGATCCTCAGCTGATCTAGATATATACCTGCTACCTGCAGCCAGTGCTTTTACAAATCATTTCAAATAAATTCTGCTGTACAAGCACCACATTTTGACAACACTAATTCTAAACTAGATTCAAGTGCTTTTTAAAAGCATCTTTCTGATAAAGAAAGCAATTCTTTTATACAACCTGAGAAGACCAGTAATCCACATGATTTATACTTTAAAGACTATACAGTTGCTGTTGTGTCAAATAAAGCTTTTCGCTAACACTCTGCAACTTAGGTTTCAATCTCTACTTAGTAAAATACAATGAGATTCTAACACTTAGACCATTTCTGAAGTGTGAGCACCAATGCACCCAGGAAATACAAAATTTGCTTAAAAGACAGTGGTTTAACTACTAAAGGGCTGCAAATATAGTAATGATATGGAATCGATCACATGAAATAGTTCATGTTTGAGCAAGAAATAGATGCTGTGAGAGGGAGCATTTCTTCCCACCTTGCTGTTTTACACAGTTTAATAGCTCCACACAGTTTGGACAGTTACTCTGTTTGAAGTTACTCTGCTATCTTAACTGTTAGATATTAGCAAAGCTTCATATTTCTCATCTGGGTTGTGCCAGCTCATCCAGTGTCACCAAGCACATATGACAGTGTTATTTTTTAGAGGCAAGGATACATCAACAGTGGCAGTTGGAGCTGAGCATGTGATTACAGAGCCTCCAGCTTGGAGTGTCCTCATTTTTGACTATCCATGACCCTGTTACACTGTCTTACTGCCTCTCCCTGTATTATAGCACTTTCGATCACTTCAAGAAATATAATATGCCATGTGAGAGACAAACTGTATTTGCCTTTTAGAACTCCTTTAAAAAAAAGTGTCAGTTCTTGTGCCCTATTGCAACTCATGCCTTTACGTACCTTCAAAATATGACCCGCCTGTACCCACTATTACTGGCTTTTATTAAGGTAATGAAATACGCACAAGATGCTGCTGATGTTAAGGGGAAGAAGTTGGCACACTACTGTCAAGACATGTAGGAATAACATATGGGGTACATCAGTGTGTTCTAAAATATTTAGGGAAAACAAAATTTAAGTTTGATTATCACATCCCAGTAAAAAATTGCATCGGCCACTGTCTGCACCAGTAGCATTAAACCCAGGCTTATACAGTGGGAACTGTAGGTGCCATCTGCAGTCCTAGAATAGTCTTGGCAGCATAGAGCACATACTTACTTCTGTGGAGAACAGCCTTCCTTGCTGTAGCTGAGTTCTTGTGGTACCTCGGATGGCCATATTGTCTCAGAACTAGTAACTGGATATTATCACTCATTTAAATTCATCCTAGTTAAACAAGATGCTTGGAGTTGGAAGTTTCAGAAACTTTATTAAAGGTTGAGCGATAACCTTTCTTGTCCCCCTGCCCTGGTTTAGCAGAACATGATTATCTCAGGCAACTGACCAAAAGCCTATGATGGATAGCTTGAAAACTGGAACATGCATGGAGAAAAAGTAGAGAAAAAAAAAAATCCAAAACAATGAAATGAAACACCTGCCATTGAGGAAATTTCAGTGTTCCGATTTAAGTAGAACACTCTTTCAACAGGAGAGCTCATATTATCCTAATGAATTAAAGTTGGTTTAAGAGGGGACACAGGAAACTGCAGGGGCAGTATTTCTGTATTTGAATAGGAACTTCTACCCAAACATCCTAACTTCTTTTAATTTATGAGAACAAGGAATGATCAGGACAGTTCTTGAAGAAGACTGGCATCCAGCAATCTGCATAAAGGGTACAGACAACAGACACAGTTACAGTTCAAAGACTTGTACATCAAAGAGTGTACCTTTCCCCTGTGACTCCCCCTGCTCTTATTCTATATCTTTTCTTCAAAGTAGGATTCAATGGAATAGATGATTGGGGTTTTTATCCTGGATAATCATGGAACAGCCAAGATTTACTCTATTGAATCCACATGTAGTTGAAAACCATGCTACCTTAATAACACAGAAAGGAAAACACTGATGTATATAGAAAGTAATGTTCATGATCCAAATATCCATCGGGAACAGCTTAGTGAATCACACACATATTGGTTTAGTGCTGCAAACTTCTAGAAGCAGTTTACTCAGTATGATGTGTGGGCGTGACTTCAGAATGGCTCTGCTGCCCACACCTTCCCACCTTCATCATAGGCACTCACATGGTTCCATTGTTTTCAGATCTAAAACTCAATAATCTTCAGAACAGTTAGCCTTTCAGCATCCCTATGACAAGGAAAGTGGCACTATATAAAAGTTATCATACAACTGAGCTTATTGTTTGTATCACTAAAAAGCATAATCTCATCCATGTCATCTAGTAGTCATTGATGATGGGGTGTCTGAAGCCAAAACACTGATTTTCAAATATGTAGCTTCAGCTGCTTCCTTATTCTTAAGATGCTTAAAGATACTTAGAAATATAAAGTCTGTCTCTAAAGAAATTCAGATACTCTAGAATTCTTAGCAATATTTAGCAGCTAGACAGCTACCCTACATTTAAGCTAAACAAGGATCGATAATTTACACATTCATGTTCCTCTGTTACCTCTGTGATTAATCTGCTTGTTTTCCTCAGAGCAAACATATTCAAAGAAGCTTTTTGGAGAATAAGGATAAAAGAGCGGACAGGACTTGCCCTCCTGCTACCTCTTACCTGGCAGCCACCCGTCACGTCTCAGAGATGGCAGCATTGTTTCTCACTGGGGTTCAAATTTGCTTCTCGTTTTCTGCTTTCCTCTTCAGTGTGATTTCTCCAGCCATCAGGTGAGAGACTTTTTCCTTCTCCAGAACCTTGAATCAGCTGTTCTGTTTTATACAGATTAATTATATACCTGTTGACCTAGGGAGAGCTGTGTATGTGTGTGCATGTATTTGCACATGGCTCTTTGGCCTGGTTGGTAGAGCAGCCACTTAACAGAGGATACAATTGGATTCCCCAGTTCCAGGTCCAATAAACATTAAATACTACTTTAGTTCACTGAAGCGGAAATTAAAATTGATGCAGTAAGTAAAATAAAATGTTTTGGAGGACCAGCTATGGCTGTTCAGGTAAGAATTTTGCAGAAGACAGAAATTTTAATCACGCACGAGTTGTAGATTTGTGTACTGAGTGAAGATACTTTCTCATCCTCAGAATGAACCTGGAAAAAGTTTAGTTCTGCAGTTAGTTTGTAAATTCTGCAGTACATGTAGTACAATTGCCAGTCTCTTATTTTCTTTATTACATGTGATCTCGGAGGGGATCAAAGGCTGGCATGCATCTTACTCTGTCAGCTCCCTTTGCTCACTGCTTTCCTCCTTCCTCCAATCTCTGGGAATTTACAGGAGAGAAATTGTCAGAGTTAGGAAGGAGCCATTTCAAAAAGGCAGAAGGAAAGCCAAATGCAATGAGCTGATTGCTAGTAGCTTGCTGCTGTGTGTATCATTAACCACAGGGAAGTCAGTCTGTTTCGTCAACAGCATTTGGTGGAAAAACTCATTTGGATTGAGTAGAGAAAAGGAATCTTAATTGAGAGAAAATGATGACACTATGTGAAAATTGAATAGGAGAGGATAAATATATGTGCATGTGTCGTTTTGATTTCTATATCTTCAGTTACTCATAGTTTTGAAGACTTAACCAAAGACTTTTATTAATATTAATTTTTACATCCATATATCTTGCACGCCACACACATTTCTATTATATCCAGGGTTGTACATCATGGCTTTCTCATGCTTCTCTCATAGTTCCCTCTCTGCCTTTTCACCTCTCTCTCTAGACCTTTCTGAGAAGACTTCCATACAGGGAAAACCGTAACAAAAACCGCAACAAAATAGTTAACTTTTGGTTGGTTGGATAAGTTTTGTCCAACGTGGGTCACCTCCTTACCACTTGTGAAGGCCATGGCTCCTGGCTTGATTACAGCTATCTCAGAGCCATCAGCCAATCTCTTCATTTGCTAACAAAACTTAACAACCTCACTCCAACATGAGCACATGTCCTAGCCCAGAACTTTTACTGCTACTCTAAGTGCTGTCCACCACAGCTGTAGCTTTGCTGGGTGTCAGTTTACACTTAAATATGATATATTATTTATCTCACATACAGCAAGTGAGGAATAATATATTATTAAGGGATTAGATAGTCAAAAAGAAAAAACACAATATGAGGGCTGGAATTATAATTCTGAATATGACTAATACAATTTCAGTCACAGTTGGAGACAGGATACTCATCCATTCTTGTCCACATATCTCAATACACTGAGCAGTATGTCTGCTCACGTGGTCTTAGGTGCCTCAGAGATGTTTTCCCATTTTCAAAAGGTGTCCTACACTTGTGTGTTACCTGTTGAGTTCATACTAATCCTAGTAGTGGAAAATAAAATAGAGTCCAGCCTACAAAAAGACACTGGGAGCAGAGATGAGTAGAACAAAAGCTAGGAGATGCAGTGGAAACTGAGGCAAAAATACCATGTAAGAGAGAGAGATTCAATTTCTGAGGGGTTCAAGATTTCATGCAGAAGTTCTATTGAATTTGACAGAGAAACATAATGGAAAATTTTAAAATTAGAGTACCACTTTCAGGATGAAATGTATACTTTTGAGACAGAGAACTTTAAGTGTATATATAAACACTGGATTCCATAAACTGGTTTATGATAAAATCTAGAAAACCTGGAAGTATAGATCTGCTTTTCTCTTTCTTATTAAAATTAGTGTTATATTAATGGACCTTTATTTATCACCTGAAGGACGCTGTAATGTCATCTGTACAGAAAACCACAGTACACTTGCCACTTGAACATTGCAGCTTTGGATTTGTAGAAACTCAGAAATCATTGAAATACTTATGCAGTCATAAAGCTGTGCTAAATCCAAGTGCACAGCTTAAACAGAAGTGTCTAGAAAAATTGCCAAAGCATCCAAGTGAAAATAAACATGAGGGGGATATAATTACAAGGGATAACAAGACTTTGGTTGTAATCTCTTGCATGTATTGGTATTATCAGCTGAATCTTTGGATAGGTCTGATCCAAAGTTTGCTAAAGGTTAATGAGGGTATTTCTTCTGATTTTAATAGGTTCTGAACTTAATCTCAAACCATTTTGGTTTTGTGATGTGAAGCATGGTGTATGAACGCAAATTTTGCATGACATGGAGTATCACAGTGTCTCATTATTCTTTATTTTTAATGTAACAAAAAGAGCCAGTTTAGAAATAAAGACTCAGGCTAATAAATTTTTCAGCGGTGCATTTCTTGAGTCCATGCATTTAGAGTTTGGCTTAGATGTACTAAGATCAGTATTTCCAGGTGAAGCAATTAATTTCCTCTGTTTGGCATGTGAATAAAACTCTTGCAATGCAATTTCGACTTTCATTTTACTTGCAGTCTGTTATTGCTAATGAAAAAAAAATACTTCCTAGCTTTTCTAATGTATCAGCAGGATAAATTGTTAACACTTAAGAACTCCCCAGGCAGTAATGAATGACACAGTTTTCTGTGTTATCCCTGATAAAGTTTAGGATATGGAAAGCAGCTTAATCCTCTTTCTAAACTCTCCCATCTGTGCTTTAGAGCTACCATAGTAAATTACTACATACTGAAGCACTACTTCAGATGCAATTTCATATTTTCAAAGCTGAGATAATTTTACTCCACAGTGTATTTTTTAATCTTCGTAAAAAAAAGTAAAATATTTAAGGAAGCCAGGTCATATAAAACTCTTGAATTTAAGAGATAGATAGTAGTTTTCAGTGAAGTAGGCCTTTCATAAAGGTTATTTGAAATACAGTGTTAAGCCAAACAAATCACTTTGTTTACAGAAAATCTGCAATGCAATGTGTTAAGATTTAACTCAATCGTAATTTTTGTTAATTATAAGACACTCTTTATGCAGAAATAGTTGCTGACAAATATGGCTTAAGGCACCTTTTTATTGCACCTTAAATATGTTATTGCCTGTGTCTAATGTCTTTGATCCTGCTTTCATTTTGCAGAATGATTTTACTTGGTACAGTTTTGCCATTAACCTGCTCAGTCACAGTTAGGGCTCATTTCTTTCTCTGTGAGGGAAGCTTAAGTTTTGTGTTGGATTTTTCTACATTGTATCAGATGTGCCTTTTGCTGCTGTCTAACAATTAAGGATAAAGGGACTGATTTAGTATCTATTGTAGTAAATTGACTGACTCAGTTCAGAGACTGAGCATAAGCAGCTTCTCTAAAAGTAGAAACAAATGCAGAGAGAGATTTAATGAACTTCCCTATCTTGCATTTTTCTGTAACAATATAAAAACCTACATTCAGTAAAACTGCAGATATTTAGTCAGTCCAGTGTCTTACTCAGGTCACCATATGGTTGTGGAACAGCTGGTTCATGTTAAACCTTCACAAAATTGAGATTATAGTGACAGGAAGCAGCAGATACTTTGAAGGATCTGCAGCCACAGTGCAACATCTAAAGCAGAGAGCCACAAATCATCAAAACACTCTGACAGAGAAAGGTTTCCTCTGTAACCCTTTGTTACTTTGAATTTCAAAACAACATCTTACTACTTATTCTATGTCCTGGGACTAACCCAAAGAATAGAGCCCATCCCACCTGGTGACCTAAGCCCAGCTAAGCAAACATCTCTCACCTCACAACCAGATTAAGTCAATCTGGCACTTTCTCTTGGAACCTGTCAATTGCTCTTAAGACTTCCAAGTTGAATCTCCTGAATTCAGGGTGGAGAAAAAGGTCTGTGGATTTTTCTGTGGGGGCAGGTAAGACAGCTCTGCCTGTTCACATTGTAACAGACCTGCTTCATGCAGCATAGGCCAACAAGAAACTCCTTCTGTTTGTTTTATTTTCTTTAGTTCTTTGCCAAATCCTGGCTCCTGGCACTGCAAAGGAACAAGGTCTCATGTTCATCACCCGACCCACATGACTCTGCCCTTCGGGACAGTGTGGGGTGCATGATGAGCAAAGAGCACCTTAGTGGTCAAGCCTGGATTTGTGTTCACCGGTGGGAGAAGTGACACATGAAGTTGAGGGCAGCTTAACAGTTATGAAAAACTACCTATATATACTACACCTTGTTGAAAGAATAGTGAAGTAGCACAGCTACATTACTGTAAGTTTCAGAAAGCTCTTGAAAAAAATAGGAATACCTTAATATAAGGCATCCATGTGGTCTAAAGTCTGTCTGCCCCTTTGGGTACCTAGCAAGATGTTATAAATACAGACAGTAATCCAAGAGATCAAGTAGGAGAAGCAGGGATGGGATCTAAACCCTGCCTCTGGGAGGGAAGGAAAGCTCACTTCAAAGCTGATGCCTCAAAAGGCAGGAGAATGGGTTACCTTGAGCCTGAGAAGGTCAGAGCACATGGAGCACTTCTGGCCACAACCTGCTTCCCCCCTGGTTCTCTCCTCACCCCAGCCCCAGCTTCCTCCTTGGGAACTGGGGTGTCTGCCTCCCACACAGTCTGCTCCCTAGAGACAGCATCCAGCTCCCTCTGTGCTCCTGGGGGCTCTGAAGAACAGGAGGAGGAAAAAAAGAACAGAGGAGGACCTGGCTAATCTTTTGCAGTTTAACCTGAACATTGATTCACAAAATTAAGCAGATGCTTCTCAGGGGCATGAGACATAGAGGCCTCCTTGAAGCAGGGGAATTACTAAAGCCTTCCAGCTAAGGCTGACAGATTTTCTGATAACTGAAAATGGAGCAATCTAAAAATATATTCTTCTAGCTACCCCTACAATCTGTTACAGGTACACAGTATATTTCATAAAAGTTAAAGCAAGTTGTCCTGATCTCATTAGTCCTTTATTTCAGACAGTGATAGAAGAAGATAAGGTAATTATTTACAGGACAAAAAAACCCATGGAAATAGATTGATATGAACTCCCTTAATCACCTGGTCCAAAAATAATTCAAGATTTCCGGTTCTGGTTTGTTTTCTTATTTTAATTTTTGTGGCCATGATAACATATGACTATGTGTTTTTTCTTGTATTGCTATATGCAGTAATGATTTAGAGGAATAGAAACAGAAAGAAAGCAGGCTAAAAATTAGCTAGTTTTTATAACTTGCTGATAGAAGAATAGCAATACCATACTTGGTATAATAGAAATTAAGTTCAGGCCTTGAGGGCAAATATAGAGCAAGACATATGTGTTTCCTAATGGAACAATAAAATGAGTTTGCCTTTTAGTG
Source organism: Calyptomena viridis (assembly GCA_013390005.1). Lineage (NCBI taxonomy): Eukaryota > Metazoa > Chordata > Aves > Passeriformes > Eurylaimidae > Calyptomena > Calyptomena viridis. The sequence continues at coordinate 18,206 of WEIV01008330.1, forward strand.
AATTTGTGTGTTAGCTTGAAAATCACTATAAACGAGGTAACTGAGATATTTTGGAACTGAGCATTAATATAAAAGTAATGCTGAAATTTCTGAAACATGCAAAGTTACTGCTTGAATAACACTATGACTCTGCAAACATCAAAATATAGGAGAGATATCAATAAAACACTAAGTATCTCCAAATTATGAAGTATTCAAAATATATTGTAGAGCACCAAGCAAATGGATGGAACACCAGTAAACTGCGTGATTTGGCATAAAAGCAGCAGGGGGTTCAGTTACAGGAGGATCTGTTTCTGTAAGGCATCTTTGTCAAGTCTTGTGGAGCCACAGAAATTCTGTCTGGATTGAAGAGGTCTTCTTAATCATAAAGAACATTAATAATAAATAGCGGTTAATTTAAATGTCACTGTGTCAACCATGCAAGTGTACCATATTTCCTACTAATTTTATAATAACATCCGTGGATCTGTTTAGAAGGAAGGGCTGCATCCAATAGCCAACAAAGAGATTCACTGGGTGTGCCATTACCTGACAATCAACAGTTCTTCACTGGAGCTTGGGATACAGACAAGCAGAGCCCATTGTGAAGCCAGAATCTATGACATGAAAAGCTTGGGAGAATGTTTAACAATGGAATGAAAAAAAAGGTAAGAAAGTTGTGATAAACCTATGAAAAGAATTCATTATTTTTTTAAAGGAAAATTTGTGCTTCCTCTTGAGATGCTTTCCAGGTAATACTTATTTCCTAATCAGCTCTAGTTATAAGAGCACTAGTCTTTTTCAAGAAAGCAATTAAATGACAGTCATCACTTGTTCTCATAAGTGTGTTCAACTGTGCCAAAATAGTATCACCCATAAAAGATAGTAAGCAGCATTTGAAAATACTGGTGTAACCAGGTTACATTCAGTCTCATAATGAACAACAGCAAGAGGAAGGAAGGGGAAGGTAGCAGGGTACCCAGGGAGTATGGGAGGCAGACACAGGACCGAGTCTGGTCTTGCAGCTTTGTAGAAACGTCAAGAGTATTGAAGGCAGCATTCATCATTTCCCCAAGGGGGACAGGGATTTGACCCTCTTCTCTCATGCACTGGCCCATGGAGCTGGCTGTGTACATATGTTGTATATGTATATGCTGTCTATTAAGAAGGCTCTGTCAGAGGCTACCAGAGGTCTTTCAGATCTGCGTAATGTTCTCTGAGTGATTCCTTCTGTTCCTTGGAGATAGAGTGTCAAAAGGATAGCCAGCACAGACAGCCCCAAGAGCCCTTGAACACCTTTATGTAGGTTAATGCTGTTCTTTCCAGGCAGTGTGTGTAGCCATCTATACACTGAGTTAAATAATTGTGGTTAATCAGTGGCAGCCTTAATTAAACTTTTGCCAAGCATATTTAGTTAATCGTTCAAAACACATTTGTGAGATTCTACAAAATGTACAGCTTACCCTCCATCTTTGTGAAATTATGGTTAATCATTCACTAATGTCTGCATTATCCTATTTAAACCTTCCCTCTGTGGTTTTAGACTTCTTTCTGCTTGCTAATCCACCACAGGGGAGTGATATGTAAACATGCAAATACATTACTGTAGGCTTTTCCTATTTGTGGTGGTAGGTTCTATCAAGCCATATTTATAGTCTCACCAAGAATGATTTATAATTCATTCTTCTCACATTCAATTGCATTAACTTAAAGGTATAATTCAATTTAACAAACATGCAGGTCATGTACTGCAGTGGTTTTGGGCATGCTGCACTTCACCCCATCTTTGTGTTCTCAGCCAGCTTCCTGTCTTGATGGTATTCTTATATACCAAACCAAGTACAACACCAGAACCACAATGGACCCTTACAAAACAACACCAGTTTTTAAACCTCCAAGCTGTGTAACTATTACCTGGCTGTCCCAAATTCCTCTAAATTCTCCTCCATGAAGAGTATGTCCTCTACTGTGTACCTATTTTAAAATCCTCTTGATATGAACTACCGCACTCTTGGTCCTAACTCTGCTGAAGTCCATTATAGACAACCCTTTTCTGTGATTTATGCCTCATTATAAAAATCAAATTTCTTGGTTGTCAAGAGTAAATTGACTGCAGCAAGCTGAAGGAACTAGATCTCTAGCATACAAAGCCATCACACCAGTCTAAGGGTGTAACTTCGGATGTGATGGAAGGATATCCTATAAATACAGGGCTCTTTTAGTGAGGAAAATGAAAAACATTATCAGGTTGAGTGAAGGAAGTGCAAACTGTCTCACTCCTAACCTTAACATCAAACACCAGGATGGACTTGGCCCATACTCAGAGGCCACCACTCAGATAAAAAACTGTCAGCAGAGAAATTCTTCTGCAGGACACTGCTCCTCTTGTCAACCCTCTTTGCAGCCCCACTACAGCTGGAGATTTAGGCATTGTGTCTCTCCTAATAAACCTTATCTTCACTGTACTTTTAACCATAAACCTAAAATTTGTTGTTCTTTGAGCCATGGCCTGAGTTCCCAAGATATGTTTTAAATGAAAAAATTATTACAAAGGAAATAGTTAAACAATACCATCTAAAAAGTCACTGTGAAAAACAAATATGCAATTATTGTAATTTCTGAGTAAGACTTCATTTTAGTTTTACATGTAAATCATTGATTTTTATAGCTAATTATTTGCTGAAATAAAATCAGAAGCACAATACATGTTCAACAGACCCTTCATTATATCTTTCTTCGCAGATATAATCAACCACTCCTCATCAGTGCTAAAATGTTACTCATATTTCAAGCTTCCTTCCAACTATTGGCAATTCTAGCAAAAGAACAATTTTTAAATTGACTAAGATATACTCCATAGGCCATACATTTAAAATAAAAACAAAGGATACAGGTTTATGTTTTTCCTTTAAAAAATAGAGATATTACCATAAATTCATTTTATTAGAAATTTTTCCAATAAAATTATTGACATTACTAAATTGGATAAAGACATGTAGTCCTTCTTACTCACATACATAAATATTACAGACTCTGCCCCTCAGCATATTCCTCAAATTTTCTTAATCAGCTATTCTGCAATTCTTTTCCTGTGTATTGCCAGTTCATGCAAGTTGGCTGTTTGAATACACCAATACTATTACGGGGCCATAGGCCACCTCATATAACCTGAACCCCTGATTTCAAGAGGAGTAAAGTTCCATCAGATCCTGCAGCTAGTACCACAGAAGATATCATAAAACCAGATTTATTTTGGTCTTTCTTTGACTTCCACACACGCATGACCAAGAAACTCTAGTCAGCAAGGTTACCAATAGAGAGCTGTGGGGCTGGATCTGCATCAAGGTATGAACTCACACACTGTAGATCCACAGCAAAGCACCTTTAGCTAAGTTATGAAAAGGTCACAGTCAAATTACCTTTGCTTAATATTTTTAAAAGTCTACCCTTATGCTGCACGTGTTAGGTGTAGCAGATGACATGTAAAAATTTAGAAATCAAATTTTTCCTACTGCTTTCTATATGTAGGAAATCTTGACATATTTATATTACTGACACCATTCTCCTTTTCCCCATAAATCCTCTTTTCTCTGTTCACGCCTATGGGCATGAAAAACCCTTACTAGTTTTACCTTCTTTCTTTTTTTTGTTATTCTTTTTCATTACCAACCTGTCTTAAAGCTTGGGGAAAGGCACATATTAGAGTTACTGCTCTGTGTACCCCACATCAACAGAGTAGCCTATATTATCAAAATAAAAAAAAAAAACAAACCCTAAATACGTCAAAAGCATTGCCTGAATAAACTGAAGAAGATATTTTCTCCAAATTTTTCTGTTCTGATACTTCTAGACATCACACTAGAGGGGACCACATTTATATCCTAACAGGTGATTCTTGCGTGGATGTGGCCCTTAAAGCTTTAAAGGCAACCAACTTTAGCAAAATCTGAAATTAGTAACTATACCAGGCTTTGGACCAAAATGGTTTATGAGTGGTCCATTCCCCGCCCTCATCATATCCAAGGAATGTCATGGCCTTACAAAGGCATGCTTTTTGAACCCTTTCCAATTTCAGATATTTCCTTTCTCTTTTAATACCTCATTACTTTTGCATCAATTACTGCCTGACCTGAAGCCACACTGGCAGTGAATGTGATATATAGTAGAATCCATTTAAATGAATTTCTGATGAAAGAATAAAACTGTTAAAATTTACTGCACAGATTTATACAAATCCTGTATATGCACTGAAATCCTCTTAAAGGAAAAACTGATGGAAGATTAAAATGTTAAATGAATTAAACCCCAGCATCCTAGTGAAATGTAATGATTATTTGACCTATTAAATGAATAGCTCCACTGACCATATAATGGTAAGTATTCAAATATATGTCAGTTTTAAATATGAAGTGAAAAAATATAAAGCAAACAGTGATCAATGGAAGTATCTATTAAGACAATAAACTTACAGAAGAGCAGAGAAATGTTCTTGAAAGGTCTTTGTTCACCCAGCCATGAAGATATTGAGTCCTTCATTTCTGTTAAGAAAGAGACAGTTTCAGTGATTATTAAAAGCTATTAACTGCACAGCATAAATGTAATTTTTTGCTTTGTTTCATTTCGATACTAAAATATCTGAGAAAGCCATTTCTTCTCTTTCCAGCAGTGGTAAATTTTTAGGTACTTGCTTTAAAAAAGATATTGACAAACAACTGCCAGTAGGGCTGCCTGTATTCTATTTTATGGAAAGTATCTTATAAATCTGTGCCAAATCAGTCATCAAGAACATTTGTTTTAGCTCTTTTGTACTTTTAATGTATAGTCAATAACACATAAATATATTTCTGAGAAATATTACAAACATGTATTTCAATGCTAAAACAAAAAGTAAGCTTTCTCATCAAAAAAAAGTGCTTTCTCATCATAAGCACTATTTTGGTAACATTTAAGTTCTTTGGTGATCTCATTTTCGGGGAAAAAAAATATTATGCTGTATCTTGGTTTTGGCCAGTTCTTCTAGTAACTGGTTTTAGTTTTAAATCCCAGATCAAACCACTAAAAATGTGCACTTTAAATCCCCTGGCAATGAGTTGAAAATAATTTTATACATCAGCTTCCTCCCCGAGAAGAGTTGAGTTCATATTCAGTTTAGGTCATAGGTGAAATGAGTTTGTCAGTCACAATCCAGTCCATAATGAATTTATATCTTGATCACAAAATTACTGTACTACCCAATTAAATAATTCCTGAAGGGACTGTTCATTAGAGATGGAGATCCAATGATGGATATTAGAAACTGAAGTGCATTTTCAGTGTATGAAAAACTGTACAATCCCCAGATAGTCCTGTCTCAATAGCAAGGTGCTTTGTGTAGAAATGACATCTCTCCTTTTACCTTCACCTTTGTACCACTTTGTGATTACACAACCTTGAAAATTTCAGAAATTTCATGCTAAGAAATAACATAAGCATGTTGTTAATTCACCTAATCATGTATCCCCACACACAAAGACTGAGTCACAGCCTTGTCTGCTGTTTTCAGTGACTACTTATGTGACTATAATTATCCTCTTTTGCCACTTATCTCAAAGCCTTTATTTTTGAAGGATGTATGGATAAAGCCAAGTCTTTCTTGGAGGGGTCTGGCTGGCAGTGAAGCATGCTGAAAGTTGCAACTTCCCTATTATAAGGGAACAAAGAGTATGTGTGAACTGTAGGCCACTAGAGGAATGCACCTGTAAGGGTACAAATGTGTCAGTCCTTTCTTACAAGTGATGTCTTCTGCCTGTACTCCTCTCAAAAGCAGAACCAGATGGATATGAGAGGCCAGGAGGGTTACTTCAGTACCCTATATGAGGTTCTCTTCAAGTCCTCTGAGCCTCCCTGTGATTCTCCTATGAGCTTCATAAAAAAATTAAGGAAGGGAAAATTTGACCACCCGATTGAAAAAATATGAGGAAAATATGTCTTGGGAAATTTAATGGTGGAAATTTTTTAAGGTGGAGTTTCTCCTTGATTTGCCCTCATCACATGTGCACTATACCCATAATCTTACACTCACACTGAGAGTCTTCCACAATTATGTTCTGGTAACCAATATACTATAATAACCATAAAGAAGAAAGCTGGAAAAAACCATACAAATACTCCAGTTATCTCTAAGATTGTGTTCTACTGTGCCTTAGAAAGCAAAAATATACACTGAAAATGCAAATAGATGGTAATATGGAGACATGGAATATTAATTTCACAAATAAAAACTAGCTGGATGGCCAGAACCAGCGAGTGGTGATGAATGGAGTTAAATCTGTGTTCTTCAGGGCTCAGTACTTAGGCCAGTTCTGTTTAATATCTTTACTGATGAACAAGGGGATTGAGTGCACCCTCAGTCAGTTTGCAGAGGAAATCAGTTTAGTTGGGAGTGCCAAACTGCTGGAGAGCAAGAAGACTCTGCAGAGGGATCTGGACAGGCTGGATCCACAGGCTGAGGCCAATGGTATGAGGTTCAACAAGATGAAGTGCTGGTTCCTACATCTCA
>WEIV01008330.1:25132-53873 GCA_013390005.1 Calyptomena viridis
GGATGGAGAGTGTGCTGCACATACATGCAAGACTTAAACACTTTTTGAGAGATATACAAATGTTATTGGCTTTATGAGACAGCAGAAAAAATGTAAGAATAAGGGAGGTCTTGGNAGCCCACATCCCTTTCTATTAGTGTAAAAAGAGCCAGCTCACCATACTTGATTATCCTTCTGATTGAACACTCAAATCAGGTGGCTGCAACCTGTCCTCTAATCTCTTTGCCAAATTCTTCTCTTATACCCTTATTTGTTACAGTGACAAGAAAAGACTGAGTCAATACAAGAAGGACTTAAATATCTTTTAGCTTCAGGAAAAGAAATAACTGAATCAGGACATGAAGCTATGTTTAGTGGGTTAATCTGTTTTAATCCAAGAAAATCAGACTCAAGACAGGCTCATTAAGAGGAAATAAATTTTGTTTTCTGTTATTTAAACAACCTAGGAATCATCTGACCTTCCTGCCAATAATTTCTCTGTACTATTTATAAGCATTTTTGAAGGTGCTGATTAACGTGCTGAATGTCAATAGGATTCTGTCTACTATTAATGTTATTACTATTGCTGTAGTACTTAAAGCAGCAATGATGAAGCAAGACCTGACTGGGCTACACAGATCCAGAGCAAAAGACAGTTACTGTCACAAGAGCAATATGAGATATATTAGTAGTTAGCATGGATCTACACATGGTAAACTGAAACAGTGCTGATTAGCATGGCAGAGAGGAGCTGGATCACCAATCCCTTCACTGACAAGGATTTTAAAGATATGAAACATGATAAGATAATAAACATGACAAGATTGACAATAAACATGACAATATTTATTGGGATCATTGCCCACGAATGAGGCCCATCATGAGAAAGGTTTGATATGTTTGATACTTGATATGAATGTAATTGATGTGTCAAGAAGAATAAGCCATGAATAATAGTCCTGGCCATTTCTGAGAGAAAAAGTTTTACTAACTACAGTGGGATAGGTATGATGGAGCAAAAATGGAAGAGAAGTGAGATGCAACTGGAAAAAGAGACCTTCAGAGTTCTAAATCACACTTTCAATTACACAGAAATGAGAAAGGAGAAAGAAAACAGAGAACATGTGAAGGAACATGAAGCCAAGGGTGCACATGCAAATTGTATTATGGTAGGAAAGACAGAAGTATGATNTACAAAGACTGTAAGGCAGTCTGGGATGGGGTGGGAAGATCAAATGTTCACTTCAAGGGGAAAAGGTTTTGCTGGAAAAATTTGCTATCAACACATCCAGAGAAGTCAAGAATAAAGGTGTATAAGGTTTTAAAAGAGGATGCAGGAAGGAGAAAATACTAGTGAGATTGTAGGTGAGATACAGTTGAGGTGGAAGAGAAAAACTCTTTAGTCAGGAACACTGTGGAATGGAAATAGGGGAGGAATTCTTTTGCAGCAAGAGGAGACAAGCATGGAGAAGCAGATTTCATTGTAACACTGCAGTGTTACACAAGTGCTGTAAGCTGAACACTGAAAGTGATTCTAAGTTGCAGTTTAGAGGAGCCAGACTATGCAATTAGAGAACACATTGAAAGGACTAATGGTAAAAGAAAATAACTGATAAGTGTACAAATTAAAAATAACAACCAACAACCCAGATACACACATACCTCCAAAAAGAGAAAAAGCTCAAAAATCCATCACAAACCAGAAAAAAAAAGCCTGAGAGTGTGTGAGAAATTATCTGCTATTGCTTGTAGGAAATGATGGGGAAAAAGATCAAGGAAGAAGGCCTGTGAGTGGCTGATCTCCATGTCTTGAGTAGAAATACTTTTTTACCCCATGTCCTCCAGGGTGGATAAATTCCACACTGTAGATCAATTCTATTGATGCAGAACAGGCATGTGCAATGATTAAATGATTTGTGTGAGGTGACACAGATATCAGAGCCAAACACTGACCCCAAAACCCCTGAATCCTAGGTCTGACAGTCTGTGATCTGAAAACAGTATCTTAGCTGGTACATACAGAAGTCTGACATCCCCCTGTTCTCTGCAGAGCTCCCTTCATAGGTCTACTAATGGGAGAGCATCTTACAAGATGCTACTCAAGATAAACAGCAGATTACGTCTCAAAATATTTTGGCTTTCTTAGTTTTCTTTATGCAGTATGAACTCTGAAAGGGTAGGAACAAAGGCACACCCAGAAATGGCTCACTTTTTTATCTGCTGATAGGTAGGCAGAGAGGAAAACAAAATTTGCTCCGTAACATCATAGAGTTTAATGCTTCCCATAGCACAGAGAAACAAAAGGTAAAAATACACTACTCGTGAAGTATCTACCTATGTTAACAGCTATTTTAGGCCCAATATACATGCTATAGAGAGAAAATAAATTCTTATGACACGTCAAGTCTGGAATCCAGGGCAGCCTGACAACGATATTGAAGCAATACTCTGTTTGAATACTGATTTCTCTGGTACTGCTCTTTGTTTTGAAAAAACATTTATATAGTTTCACTGGAAACATAGGTACCATATCCAAATAAATGAGGAAATACAACCAGAAGCACTAGTTTATTAACTGTTCACTCTGTAACTAGGCAGAGCTTCCTTCTAGAGTTTTGAAGTGTGGATTCTGGTTTGCAAAATGAAACTTAGGGATACCCTCTTAATCTCCTTTCAGACTTTGGAGATATAAAATATCTCTCCATCTAATTTTATAGATTCTGTGTATCCTATGGAGTCATTTTACATATAATGTATGTAAATCTGTTCCCTAATAGATTTCTAATCCCTAGCAAACCCACGCATTACGAAGCAACCACTGCACTTGCCATATGGTTAACCTGATTTCCAGTGACCCTTCCACATAATTTTCATTAAGAGTGTGTGATTAGGAAAATACCACACCAACAAGAATGTGATTCCCATTTCTGGCTTTCCCTTATTATTCTGAAAAGATTCTGATTATCACACACCCTTCAGTGGCTACAGAGAACTGCAATTGCTTCCCTTCAGAAATCACCTGTGTTAACATTTAAGTATATTCAAGAGCATCATGAGACATTGCTTCTCAAGCTTAGAGTGATGGATACACTGTTCCCCAGACACTGTACTTCTCTTGCTTGTAGAAGAACCAATAGATCAATATATTTCTCATCTGTTACAGCAAGGATGGCACTATAACATGAAGCATATTTCTATACTAGCACGCTGTTGAAATAAAAATGCTGTGTGTTACTCTTATCCTATTTCTGACCATACAAAACATTCTGACCATTTGTGATCATTAATAATCTTGTGCAGCTTTTCACAGCAATAGAAGACTTTATCAAAATGTCCTTGGAGAATTCCTGCTTATGAAACTAAATCAGTAACTTATTTCACCAACTGGGAGTTTCTAGCTCATGTCCTGTTCCAAGCTGTTCTGAGATTATACTGAATATTTTTCAGTAGCAGCAATGATTAACCTCTGACATACGGGAATTTTGGTGTTGGAAGGAGAATAAAGATGTATACACATGAGAGGATGGTGATCTGTTGCAATATGAACACAGTAATCTGAAAAAATTGGCTGTTCAATATTCATAGAAAACAAAGCAATGAAAAATACAAAGGATATTTAGAATGAGCAGATTTAACAAGGAGTTTGAGATTTTTGAGTGGAAGATACTGTATAAATGTTGAAGCTTTTGTCTTTTGTATTATGGGGGTTTGGATGATTTATTATGCTCTGCACATTTTTTTTAACTAATTACTTAATTTTAGACCAATGCTAGGCTGTATCAGGCACCTTGGGAACAAGGCCTATTGAAGATATATATTTAGAAAGCAATTATCAACTACTCAGGTAGGTAAACATATTGTTGTTTTCACAATTAAATACACAGAACTTGTTGTTTTCAATTAATATCCTGTTACAACAACAGAACAGCTCCTTCTGATGTTATAAATACATTGAAGTCAGAAGCAGCAGTCCCAGAGTAACAGTACCAAAAACCAGTTGTGGGGACTGTACACACCTCCAAAGCAATGATACAAACACAAGATGATTGCAGTGCTTGAATAAACTTCTATCTCTAATAGCATTTTTTGCATCATCAGTACTTTGGCAGCCATTTTTTTTTTCTTTTTAATACTCTTTTTGTATAAACCACACATATAAAAGTTCAGTTTTGGAATAGTTCATTAATCTTCACTTGTTAAAGGCTGGTTTGTCAAAACACACTTGGTAGCTGCATCCTTTGTGTTACGACATCATCCCAACTTGTGACAGTAAATGCCATTAGAATTCATGTCAAGGTGTTGTAAATCTTGCATTTATATGTTTGACTGACAATTACACAGTGGAAAAATATCTGGGTCATCACATTCCAGAGGCACCAGTGTCTGTGTTTCTATTCCTGGTCAACATTCAAAGGCATTCCAGTGCCTGCCTGGTGGTGTTTTCCCTGCTGACACAACCAGCTAGACAGACAGAGCTGTAAATGCTGTAATGAGACACAGCAATTTCCATGTGGGAGAAGGGCTGATAAGCACACACTACGAATTTTAGACAGATTTAAAGTACCCTCTTTTGGCTCAAAGAAGCCTCCAGTGCTTTTATTATACCCTTTTGATTTAGCTGTTTCTGTTGAAAGGGCAGGCTCTGATCTCCTATGAGCAGAGGCTTCAGTGCTGTAAACAAGCTGTATACAGGATGCTCCAACCTTGGGAGCAGGTACCAAATCCATGTCAGCTGCTTGATTTACCTGTAACTTCCATGGGTGAAAACCAGACCATTTGAATTGATCAGTTTCAAATATTAAAGAGAGATTGAAAACTACCAATTACACATTTTTTCTGCACCTTTGAATTGACTATTGATCTCAGCAAACTGACTGTAGTGAAGGAGGTTCCAGCGCTAAAAGCTGGATGTGGAGAACCACCTCCTTAGAGATACGAGAACATATCTCTGTCCCTCCTTGTTTCATTAACACTTCACTGAACTCAGGTGAGACAAGGGCTTTCAGGGAGCCCTCTTCTCTTTAAAAAAAAAATTTCCCTTTCAGAAGCTGACATTTCCTATCCAGAACTGTATCTGTTTTTATGAAAATCAAAAAGCAAGTGTAGCTCATGGCTATTAAATTGTAATTTTTTTGATGTGCATCCATCATTCATGCTGGTGACCTCTCCCCATGGGAGAGACAAAAAGAAGGCAATTCACAGACCCTACAAAATATTTAGAAGTCTTGCACTATGCTCCTTGCAGAGGAGTTAAAATGTGAGTTGTTCGAAGGAATAATTTGACAAATAATTTGAAGTAAGGAAGAGATGAGGAAACTGTCACTTATTCCATAGACAATTCATGAAGAAATGAACAGAAAAAGAAAGAAACATCTACCATTTACATAATTAATGAACCTTTTCAGTTCTCTTTTCTGCCAGGGAGGGACATGCTGTAACCACAGCCATGTTTTTTTTCTCTTGTTTAATATTTTTTGCGATAAAAATCTGCATTCTTCAGAAACATAGTCAGATTTGCAACTACTGCAAGTGGGTATCTCTCACCAACTTCAACTGAATTACATGATTTACATCAGCAGGGACCTCCACCTCTACTTTGCTTTTTATTTCCTCTACTTGCATAAAGAATTTTTTAACTCACACGCAAAATCCCACTGAATTATTCACCAGAGTAAGTAAAAGTTACATGATCAGGCTCTCTGATTCAGAATTCTGATGTGACTTTAGTTACAGACTTTCTTTTTTCTTTTCAAAGTATATGGAAAGGGATCCAGCTCTTCTGACTGATAGAAGCTGGGCTTGTGGAAACATTTAGATTCACCTAGAATCTGTGAGAAAAGGGATCCTCTGAGCCTTACATATTTAATTTGACACCTTGAGCTCTGTGGATATCTGTGTATACCCAAACTGTGGCACACTCTGGAATCCACGACTCACATCATTATCTCTGTATCTCTGCACGGTGACTTACATGTGTAAGTCACTCATAGTATCAATGTTCCTTGTAGGACTTGACTCCACTTCCCAAGGGGAGTGGCACTCACAACATTTATAAAATGACCCTTCCTCTCATCCCTAATGGCACTATGTCTGCCAGCATGTCACTCAGACCCATAGGTGTCACCCAGTGGCCACTTGACCACTGTAGAAGAACATAGTAGCCTGGGTTCAAACCTGTACAATGTTGACAGCTGCATTCAGCTGAGCTCGAGATATATTTAATCTGCAACATTTGGTTCCCTTTCTTCTCACTGAGATGCATAAACTAAACTAATAAATATCATGAGATGTTTATTATGAGAAACAGGACTATTATCTAACCCTCTTGTGGGAATTATGCACTTCTTGCAGCCTCTGAAAACAGCCTGTCCCATGAACCTGCAGACATAAGGAAGCCACAGATACCAGAGGCTTAGAGATTCATGTTCATAAATGGTCAGGCCAGAAAGAGCCATCACAATAAAGAAGCAAACCCCTATTTAGATCGAATAACCATCTACTGTTATTAAGTTATCCATGTAATGAATAGCTAAGTTTGGCAGAAAAACACTAAATCACCCCCATTTCACCCCCATCCCTCCAGCGTTACCTTTGGTGATATTGCTCAGGGAAGAGGATCACTGAATTAACAAGCTATAAAATCAGGAGGCGCTTGGAGAAACTGAAATACAAAGCTGAGCTCCAGACTCTGAGTTTCGGGTGAAGACTTCTCATTGAGCTAGGGCAGTTTTAAGATCTCTTGGAGCTATGATGCTCTTTTTAATGTCAGAGTATCTCAGAGCTATTTTAAATTGGAGTCTGCCAAGACCTCCAAGGGGTCATTACGACAGTTAGAGATTACCAATGAATGAAGATTTCTGGTATGTCCCCTTTTTAATACTTGCTGCAGGGTTGTAGGATGAAAATTAAGGACACTCTCCTTAAAGCTCTCTCACATTTTCTGACTTTTAAGATAATATTTCTCTTCTTCGAATTCCTTTATCATTTTATCTCATTTCCCCTGGCTCCTTCCATCGGCCTCACCCCTGGTTTGTTCTACAATTTGCATCGTCCCCTTCTCATCCTGCCCTCAGCAGCTCCATTTCTCACTGAAAGCCAGTACTAGATTTCAGCTTTGCCTGGTATGCTTTAGGCTACTGTCATCTTTCCTCACACTCAAGACACATCTTTCTTCCTGCTTCCCATGTCTTCTCCCCTCTCCCAGCAAGTATCATGAGCTGCTATGAGTTTTCACACGTATTTTCTTCCCTCATGAGCTTATTCAACATATGAGCTTCAGTTTTTTTCACTTTATCCCCAAGTATTTTCAACAACATATATTTCTGCTTCCCAGACTGTTTGCACAATTAGATGCCCACTTCACCCACCTAGAACTATTCCTCCTCCAAACTATTCTTTGTCTCTTTCCTTCTGCAGTGATCTTCAAAATTACCAGTCCTCTGGAAACGCTTCTTTTAGCCTTGTTGTCTCCTGCAATTCCAGTTTTCTTTAACAAACAGGTTGGTGTTGGTATAATTTGTGTAAATCTTTAATTTACCTTAACCATTCATGGTTCAGAGGTCTCAGTTCTGTCCAGAAAACAAACTTTCGATGAAGGGTGATATTCTGAAGCACACACTGCATTTACATTTTTCTTCAAATGTCATATCTCAGCTGTAGAGCCAAACATGTTTTTCTGTTCCTTTGACATCAGAGAAGCTTTCACTTTCATTCCCTGTCCTACAATCCTAAAGTACTCTCTCTCTTTTTTTTTTTCCTGCTAATTTGGGAGTAGCTTTCCTAGTAGAAAGTTGACCCAACAGACACCAAATGAGACAAATCACATCAGCAAAAATAAGAAAACAAAGCAGACAAATCCCTGTTTAGTTAATATCATAAAAAAGAAAACCAAATAAAAACTGCTAAATGACAAAAATACCCAAGAAACTCTGCTTGCCCCATGTATCTTAGCTCCTCCTGAAGCCCTCTCCCACTTGCAGTGGCAAAATACTTTAGTTTCCCAAAGGTGAAAATAATGTTGTTTCTTTCCTTCCTTCAGCGGATTTATTTTGTCAATGATTGTTCTCTGCCTCAGCAAAACAGCTTCATCTCTCTTTAGCTCATGTGGGGCTGCATCCTGCAGTAGCAGTCCCAGTGAAGTTGGTGGGAGTGCTGACACTGTAAGAACCAGATGTGTCCCACTGAATAATTATCCACAGCTGAAAGAACTCCCAGAAGTTGTGTGTTAAGACAAGCATCTGCATTTAAAGGTTTTTAACCAAAGCAGGAGCCCCACTAAAACAACCTTCCCCACTGCCTCCCAGTAATCCCCTTGCTGACCTCTTCAAATAAATACTTCCACTAAAAAACCACCCAAACAGGCAGAGGTAAGATTTCAACAAAGAGAAATGATCTGGTATAATTAAAAAAAACCAAAAACCAAAAAACAAACCAGAATGGAGCACTAAACCTTTCCCAACTGTAAGTTAATATGACCTTTAAAAAGAAGTCAGCTGTTTCTTTTTCTGCTGTAAAAGTTCCTAGTAGGAATTCACTCTCTGAAGTTTTAATAAAAATATGTCAGATACATAGGAAGGTGGAGCTCTTATTAATGTTGAGGCATATTTAGTAACCACGGCATTTAGCAATTTAGCTGTTAGAGTAGTATCTTATTGATGTCTAGTTGCTGCCTAGTTTCTAACTTATCTTTCTATAACATTTTTATCTCACATTTTTCTTTCCAGCCATTGCAGACACATTTTGTGAGAAAAACGGGGAAAAAAATGTTCTTCATGTGGAATAGGATTGAAAATTTACAATCAAATTGAGTGTTAAAGGCAGTCTTCGAGTTTAAAAATATTCTTTCAGATAAAAAAATAGCATGAACTATGCAAAACCCAAGACAGAAAACGTTTCAAAGATACTTTGACTAACATCTTAGTGATGATGATGAACTTGCTGGTAGATAAGGATGCCATTCACCTGTTTTTTTTTCCCTTGTTCTCAGAGAAGGTGAAATTAATCAGCTCAGCAGAAGAACCCTGGGCCACTGGTGGGATAGAGGAGAGTATGGACAGATAAGGTCTGAAATTCTGGAGGTTCATTCAAGGAACAAAATCCCTTTCTGGCCAGGACCCACTGTTTCCTAAAGCACGAGACAGAGGACTAGTGATTTGAGGTTGAATTTTGGTGCAATACACTTTTGAGGGAAGAGGAACTTTATACCTTTTTCCAAGTGAGAAAGAGAAACAGGGAAAAAAATATAGTATACATTAAAAGAATCCCTCTGGGGCTACTTCCTGGAAGAGTCTGTTTGCAAATTAATGTCTTTTGGCTGACCTGCCACCCTCAACCCGGCTGGGCCTTGTGCTGCAAACCAGAGATTCTTCCAACTTCCACAACTCCATCAAACCTCATTCCTGAGTAACTGTATCAAAGAAAGGTGATACAGGACAACAAATCCATCTTGTCAGAAGCTCCACATGGCAAGGGAATAAATAATTACTTTTTTCTGTCCACTTAACTGTTTTAATCATTACTATCTTTCCTGCTAAGGTGTCATGAGTCCAAGCCTGTCATGGGTTCTGATTTGGCTTCCACCACGTCTCATTGGATTCATTAAACCCAAACATTTAAGCCCATACAAAGCCTTGGAAAGCCCAAACTTGTTCACATCTTTCTAATTTTCAAGCTGTTCCATTGTGTATGTCAGGAACCTGAGGGTCTGAGCACTTCTGGCTCCTGAGCTGGCCCTGCAGTGTCTGGTCCCTGGGCTGTGCACAACCTGTCTCCTCACCTGGCTCCAGGGGCTCGCAGGAAGGGCACTGCCAGGGGGGAGCATCCATAGCCCTGGTGGGACAAGGACACCCCAGCTCTGAGCTGGGCCCAAGGCCCAGGGAGGGGACATTGCCAGGACACTGCCAGGCCCAGACATCCCATTATGGGGTGTAATTTATTATCAAATGGAAACATCGTATTAGAAGTTACAGCAATACAATAGGGCAAGGCTATTCCTAAGAAAAGGAAAAACATTTCTGAGGGATTGTTAGGCAGCTGACCAAACAGGTTACTATTTTTTGTGTCTATCACTCTGACCTTTAAAGTGTTGGTAACATGAGGAACAGGGGCAGATCTTGCCCAGTGGTGTTCTATTTGCACTAGGACTTCATAAGCCTCAGCAAAACCTTCCTGAGCCCCGTGTCCCCCTGGCACTGAGCACAGCAACACACAAGCCAAGCACCACAGCACAGGGCTCCCTATTGATGGCCTACGGTGGGGATACCCACCAGCTGAAAGTCATTACAGCTGCCACCAACACAGACAGCTTCAGAGAGACAGTGAGACATTTTACACCATCCATAACTCTGTCACAGGAACCATCTGACCAGTCAGCTGTCTGGCATCCTGTAATTACACTTGTATTAATACTTACAGGACCTCTTTAATTTTTTTTCCCCCAAAAATCTCCATAAATAAGATTAAAAGGTAAAAAAGTAAACAAGTTCTGCAGGAAGACTCAAATTAGTTCTGCTTATAAACCCAAGAGTGCATTACTCCCAACACTGTCAGGTACTGCAGTGGAAGGGAGCAGGAGGTAGCCTTCTCACATCACTCACAACATGCCCCAATAAAACTCATGGTGGTACAGGTGAGTTACAGCTAAAGCTTGGATTTCAGATGAGAAAGTATCGATCCTTCTCTGGCTTCCTTGAAAAGAAAGAACTGAGAGACACACTGCCACAGAGACATTGCTCAGCATGGAAATGTAAGGCTTTCATGTTATCCTGATCAAAATGGCATCCCAGTCACAGGGAGCAGGGGAAGAGGTTGGACTAGATGATCTTTCCAACCTAAATGATTCCATATGATTCTGTGTTGGAGGAAGGCTGGGTGGCCAGAGAGAGTGGTCATGACAGATCCATTCTCCAACCTCTTTCTGAGGCAGGCTGGTATAATCCAACCCTTTATATGCAAGTTACTGGGGGAGAGTACAATAAATATGGAACATCAAAATGTCATTTGCACAGTCACTTTAAACAGATATGTCCTAGCACTCTCTTCTTTCTGTGCAGAAAAGATAATAATCTGTTAAACTTTCTCCTGGAACCATATTTTAGCATTTTAATTAGAGACCCAACACATGCACTAAACACACTCTCAATAAAGGGCACTCCTTAATAAAGTCAGAACAGCATGCTGCTGTTAACCCAGCAAGGTCACTGCCTGAGAGGAATCACCAACAAGGCGACTGGATCACTGCCAGAACACCCAGCAAAGTTACGGGGACCCATTTCAGGAGTAGCTGCAGCTGTTGGCCAAAAGGGAAGGGCAGGAAGGCAACGTGCTGCCACTTATCCACACCACTGCTCATCCTCAAATGATCAAAGTAACCTAAACGTAATTATTACTCGTTTCTGATGGAGGGCTGCTACTGGGCTGCTGCTCCTGGCCATGAGTGTCTCGGAGGAAGCCTGTGCCTTTCCCCCTCCTCTGAGCGCTATCCCCCTCTGCTGTCCTGTCGCAGCTCTGCGCTTGAGATACACAAGGTGACCTCTGAAGCATAGCCAAAGTGAGAGAAAATTTGGACAAATACCTTGTAAAATTTGTGCTTGACACTACTTAGTTTCATCAGAAACACTTTAATATCAGTCCCAAACACTGAAGGCTTCCAGGTGGAAAATACATAAATAAATAAAGAACACCCGGGAAATAAATTTTCTCCTTATGAAGCTGCTCGACAAAGTTTCCATCACTAGTAAGAAGTAATAACCGGTAACAGCTTCTTCTATGAGAAAGAAGTAACATGAATATCAAAGCAGCAGAGATCGTCTGAAGAGAGGGGAAAATTAAAAGGGTTCTCGGCTTTTGCCTTTTGACAGGAGGAAAACATGGGGCAAATATCTGACCAAGGTTATCTGTCCTTGCATGTCCCTGTATCTGTATGCAAGACATCAGGACTCAGGGGACCAGGTCTGAGGATAGCATAGGAGGTGTATGGAACTGGATAGCTCCTCTGAGAAACCTTGAAGTTTGAACAAAAGCATTACTATGTCAGCTTTCATTGGCATGAATGATTAAGTTCTTGAGAGTTTGGTGATCTTCATCACTCTCTCAGACAACATGTTATCAGCCTCTCCAGGAGGCTCTGGGTTCTTTTTTGTCTACAGACCGGCAGAAGTCCTAATCCAGTCTCAGTCCTGAAAGGTAAAGTGTCAGTACACTTAGCATTTTGCTTTAATTTTTAATTGATATTTTTCCAATGTTTTCATGAGAAAATTCAAAAGTTCATTTAATTCCACAAGCCCATAATGAGTATAATATTTTTGAAGCAGTAAGGTGAGCTCACATTATGTCTGCAGTGTCAATACCTATTTTTATGTTCTCCATGAATGAACCATGACAATACTGTCCTGCATGACAAAATACTTATTAAATCATGGATTGCAAGCATGAGGCTACAATCTGGATGGCTTCCTTTTCCAAACACAAGGAAGACAACAGTTTGCTGATTGAAGTACTTTAAATTCTTGCAGGCATTGTATTAAATTCTACTGTGGTTTAACAGGAGCCAAAATCTGCTCTTATTTGATTGTGAGTTTTTCAGCAGGGTCAGTGTATGCATGAAGACACATTTTGCCTCCTGCTATTTAATGTATACATTAAAGTTCAAATCCTTCTCTTAGCTGTACTTAGTGTGAGACACAGTGAATGATATTTTATTTACATTGAAATTTTCATTATTCCAAGTTTTAATAGAGTTGAAAAACAAGTGTTTCTTAGTCAGCATCATTATTTTTTTCTATGACCTCTAAGTAGAAACACTGGGAGAATCTTGCTTTATACAAATTAGGACAGAGAATGGAGCAGAGGTTCAGCATAATTCTGTAGCTCTATGCTGTACCTCATGCATCCAATTAACTAATGAAATCTGAATGACAGGGATAAAAAAGTTAAAATCTTTTTTTTTTTCGTAACATTCCCAGTTTGCAACAGACGAGCATTCAGTCAGCAGTGGCACTACCCTGCTGGAGTTACAACATAAAGTAATAAGCCTGGGTGAAGTGTCAGACTAGAGAGAAATCTGACCCACACACATTAATCTGTCTGTGTGGGTGCAAGAGAACAAGGAGTTTTCAAAATCCTCTGCCTTGTTATGGATCCCAATGGCTCCTTGGCAGAAGTCCAAACCCATACATCAGCCATCTCAGAACAGCTTCCTCAGGTTTCTAGTGCCCAAAGAACCTGATAATATTGTGCTCTTTCTGGCATTAAAAAGTCTTCCCTAAAATTATATGCCTTTTAATTTAAGTATTAGTTGACTGGTTTAGTATTTCTACTTTTACCTCAGCTTGTACATAATTCCAGAAAACTGTAAACCAAGAACAGAAGGGCAACAATTACACTGTGTCCCTGATATACATGGACCAAACATTTACACACTACTGAATTAGTATACTCATGATGTTACTGCTTTAATTAACCATGCTACTGTGCCTGTACTGGCCTCTTTCCCAAGAACTGTTCAGGTAACTGCACAAGGCAAGGACACTGATTTTCCTTTAATTCTTTTTTTTTTTTTTTCCCTTTATTGACAGGACTGCCAAGTTCACAGAAGAATCAATAACCAAGGATATTCACATAGGATAAGATTTACAATGCATGTTTCACAGACAGTAACAACTGGGACCTCAGAGCACTTACTGGAACCAACAAAATGACAACTGATATGTCCTCCAGTGGATCTATGTTAAGACGTTCTGTCTGCAGTAATTAAAAACTAGGTAATATCACCTGTGTGAAAAGCCCACCATAAAATCAGCTCCACTTAGCAGTGTAACTTGACATGTTGACTTTTTACATCAGCAGCTGTGTCCTCTAAGCCAGCCTCTGGCCCTTGCTATGCTGAATAGCACCTCTCTTATCTTATATTAACTAAAGTGATATGCTCAAGTGATCCCTCTTGTTTTTCCTACTATCTCTTTCTTTTAGTATTATGTATGTGATGATCTGGTAACTCAGTAATTGCACCTGAGCAAATTACACCCGAACGAACACACAAAATATCTTTTTATCACACATAAACTTTGTGGTAATTATATCTCTCTTGCAATGCTTTAAGCTCATTTAAGTAAATGGGGCTCCCGCCAGTAAAATACCCAAGTTTTTTGTTGTGTACTTTTATCTGTGCAAGACCTAGATATCACTGAGCACCAGGATTTCCTGGGTATTTATACTGTACAGTATAAATTAAATTGATTCTATTTCTTCCTGCACTCCAGAAACACCCTTAAACTTCTCACAAAATCAGAACACACATACACAGAGTCTAAAACAAGTCTTTCCCATGCTTCTTTTATGCATATGTATGTACTGACTTCATGCAGCAACCTTTATGCAGACAAATAACAAAAAAAAAGGAACTAACCTTATCACAAGTTATTGAATGTAGGGAGTATTATAAATATTATTAATTGCTTGGCTCTCTTACTTCTCTGTCATATTTCCCTCAGCTCTCTGTTCCATCCTCAAGGCCATTATTTGATGGGGGAAGTATAAATTCATAACAGGCTGATGTAAATTTCCTTTGAGATGTCTTATATATCACAGATACCATGAGGGAGATGAAACAGCAATTTTGTTTCTGTTCATAAGCAAGGATGGACGAAATGCTTCCTCTGAAAAGAACTAAACTGATGCCTATTCTCTAATTGAGGCCAGCATCATATATTATTCTTCAGGTAAATCTTTGATACACTTATTGCCTTTTTCAGGTAGATTTTTGATAACACTTTTTCAAGACCTCTTCTGTAAGGAGGGCTTGTAATTCTGAGAAGGAAATGAACTCCCAAAACTGAGGGAGATGAAGATGTCTGTGTCAAAAGTCTGAGACAAGCCCAATCACCATACTGAATTTCATGTTTCTACTAAACTAAAATCAGAAACTCATTGCAGAAACTGAAACAAGAAAGTAGATCAAGCAGTCACTTTTTGAGATCACCATCATCCTAGGAACACTTCAGAAACCTTTTGTCTGTCTATCGTAGATATCTGGGTTGCTGGTTTGAAAGGGTGAGGATCTACAACTCTGACAGGGCTGGTGTCTTGGCTTTCCTTAGCACACCAAGAAAACCACTTATTGACCTTAAAAGCTTAATTAGGAATTCACCTGGGTGAATGATCATAAAAACCTGGTGAGAATACTCATTTCACAAATACTATAATGAGTCCACCCACGGAAATAAGATGACACTAGGTGTGCGTCTTCCATACCATGTCCAGTATCCATTTCATTTCCACATACTGCCATTAGAAATCACCTATTATTTAACATGCCAAATGACCTTTTAATAAAACACCAATAAACTGATATTTTAAAATATTTCTGACCCAACTGCAGTCTTCACCTTTTGCCCAGAAGCACGTTTGTGCTGTTCAATGGATAACTTGATTTTTCCCTCAGAAGGAATTTCTCCATCCACATTAGCAACAAAAGAGATCCCATGCAGTTGTGTGTCTGTAGACAAGGGAGGTACTGTGTTTCTTTACACCATTCAAGCTTCAATTCCAGAAAGGATTTAAGCTTTGATTCACTTGTAACTGTCAAAATTATGTTTTCAGATGAACCAGTTTGTTTAAATAAACTGTTTTTCCTACAGCTATCTTTAGAACTGAGTGATAAATACCACTTTGCTACATCAATAAACCCTGCTAAAATTATACAGCACACCTCAAGAGGAAATGAATTTGCTGAAATCCAGGCCTTGTTCACATGTGGACAAGAAGCTACTTTTACACACAAGCTTTGTTCAAAGCAGTTTAATCAGTGAGGCAGCAAAATCTTTGCTCAGCTAAGACTGCTATCTTACTCCTGATGGGAAGGATTGTTACCTCTTCAATGTATATAGAGATAATCACAGTATTTTGCCATCAAAATCAGTGGCAGCACTTTATAAGCAGAGTAAAACTAAGAATGAGGATGGGTGTCAAAATCTAAGTGGGTAGCATCAGCAGAAAAGCAGAAGGGAAGGGAACTACATAATCATTTAAAATAGAGAGCATCAGGAATTGATGAGAAGTGAGTTGGAGAGCCAGGAAAGTGTCACTAGCAGAAGTTGGCAAAGCTGATAATTGAACTACATAGTCAAAAAGATAAAATATAGATGTATGTTTCCTGGAGAATGGGTTTCCCAGAATTTTGTGTGCTATTGATTTTTTGTTCACTTAAATGATATATTTGGTTTTCTAAACTGCTTTCACTGAGACTCTGTAGTGGTAAAACCAGAACTGGCTCAAAAACAACAAAAAAAAGCAGTGATGCACTAAAATACGGCAGCAAAATGGACCTGCACATTCAGAAACTGGCAATGTTGTAGGTATTCTTAAAATTTCAAGGGCCAGGCTACACCAACACATTTAATCCTATTAATTTCAGTGGAAATATTAACTGATAAAGATACTAATCAGTAAAACTATTGAGAACAGCAACCAACCCTTAAAAGGGATAGTATCAACGTAAGACTTCTACCCTTCTGGGTCTATTGCGGGGTCATTATAACAATTCTAATACATTTATCTTTCTCAGTATATAGTATTTTTTAAATTACTTTCTATTATCAAGTTCTTAACCCTATATATTTAGAATCTCAAAATTTATCATTTGTGCTAAACACATTTTGCTGTCTGATGCTGAACTGTAGAGGACTATTGTATCTCCATCTTTAAGACACACTTTCAAAATGCTGATAATATTGTATGATTAGACTGTCATATATAATTACCAGGCTAGCTGTTATGAAGACATTGGTATCTGATTCCCTTAGGTCTACAAATATATGACCACAATGTTGCAAACAGCTGTCCATCAACAGCTCTGCTTATCAACATCTGTGTGGAAGGGTTTAAATATCTTCTGCCAATGCTTGTGAGCTAATATTCTCTGCTGCCTTTTCTGCAGCACGCAGGGCTGGGCTATCTGCAATCAATCCTTTAATCTTGGTGAGACCAGAGGGGAAAAAAACCAACAAAACTTACTGCGCTGTCTTTAGAAAGATAGTGAAGGTCAGACCAATCAATCTCAAATAAAAATGACAGTACAAGAAAATTCCCATTTTACTTGAATCCATATTAATTCCTCCCTTCCAGAACATCGATGTCTTGCCTCACAAAGCAAGTTTCATCACTGTTTCTAGGCCAGGTCTTGCAGCTCTTCTATGATCAGCTGCTGAAATTCCCCTCTAGTTTACTCAGTGCCTGTATTCATTGTTCCAATTCCATACAAAATATTACATTCCTTGCAGTGTCACATAGCATCATCTATTTCAGTAGCATTGCTAACATTTTCTCTGATTTTGGAAGCCATGGATGCATAAAGTCATGCAGGAATATGATCCTGTTTGGGTACAACAGCTAGGCAGCCCACAGTTTCTCATACATTTAGTAAAACAGTTACTCAGAAGAGTAACAAGATCGATTCTTCTAAAAATGCATCCAAAAAAATGTTATATTTCTACAGTTAACTTTTAGCTGGTGTGAATTAGCAAAGATTGATTGACTTTGCTTTAATTCAACCCTCGTTGCCCTCAATAGAATAATGCTAAATGGGGATCTGACCCTGAGCAGCTGATCATCTGGAAGCTGCAGAACCACACTTGAAAAAGGACAACACTCCAAAAGACATTAAGTTTAAAAGAATGAAGGCACAGAAGAAGGTTGTTGGATGGAGAGAGGACTGATCAGAGGGACAGCTGTAAGACAGCCTACAGCAGAGTTCACATTGAAAACCCTGCAAGTGTTTCATCTCAGAGCAAGGGTTTCATTAAAGACCTTCTTAGATTCAAGTGAATCCAACCACTAGGTACAAAGCCCATGAGAATCAGGCTTCATGAGGTTCACCACCTGCAGATCTGCCTCCTTTGTTACCTTTTTATTGTTTTGATCCATAAAGCTGATATTAGTTGCCATGAAAAACAGCCTTCCACTTGGGTTCTTCCTTAGTGTTCTTTGAAACGTTGTCCCCTGTGGGTGTCTAACACATCTTCCACCCTGTTATAGTTGCTTACAAAACTCTTTCCTATTTTCAGCATTTTTAGTGAGTTTTGAAATCTGTTTCTATGATAACACTGAAGTCCTGGCTTGGCAATTTATGAAGAGCTTCCTTAAAATTCAGATAAATTATGAACTGCCAGTGTCAATCTTGAGTGTAATCTTATCAAAAAACTTGAGGTTAATTAGGAAGGATCTCATCCCTCTAAATCCATATAAGCTTAACATAATAATTGAGAGTTGAGATCAATTACTCATGGTATGTCAAGGGTATGAACTTATATGGTAATGATTGAGTGCTTGGCCTGAATGCTCAAAAGTCAAGGTCAGAAAGCAAGCCAATTGCACATTTAAAATTTCTTGAAGTCACAAGTGGTGGGGTGGGGGAGGAAAATGGATGAAAAACTTCTATGTAGGACTAACAGCGAGGGTGCATACTGATCTAAACCTTTGAAGCCAAATTCAAAAAACATTGTAAAAGTAGATACAGAGAGAGGCTGGGAATGATTGCATCTGAAGATGGGATTTGCAACAGTTTGAAATCATTTTCACAAAGCAATTCAGAAGCTCCATTTCACAAACACATATCTAGTTTTCTTAGTGGGTTAATAGCCTTAGTTAAATTAAGACCCTCCATCCCACGCAGAGTTTGAGATATTTGTTGTGCCACAGATTCACCTTAGTGTGACAGTGATGCTTCCTTGCAACCACAATCTTCATAACATTTTCCAGTCCTCTGGAAACAGTCTGACACTACCACTTTAATCATTGCACAAGGAGAACACAAGAATCCCAAAGCTGTCCTGCTTACCCTGGGAGGCAATAGTGTAAAAGCCTGGAAGAAGACTAACTTCATGGGGTTTTTTCTCTTTTGTGTTGTTTTTCACTTTTTTTTTTTTTTTAAGAAAAACCCACAGCCAAAAAAATATGGTTGAAAATACTCTCAAGGGAGCTGCCTTCCAAGTGAACCAGTGAAACAAAGTGGACTGGATGTGTATGAGTGTCTCTTGCATTGCACCAGAAGTCTAGAATAAAATCTTCATGAAAAAGATGCAAAATTACTTATAAATAACTAATTACCTACAGCCTTGGATACGGCACTGGATTCCAATTGGGATTTTTACCGTCTAAAGCAGGCTATGTAGGCTTACTCAGTATGTCAGAAGAGGTAAGGACTGACAGAGAATTCACCCCAAACCTTCAGACATGGTGGCATTGATAGTTGTGTGTAATTATCCCCATTATAAAAATGAGATGATCTCAGTGGGGCTGAGAGACTAAGCACACTGAGAGGAGCTCTCCACTGACACAAGGCAGTGTACTGTAAAAGATTAAAATCAGACCTTAGCAAGCCAGCTCAGTTACCAGGAGCTGTACAAATGTGTTAACACAGCATTCCCCGAGACTGGTTTGCACAGTCAGCAAATTCCCCTCCTGCAGAGCACTGTGCCAGACAGGGCTGGACAGTCCTGGTACCAGGCTGGCCCAGTGAGGTGCCCCGTCCCCCCAGGGTAGCTCAGGGCTCTCTAATGTCAGTGCAATGCTGGCACAGGCTTTAAACAGTATGGAGTGTCAGTTCTGCAGCATGGGGGTATCATGCAGCAACATGAGTACATGTGAACATTTCAAGCCTTTTGCAGTCATATTCCAACCCTTATGCACAACTAAGCACTCCCTGGAAGGTAGGGCTTCTCCCTCATTATGGTTACAAAACCTGTGCCACCTGAAGCCACCACCTTGGAGAATGTTATGGCTAGAGCAAGTTCAGCAACTCTTATTACGTGTAGGCTATTACAGCTAGAGTTTTTTTGTTAGGTAACTTCTGCGCTGTGTGTTGTGGGCAGAGGCTGCCACACAGGAACCCAGGACTCCAGACTTGTAACCAGGTCACAGCATGCCAGCTGTGCTGATGCACTCCTGGTTCTGTGTTCCCCCATACAGCAGAGGTTTACCTTTGCATTTACCATCAGCTAGGAATGCACAGTGGTGACACAGCTAGTGCCATGTAATTTGTCAAGCCACAGTAGCTTCTTCATGTGTCTGCACTGTCGGGAGCATGGAGAATGAAGCAAAACTGCAGTGCAAAGGAAGAGGTACAAGTTTGAAAACAGGAATCAGTGGTCAGTGAGGAAAGGTAAAAAAAGTACAATACAGTATCAGGAACGGGGGAAGAGATGAAAACTTTCTGGCAATTTTATATAAGCCCTCTCTGAAGCAATATCTGAGGAGCTCTGCATCATTAGAGTTATGCTTTCTGTTTCTTCTTGCCCTATAAATTTAGTTACGGCATTAGATTCATGTCTTCATTTCCAAATCCATTACTTCAAACCATATAAATGCTTAAATACTTACAAAAAATGCAAACTCAGATGAGGCAAAGCCCTAAAAAGCCTTTTTGGAAATTCAGACAATAAATTGATTAGGCTGATGTGTGAAGGCCTTTCTGAGAGTCCTGATACTGAGAGCCTTGCTGGTATCATTACAAATCCTTAGTCTATATCTTGGCTTGCTGAAGATCTCAAGCAAGTCTTTATTGATGCACTACCCAGAAACATAACACTGTTATGCATATCCTTTGCAATTAGGCTGAATCTTTAGTGATCACCTGTGTCTCAGTGTCCTTTCTGTCAGTTTCTGAAAGTCAGAAGATGTATTTTTGTCATGTACTAGCTCTGCAGTTGCCAGCCCATAGCTTGATGGGTTATTTAAAGCCTGCAAAACAACTTCTGAATGCTGTCCCATGCTAATGCTCGATAACTACAGTTGTCATGACTACTCAGCCCCTATGTGGGGGCTGTGTTGGACAGCTATTGCAATGATTCCCTGGCATTTTCCCCAAACGTTAGTGTTCCTTCCTCAAAGATTTCTCCTGGAGTTTCTGAGAGACTAGACACAATCTTGCCATCCAGTGGAGGAGGCACTGCAGTGTCAGTTTGGAGTTGAGCACTGTGCCTGCCCGTGAGGCTCCTGTGGGCATAGCACTGGGCTAAATCATATTTCCTCATAGCAAAATAATGCAAATCCGGGCCTGCCAGAGAGCCAACATGCCATCACCAGCTAGTCCAACCAGTCTTACCTGCCGTGTTTACCACATGAACTACTGGAACCAGAGGGAGGTCACAACACTTCTCTGCAAACTTGCCATTCACACTACTGGGATGTGTCACCATGTGCAAGTGTGTCATTAGAAGCCTATAGTGTGGGGCTTGCCTTGTAAACATAGAGCCCTTTTTATTTCATTTAAAAAAGCCAGTTACAGGATGGTCACAACCTTTCCATGCATTCGTTCCCCAGTTTTCATTCCCATAACTTCAGAAACTAAGCCACATATCTCACCCCACAAACACTTTATGGCTTCCAGAGACACATCACAGTAAAAATAACCTAGAGCCTTAAGTTCAAGATGAATATTTTGATGCTAGAAGTAACAGCAGAACTGTGCAACATTCTGTTGCCTCTAGAGAGGGTTTTGACACTAGCTTAATGGTGGTTGACTCACAAATCAAAGACTGTCTTTGAGAAAACTTTCTGTGAGATTGATAGACAGGTAGCATACTCTAAGGCATTTTCTTCTGCATTACTTGGCAGGAAGCCTGAGACAATTTGAACAACACTGTGCAGAATGTGCCCAGCTCAGCCAAAACTCATTAAGGGTCTTGTCTTCTCTTATGTGCTTTGTGAAGCACATTACTGCACCCCTGATGGGCAGCAGTTATGCTAAGATTAAAGATCACCAAATACCTTTAATGTACCAGTCAAATTGCATTTCTCAGCTGTGTATACATTGGTAAATGTTCTGCTGTTTTACCAGATGAAGATCAAGACGTAACGACTGCTCTCCAGCTACTGAGCTGGGTTAAGGAATTGTTCAGAAAGAGGTTTCATGGAATGATAATTTCAGCAAAATGTGAGACAATTGCTGAAAGATGCTCAAGTTCATGACTGCATTAACTCTGGTTGCTATTGAAAGATTCCTCCCTGGTGAACAATGTAAAACACATGCATCTTTGATCACTTTGAAATATATTTTTAAAGAGTTGCTCTGGATTTTGCCCTGGGAGTCCCACTGATGTGTGAGGCAATCACTTTAGTTAAAACTTCATTCACAGGTAGCTTGAGAGCACGGCTGACTCACAGCACTACAGACTGGAGGGAGAATGCACTGTTGCATTTCTGCTAAACTGGGTGTTGCAAATACCCTCTTTGCTTCTCCGTGTACTTCTCTTTTTTTCAGTTGGTGTGTGTGTTCAACTGCTGTTATATTTGCTATCTGGTTTCCTTGTTTTAATATTGCCAAACAACAACTGCCACCACCCTACTTTCAGATGTTTACAGATACTTACATCAGCCAGTTCATGATAGAGGCCTTCAAGAGAGACAGCCTTCTTGAAAGAGGGCGGATGCCAGATCTTGGCATGATAACTTGATCTCTTTTTATTCGAACTGAAAGCAATAAAGCAAAAACACTTCCCAAACTGACAGTTTGTGATACCTTCCTACATTTGACTTAAATGTTTCTGCAACTTCCAGCATCTGAAATACAATTGCTTGGATACAGGGATCTACTGAGGAACCATAACAATGATGATAAGAACACAAAACCTAGTTAAAGGTGGTGAACACTTAGCTCAGTACATGTAGCTATGGATAATAAGTCACAACATGGAGTGAAGAATAAGATAAATTTCAGAAACAGAAGTGGCTGGATTTGCCTTATGTAAACTCTGTGTCTGCTAATACACAGGACAAAAGAGCAGATGAACTGGAGGAGTGAAGTGGTGGGAGTATATTGTGCCAGAGAGATTTGCTTTGCCATTCTTATTTTTCCTATTTTCACTACTGCAAATTCCCTTTCCCCTTGTCCTCCCATCTACAGCTCACCTGGGATGAGAAGCAACTACAGGAACCATCACATTAATAACTCCAAATTCCCATTTTTTTGTTAGGAAAGTTATATAAGCCTCGTCCTTCACTCAGTGAATCTATACTGATTAACATTGATGAGGAACATTCCATAAGCATCATTCACACACGATGATGCTACTAGTGGTAAATAAGGAGAATAATTCAACAAATGTTCAAATACCATGAAAATGACAGACAAAAGCAGCCTACCCTTGAGGTATCAGAGTAAATAATTTTGCCTTCACCGGCTAAATCATGAAGCAGAGATATGAAAAACAGCTACAGGACATCTAAAGCAAAACCTGCCAAGAAATGGACAAGATTCAAGAACAGACAAGTCAAGGGGTTGTACAACATGAAAAGGATTGCAGCCAAATAGCTCAAGAAGAGACAGAAATTATAACAGAGATTTGAACAGATTAGAACAGATTTGAAAAGGTCTTCAATGCACCTTCATCAGTAGCTGATAAGAGCCCTGCCAAAGCCAAGTAGTGACAGGCTTTCTTCACCATGCAACCCAAAGGCACCTCATTCCCAGCAGCAGTAGGCTGAGACAAAGTGCCCTTAGAGCTTATCAGATCCCAAATGAGTCAGGTTTGAAGTAAAATCAGTTAGGGAAGATAGTGTTATTAAAATTGTACGAAATCAACCAGACTAGGAAAGGAAGACATCATTGTTTTAACAATACAAACATTCTGCAGGGTTTTGGACTTAAGAGACTTTCCCTGTATTAGAGTAATCAATTAACAACAGAAGGTAAAAAGAATTAGTTGGGATTAGTAGCTCCACTCGCCAGACAGTTTGGAGTTGTGCAATGGAGATGTAATTTAAAAATTGTACACAAGATGGCATGAGGATGCTCCACCAGAATTAACTGAATGCTTGGTCCACCAACCCCAATGCCCTTATATGACTTTTCTGTTGGAAACACACAAGGACAGGAGCTTAAAGAATAAGCTGTTTACTCAGAGCTGTACCATGGTTAACAAACATACATACAGTAACATCCTGAAACTACCTTGACCTTTAACCAAGATGCTCTGTTGTGTTTGAGAGTTCCAAGCTCATCTTTTGCAAGCACAGCTAACCTCGGCTTGTGTTTAGTCTATAGGTTATAATAATGCCCTGCTGAACACAGAACCACAGGATTCATTAGGCAAAGTCCTGGATGTGAAAAGCCTTAATTTTTATACTGCACAATTATTAATGATTTCAAGAAATCATTTTGAGAATTAAGTAGAGCAAAGAGGACATAAAAATAATTGACTCCTACACTAGGATTAAACTTGGAAAATGAAACTATGAGCATCTGGAAACACAAGCAAATGTGCTGGAACAAGGAAAAATATGTAAAATGAATCAACTTTGACTACAGAGGGAGCTTCCAGGCAAAGCCTATTGCAGTGCTGCTTTGCTCATGCAAGGACCACAGACTCACACAGATCAGCTGTGGCAGGAAGGCATCTCTGGAGATCATGTGGTCCAACCCCCACTCACAGCAGAGTCATCTACAGTAAGTTGCTCAGGGCAATGTCCTGTAAGGCTTAGAAAATTTCCAAAGCCTCTCTGGGAAACCTCTTCCAGTGTTTGACCACCCTCACAGTACAGCAGTAGTTTTCTCACATTCAATGGGATATTCTTTCAGTTTGTGCCCATTGTCTCTCATCCTGTCATGAGGCACCACTGAGAAGAGTCTGGCTCCTTCTTCTTCACTCCCCCTGCCTCATCAGGTATTGGTACACATTAACCAGACCCTTCTCAGACCTAGAAAGCATCTCTGAGCCTGCTCTGCTCCAGGCTAAACTGTCCCAAATCTCTCATCCCCTTCTCATATGACAGATGGTCTAGTGGACTTGCTTAAGCACATCTGTCTTTCTTGTACTGGAGAGCCCAGCACTGGACTCAGAACTCCACAAGTGTCTCATCAGGACTGAGCAGAAGGAAAAGAAAGGGTGGTGGGCTTTTTTTGCTGAAAGGATACATTGTTGGCTCATGGTCAGCTTGGTGTCCATCAAGGTCAGGGTCTTTCTCAGCAGAGCTGTTTTCCATCTGGTTGGCCTGCAGCCTGTACAGGTGTCTGGGCTTATTACCCCCCAGGTGCAGGACTTTGTTGAACTTCATGAGATTCCTGTTGACCCATTTCTCTACTCTGTTGATGTCCCTCTGGATGGCAACACAATCTCCTGGTTTATGAATATGTCCTCACAGTTTGTATTGCCCAGAAACTTGGTGAGGGTGTACTCTTCTCCATGAATCTAGGCCACTATGAAGATGTTAAACAGTATTGGACCCAGGACTGACCCCTGGAGTCCATCACTAAGGACTGGCCTCCAACTGGACTTTGGACTATTGATTGAATGAAAAAAGAATGCACCAGTGAACAAGGATAGGTATTCCAGTCAGCATTGTTGCTCATACTTAGGAAGCAATTCTGAAAAACCCTTGGTTTTTCCAGTCATTATTACAGGGAGGAAAACTGAAAAAGACCTGAATGCAATATCCTCAAATATCACTTAGATCAGATGTGTTAAAGATAAACAACATCAGGATTTGTTAAAAAAAAAAAAAGAGAGGACATAAATAGATTGTGCCAAAAATACTGAGTACAAGCACATGGGCATGTGACTTTTATCTCAGAAAATGCTAAGCTTTCAACAGAAACTAGTATGTCGTGTATAGTTTTAGGCAGTAATAAATTTCTTGGTTATTCACCAGATAGCTGTTTTCTCCAAAAACGATTATCGCTATAGTCAGATTAAATGNCACTCCCCCTGCCTCATCAGGTATTGGTACACATTAACCAGACCCTTCTCAGACCTAGAAAGCATCTCTGAGCCTGCTCTGCTCCAGGCTAAACTGTCCCAAATCTCTCATCCCCTTCTCATATGACAGATGGTCTAGTGGACTTGCTTAAGCACATCTGTCTTTCTTGTACTGGAGAGCCCAGCACTGAACTCAGAACTCCACAAGTGTCTCATCAGGACTGAGCAGAAGGAAAAGAAAGGGTGGTGGGCTTTTTTTGCTGAAAGGATACATTGTTGGCTCATGGTCAGCTTGGTGTCCATCAAGGTCAGGGTCTTTCTCAGCAGAGCTGTTTTCCATCTGGTTGGCCTGCAGCCTGTACAGGTGTCTGGGCTTATTACCCCCCAGGTGCAGGACTTTGTTGAACTTCATGAGNAGATTCCTGTTGACCCATTTCTCTACCCTGTTGATGTCCCTCTGGATGGCAACACAACCTCCTGGTTTATGAATATGTCCTCACAGTTTGTATTGCCCAGAAACTTGGTGAGGGTGTACTCTTCTCCATGAATCTAGGCCACTATGAAGATGTTAAACAGTATTGGACCCAGGACTGACCCCTGGAGTCCATCACTAAGGACTGGCCTCCAACTGGACTTTGGACTATTGATTGAATGAAAAAAGAATGCACCAGTGAACAAGGATAGGTATTCCAGTCAGCATTGTTGCTCATACTTAGGAAGCAATTCTGAAAAACCCTTGGTTTTTCCAGTCATTATTACAGGGAGGAAAACTGAAAAAGACCTGAATGCAATATCCTCAAATATCACTTAGATCAGATGTGTTAAAGATAAACAACATCAGGATTTGTTAAAAAAAAAAAAAGAGAGGACATAAATAGATTGTGCCAAAAATACTGAGTACAAGCACATGGGCATGTGACTTTTATCTCAGAAAATGCTAAGCTTTCAACAGAAACTAGTATGTCGTGTATAGTTTTAGGCAGTAATAAATTTCTTGGTTATTCACCAGATAGCTGTTTTCTCCAAAAACGATTATCGCTATAGTCAGATTAAATGGCAAGACTTGCAGACCTCAGGAAACATATGGATTTTATAATAAGAGCAAAAACATCAAGTGACTTATTCACATTTAATTCCCAGTAAGGGTCATAAATTTAATAGAAAAAATAAGGTTATTAACTACAGCAATATAATTTTCCATGTGAATTAGTGAATTGTGTAAAACAT
Organism: Calyptomena viridis; assembly: GCA_013390005.1. NCBI lineage: Eukaryota > Metazoa > Chordata > Aves > Passeriformes > Eurylaimidae > Calyptomena > Calyptomena viridis. The sequence continues at coordinate 52,027 of WEIV01008330.1, forward strand.
CCAAAGGGAAACTTGCTACAGAGGAGATTGCAAGAGAGATACATTGAGAAATTTTGTGCTGTCCTTGCCTACCTACCCTTCACATCACTAAAATATAAAATAGAAATGTTGTTATTTAATTAGTTTGGAAATATTTGTAATTTGAGATAAAGGAAAGGAAAATTTGTAGGAAGATCTATACACCAGAAAAGTCAAGAAAAGAAGGATGAAAATTAAACCATGAGGCAAAAGCACTTTTGTCTACACCATCATTTTTCACTGCCCATAACAATGTAAGAATGTCCTGCACTTGCAAGTGTGGTTTTATGAAATTTGGACGTCCATGACACTTGAACATCAGTGACAAGGACAATTTATGAACCTGCCACCCCCTCCACCCTTTACATCAACTCTGTTCTCATTCCCAGTTCCTATCCATTCCTTGGTTACCTAAGATGTGCTCATACACGGGCATGTTTTGAACACCTTTCTGATTCAGAAGAGAACAGCGTATTTTCACTTGGTCCTGGGGAAATTCAGCATTACTTCCAGATGTACTGAGAGGTCAATACTAATACAGGAACAGAGAAAGGCAGGCACTTCAGCTCAGACTACATTAAGCTTCAACAGGTTAATGTTGGTCACAAAAGTCTGGACAACAAAGGACTTCAACTAACAGGTGTCAGCTCAGATTTAAGAGGCAACTAAAATAAGACCCAGCCTAAAAGCTGAACCTTGCAGACTGTAGGCCCTTGGACTCTTGGGCACATTGAAGTGGGAAATATTCCTGAAAACATGCAGAGATTTAGGCAATCCTGCACCATTCCCTTTCAGGAATGCTCCACAGCAGTCCTATTTGTGTTGCCATGAAGAGTAGGAATTAGTTCTTATTTCTCCTCCCCTCAGGTAGGTTGACTGGTATACCTCTCTGGGATGTGGGAAAGCCCTGTTCAGATCTTGTCTCTGAGTGGAGCAGGGATTGTAATCTTGATGATCTCCCAGAAGATGACATCACCTTAACTAATTTTTAGACAGATTGTTGTCAGTCTCCCTTGTCCATTTTGTACAGAATACTCAAGTATTTCCTGAGCCAAGGACAGGGTTAGGCTAACAGAGTCACTGAGCAGTTCTGAATACCAAATCTCTGTTCAGTGTTTGTCTCAGACAGGAAAGTCCCTTGGTAAGTCAAGCCTGACACAACACAGGCTATTGCTTAACTGTTTGTGCAGCAGTGATGTATTGCTACAAACCACAAACTCCTACTCCCTGAAGATTTCCTGGATTGAGAGTACCACTGAAGAATCTGTTAATCTTTACTTTGATTTCATACTTGGCTGAAGATTAGACATTACCCAATTATTAGATTGAGAAAAGTAGCAATCCAAAACTTAGAGATATTTCTGTGTCATACCCTTACCAATAAGAATGACAAGCCAGAACAACAAACCAGAACTGGGACAAATTTTTTCTTTNATGCTATGTGTATCCCTTGGTTGCAATCTCTGTTCCACATCTTCCTCTCCAGCACCTATCAACACTCCTGAAGTCTATAGAGCCAGGTCTTTTGCTAATACTCAGAAGCAAGTAGAAAGTTCAGAGAAAATTCCTACATACTCCTCTCTACTCCTACATACTTCTCCTTATGACTCCTCTGCCCTGGGAATTTGGTAAAATAAGAGCATCCCTATCGTCTTCCCAGTGTTCTTTCCCAAACACCTGGCTTCTCTCCTGCTGTCTCTAACAAATCTGTTTCTTAAGTCCTCATTTATGTTACTGTTCTCCTCTGAAGAGCTTTTGAAGTAATTTTTACTCATCTTCGCTTCTGATTCTTTCTCTCTTTCCCTTTGGAAAGAGATAGTTACAGGAAG
>WEIV01008330.1:58697-135257 GCA_013390005.1 Calyptomena viridis
AAGATTTTGGAAAGAGTTTTCAGAATAACACACTACAGGGTAAAAGCACCACCATGCAAAACTTTTAGTAGCATGGCTAAGGGCATTCCTTTGCTTGAAATACAAGGCATTGAGGGTTCAACTGTAGGACAAAATATGCTACATATCTCAGAGGGCAAGTTGACATAGANGACATAGAAATCACCTTTTGGAAGAATCCACTTAGCTGAACAAACAACCAGCAAACTCTTTTAGAGCTGTCTGAGATCTGGCAAATCAAACCACCAGAGTCATTGCTGTACCACAGTAAGGCAAATGACATCCATAACTCTTTTTGAAAAAACAGGTTTGTATCAAACAACAGTAACATGCCAAAGCTCTTGGCAAAAGATCAAGTGATATAGCACATTCTTTTTTCTTTTGATAAATATGTAACTACACAGTTTATAGACTATACATAATTTGTTTACTATATTAAAAAGGTTTGTTAAACTATAACTTTTTATAGCAATTATTTCGTTTCTTAAGTAAAAGGAACAAGAAATACAATCACACATAGCACTTAGAATTGCTACACCCTGTCTGTATCTCTGTTAAGGATTTTGTATCGTGGTAAACAGCAGTTTGGCCTGATTTCCTTGGGGAAAAAACCCGCTCCTACCATCTTTGAATGTGCCTAAGGTCAGTGAGCAAGAGCAGGGCTAATGAACAAACTTTGGTGTTCAGACTGACGAGACATATTCCAAGAGGTTACACACAGGTCTAATCCTTACATTCTAAAGACTGAACACAAAAAGGAAACAGAAAATATATGAGGGAAAGAGAAGATATCTTATATTGAGAGACCATTTCGTCTCTCTTTTGGATAAAAAAGATCAGGAGTGGATCTGAATGCAGTTAAAGCCACTTTACTGAGGAGAAGGTACTTGTAGCAATAGGGTCTTACCAATTTAGCAAGGTCATAAGAACAGAAACAGGCTGAGATCTGAAGACTATCTAATTCCAGTTANATTTCTGCAACAACTCATATCATTTTAATAATACTGCAAATTAAATAGCAGCTTCTACTAGATGTCTGTCACATGAGATAATTTATTCAGCCAAATCTGCCTTTGTGTTCACAGGCACCTCCACTGAAAAAGCTTCAGTAGTGTGTCACTACAAAAAGTTCAAAACAATGAAGTGATGCCAGCAACAGCTATTGGTACTTTATAAAAGAGAAGGGGAGTGTAAAGAATATACTTTTCTTCACTCTAACAAAGGAGTCAATAAATATTAGACTATTAATAAAGAATAATGCTGCATTTATATGGATACCTAACTTAGGANAAATACAATCACACATAGCACTTAGAATTGCTACACCCTGTCTGTATCTCTGTTAAGGATTTTGTATCATGGTAAACAGCAGTTTGGCCTGATTTCCTTGGGGAAAAAACCCGCTCCTACCATCTTTGAATGTGCCTAAGGTCAGTGAGCAAGAGCAGGGCTAATGAACAAACTTTGGTGTTCAGACTGACGAGACATATTCCAAGAGGTTACACACAGGTCTAATCCTTACATTCTAAAGACTGAACACAAAAAGGAAACAGAAAATATATGAGGGAAAGAGAAGTTATCTTATATTGAGAGACCATTTCGTCTCTCTTTTGGATAAAAAAGATCAGGAGTGGATCTGAATGCAGTTAAAGCCACTTTACTGAGGAGAAGGTACTTGTAGCAATAGGGTCTTACCAATTTAGCAAGGTCATAAGAACAGAAACAGGCTGAGATCTGAAGACTATCTAATTCCAGTTAGGAATATAGAACAAACTGTTAAAAGTGAAATCAGTCACTACTCTGTGAAGGCACATGGTAGATTCTCCTCCTTCTGATCCCTTTCAGAAAATGTTTGTTGCCCATATGAAAGTAATCCTTCACTAAATGCAAACTATTGGGCTTGTACCAAAAAGCACTGTGAGGCTCAAGTTGGACAACAGCATTAAAGTGAATGTACCTAGACATATTCAGGTAGCCTAAAACCTAAAAATGCTCAAAGCCCCTAGGTATTATTAAAATATGAAAAATAGCAAATTAATTTTAGAAAATTAATTTTTAAGATAGAGAATCATCTTAGCCACTGAGAAGGGTATTGAAGGGTTTGCCAGGTAATCCCTCTTATGCCTGAGCCATACTTGCAGTCAAGTCCTGCTTTCAGTCATGATTTCAGTTACCGAGTGATTTTCTGAGTGCTGCAAATTCCTGCTGTTGCACAGAGTAATGTTTCTATTCCACTGTAGAGAGATCTGTGGATGTTCCCTCTCCAGCCAACCTCCCTGGGACTGTCCACCCCTGAGCAGTTCAGCTGCTCATACCACCAAGAACATAGTCTTTTCCCTAGGACTTCAGTCCAGACAATTAAAGGAACATAGTTCACCTTTGAACAAGGTAAAATACATATACATATATGTATATACATATATGTGTGTTAGCCCTCATACATATACATATAAATGGATATTAAAGTACTTGCAGAGTTCAGACACTACTACATATATGTGTATGTATACATATGCCAGCTGACACACCTTTGATCATCAAGAGCTGAGCCATTTTAAAACATGTCATTCAAGCCAGACCAAAGGGACTAAAGGCTTCTCCTGGATTCTGTTTTCAAGTCTATTGTAATTTGCCTCTCTATACCTCAAAACTTTGTGAAAATTATTGCAGCGTGAGTAAGAAAAAGTTTTCTTAGAAAAAGTTTAATAGTAAAAAAGTCACTTGTGCAAACTTCTCCTTAAACCAAGGACTCCAGTTGTTATTGCATGTTGTTACATGAGACTGCCATGGCAGAACTGCCAGCATTTGAGTATATTAATCTGAACAATTCCAATGTCATCAGACATTGCTTAAGGCATGAACAGGCTTCACCATGCCTTCTTATAATGTATTTTAAGTACAGAAATAAACACAGATAGTCTTTAGATCGTAAGTACCAGCTATGGTACTTGTGGAGCAGACCATCTGAACACTGCTGCTTGTGGGGTGAATTAACAAGACCCCTCCGTTAGGGAACAGCAGCACTATGCAGTCACTCCTCAGTGGAACAGCTACTAAAGGAAAGTGCTATGCACACTTAGCAGGACTTTTATCATAATAATATATCTGAACTTGTATACATCTATCTGCTGTAGGACACTGAACTATTTTTGTTCCTTTGTCTGATCAGAGCGTGCTGCCTCTTCTGCTTACTTCCCCATCGGAAGATGGCATTTCCACTGAACCATGAATCTGCTTTGGCATAACAAATGTTCCTGGATGTTTCTCAAAATGTGTCACAAAGTGAACATCCTTTGTCTACTCCGATTATATCAGCATTGTTCCCTTCTTCTAGCTGTCATTTGAATATCTTCTGTTTCCAGCCTTTCTTCTAAGCACCAAGGCCTTTCTTCCTGAATCATTACATTTGTGTCTGATCACAGAAAAGAGTCACCATGCTGTGTGATAAAGAGGAGGTTGCCATTTCTTCACCCTTTGTTATGTCTTTTACATGGAGAGAGATCTGATCCTGCATTACTAATGGATCAAAGGTCTACCAATTGCTTCAGTAGAATTTTTAAGTCTAAAAATGAACAGAGTTTGAGACCATAAAGCTGTGTATTGATTTTGAATCAGCCAAGCAGAATTAGATATTTGAGATATTTGTCGGAATAATATTTTCCCCTAAAAGAAGAGCTTGTATGAACAAGAGAGGACTTGGAATAATAAAATATTTCTATATAACAATGGAGTCTTATTTACACATCCATTTCAGTCTCATTTACACTGAATTAATTCAGTTAGCTCTGTTACCAGAAAGAAATTGTTCGGTTCAAAGTACAGGCCTAGCTGTCACAGTACTGCTCAGGAGGAAAGGCTTTGCACTGCACTGCCATGACTACTGCCTTTTACTGGGGGCTAACCTATATTGTTTTCTGAGTGCTGGGGAGTAGAGGAGAGGTGATCTGGACATCACAGCAATCATTTTCCTGTCTAGGGGATATGGAGGCTAATTGCAACTTTTCTCCCCCTCTACATATGTGCATATGTACAAAGTATTATTGTATTTTTCACTGTAATGATGAGTTAGCACATTCCAGTGAACTGACACCAGCACCTGAAATTCCCTGCTGGAGGAATAACAGTGATCCCTTCTGGCAGAAGGGCTATTGTACATTGCAGGTTCACAAAGCTCTGCAGAGCTATGTGACAAAGCAGGACAGGAGAGGAGCAGGAATAACTCTTCTGCACATTCTCATAATCCACATCCCTAAAACAATGAAGGCTGAGCTGCAGACAACATTTTCGATTAATCCTGCTCAGCTGAGTCTAGAAGCCTAGAATGTACTCTTCCACACATTCCACTGTGAGGAAGTCTCTTTTTTCTTGATCCTGAGATTATAAATTGAGACGGGACCTCTTTGTCCTGCCTGTTTGTAGGCAGGACACAAGAATCACACAGGGATGCCTCACCATCTCCATAGGCTGAGAAATGTCCCATGTACCCCCATATGCTGCAGTGAAGGAGTTTTTCCTAAACAAGTCATGGGGAATGTCAAACCTCCAGTATGTGACAGTACAAGCTTCAGAGCATCTGCAGGGATCTGCCAGGGTCCCTCAGTACACAAAGAATAGGCAGCCCCAACTCTCCTCTGCACCTCTGAGACCCTGAGCCCTCCAGGCTGCAGGCTTAGGCTCTACCTCATTCTGGTGCACCTTGACACAAGACAGATCTGTAGCAAAACAATAGGAAGGTTTATTTAACATGGTTTGAAGCCAAGGTTCAGAGGTAAGCATGCAAGAGTTTGAAAAAAAAGGGCTACAAGAAAAACATAATAAAATCGTGCTTGCAATAATTCCTGCTCATTAAGAATATTCACCCAAAATGTAGTCCTTGGACTGCTGATCACTAATTTCTGTATGCTTCCCATATTCTCATCTCCTAGTCTAGATTATTTCCTCCATTGCCTTTTTTGATGGCTTTTCATGGAGACTTATACTTCAGAGACCCTTTCACACTCTTTCCCTTTTTGCTTTATTTCAGATTAAGTGCCTTTCCAAAGGCTCTTGTGGCTAATATGCATCCAAAAGGACATTTGAGCTCTAAAGCATCCCATATATCACATACTATGAACTGTATGCATTGTTCCTGTATTTTGTCAAATAGTTCCAGACAAGAAGGAGAGTCTTGACGAGACACAGTCTCAAAGCAGATAGCTCTCAATGGCTCTAATTTCCTGTTAGTTTTTTGAGATTTCTAGAGAAATGAAGTAGGCAGTAGGTATTGCATAAACTCAGCTATTTCTGTTTGAAATAAAACTATCTGATTTACGTCTGCATTTAATAATATTTCAAGTTTTAAATGTTTCAATCATTAATTTATGTCATTTCCAATTCTCACATTCGGACAGCCTCCCTTCATAGCTATGGGTTTATTTCCTTGTTTTCTAGAACACCTGAAGCATCTGCTATAATTAATTAAAATAAAAGGAATATGTTAACAGCTCCTCTGTGTGACATATTTCTCTCACATCCTGCTTTAACACTAAAGAGGAATGGCACATACTCAGTGGAAGACCTTTCATTACTCAGTTTTGCACTGTAAACTCTGTCAAAGGTTTTTGAAAGAAAATAAGAGAACATGAAATCTCCAGAATGTTGATGGTTTCAGGCTTTCTAGAAAACCAGATATTTCTTAAAGCTGCAGGTTTATAAAAAGGTCCTTTTCACCAAAAGATTTAGACGTCAGTACAGCCAACCCTGCGTCACATTTCCTGTATTGCAAAGGTTATGATACGGCAGCTAGAATCAACACAGAGTCAAACTGCAAATTAGATTACAGAGCTGAAAATAATTAAGCAATAACGATAGAGGAACAGGGTATTTCCTGGGGCTTAGTGACCTGCTGGGAGGTGATGAGGTCTTTAATGTTACTTTCAGCTAAACATCAAGAAGAGAAGTGCTACAGTATATTTTTTCCCAGCCCTTGAATGTACAAAGGGCAGTGCCACTCTTTTGCTACTCCCAGAGAATTAATGTTCAAAGCACTAGTCGATCAGATTTATTTATTTGCCACCAGACACAGTCTGGGGTACTGCAGGTCCCTCTCTGTGGCAAAGTAATTGCAAGATGAGGCAACAGAAAGATGACTGTCTTGGACAGTTTCTCTTGTGCAGGGGCAGAGGGATTAAAACAGTTGTCCACTGAAAGCTTTCCTGCCACACTGTGTGGGTGACTCTGGTCATCTCCTCTCTGTACAAAAGAACTTCCACTGACTTCCTCAGGCAACTCTGACCACTCTCTCAATCCAGAAAGCCTCTAATTTATCATATTTGCCTTCTCAGCTATCAATATCCCCCTCCTCCATGTCTTTCTAGTATCTTGCCACACTGAAAGTCGGAAATTCCCCTGTCCTCTTCCAGCAGGCTCCAGTGGTGCTAATACCCACACCAGGCTCTCTCTTGTGCCTCCTCTGGTGGGTGCCCAGGTGAGCATATTCCCTTCCATTGCCATTCCTTACCTAACGTTCCTAGCTCGGGGAGGAAGCAGTAAGCCAAATGGACCCAATTCCTTTCTTGTGTTTGCAGCAGAACTTCATTTGTGTTTTCAGCAGAGAATGATATTACAGAGAAAGGCATAACTGAGATAGGATATTTATCTTCTGATATTGGGCAATTAACACTTTTATGATTATTGTATGATGGCTGGAAAGCAGACGAAATATACTTTTTTCTTTTTCTCTCTTCCTCCCCGTTCCCCAAGTAAACAATATCTATTCCAGCTCCAGTTAATGTCAATTGAAAAAAATAAAAAAACAAACCCACCTAGCATGCCAGAAAGAATAAGACTCCACCCAAACACTAATTTTTTTATCCATAACCAAAATAGAGTTATTCTGCAGACTTCATGAACTACAGTCATCTCTTGTGCAACTATGCTGGAGTCAAAGGAGTTGCACTGGGAACGGATTTGGCCCATTCTGTGGAAAACAGAACTCAAAGGGCAGGGTGACCTGTTTTGCAGCAAGAATGTAAATACAAGTGATAGAGTATTTTTTTTATTTTAATCACTGAGCTGCAGGAGTCTAAATTCTAGAGCTGAAGTTTTGTTCAATGAGGATCAGTAACATGAGCCCAAGATTTTCTGCTTATTTTATAATAAATCAGTAGTTAAATGCACATCAAAAAATGGATCATATTCTCTTCTTATCAAATTATTATCATTATTATTATTGTAGGATCAATATTTTTAAGTATTTTTTTACACACCTAGGTCTACAAAGTGCCTCACAAACTGTCTGAACAAACTGTACGCAGAAATCTCATTGCCTATTCCTAAAATGCAGCCACTTTTTTAACAAAAACCAGTTGCTGTTAACACTACACAGCTGTACCAGATAAAACCTTGGGGCATAAAATGAAGATGATGACTCTACTTATCCCAAATTGCAAGTGAAGTGTAAGTAGGTAGAAAGCATGGTAATAATCCAAACACAGAGAGTGATACACTGCTACGCTCTTGCCAGAAGCAGGAGATTGTACTTACAAGGACATCAGTCTTATCCTAAATCCCCGCAGATCTTCGCCCACTTCTGTCAAAGCCAGTCTTCATCTGTAAAGAGAAGGTCACAGTATCTAGTCTGCCAACTGCACCTTCTTTTCAGAGCATCCCAAACTTTCCCAAGAGAGCTACCTAAAACTGGTCCTTGAGTTCTCACAGGTGCTGCAGCAGGTCACAAAAATTCAGCTTCCAATGAACAAAATGTCTTTCCCTTTTCCCTCTTATAACAAGTATTTTCCTTTTTTGGTTAATTTTTATGTTTAATGGAGATGGGACTGATGAAGACTCATTTTCATATTCTCTAAGCCCTCTCCCTCTGAAGAAAAATTATTTGCTCAGCAACATCATGCAAGACAGAATCTTATCCTTATGAAATCACTTATCCTAAAGTTATATACCAAGAGATTGTGTTAAATATTGTCATGCCTGTTAGCATGTATGTACTCTAAATGTCCAATAAATACAGAGTGCTTCATTTTGCAGGCAGGGCTGCTGACCCTACTTCTGATACCACTGGTGTCACAACAGAAAAGTAGATTCTCCAGCAATTTCAACACCTCTAGACTATATTTTTAAATTATTTTACATAAAAAATGTATTTTTCAGCCTCAGTTGTAACAGCAGCCTGCTCTATGATCAACCAAAGTTTGCATTAGCATGTGCCATCTGAGGGTGCAAATTGCATAACATGGTATTTTTTCTGGCTCTCTTCAGATTATGGTTGTCACAAATAATTGTCAATAGGCTCACAAGAGGAAAAAATTCAAAAGCCCAGTACTGTTTCCACCATCAGAGATACAAGCTTTCTAGATGTTCATGTAATATAGAATATTCCCCTAAATTCCCTCTTCTTCCCTCCCCAGTGGCCCCAAAGCCTCTGGAGAGACCCATCCTCCCTCTGTCTCACTGGTGGATATCCCCAGAGTGAGGGGTGCAGGGCCACCTAGTAGCCTATTAAAAAATCTGCCTGCCATGATAACAACAAGAAGAAAGGGAAGATTTGCATAAGATCCAAGCAATGGATGAAAATATCCTTGGACTCTCAGGTTGCAATGAAGAAAATGCCTTACAGCCACAAAGAGAAAAGGGGGAAGCAAGGATTCCATGCCAGCAGATGAGAGCAAAGGCTTTTTGCTTCATGTCTCGCAGGGACAGGATAGAAAGACATACATTTCTCTACAGGTTTTGTTCCCCTTTCCCTTGTTTATTCACATCCAGCTGACCTGATTATGCCAATGCCTCCTGAAACTCATTATAACAACTTCTCCCCATTGTAGTGACACTCCTGATGAAAGTAACATTGAGTTAACCTGGCGAGTGGTAGCAGATTCCTGGAACTGGCTGCAGTTTCTGTGCCACCAGGAACTTTGCAGATTAGGATTTGCTACCCTAAAAGGAGACAATGGCAGTAAACTCTGGGAGGGTGTAGTTCTGTGCACGTCACCACTGTGAAGGAAAGGCAGGCTCAGGGTGGTCCTGACAAAGTTTTCATGCAGTACTTTCTGTATTCTTACTTTTTCCCTTTCTTCCTTGGGGAAGGGTGCTTACATTAGGTATATTAGTGTTAGAAACAAAATGTGACATTTCTTATAATATTAAAATTACCCTTTTTCAGGGAAAAGGGTGCTTGTTTACATGGCCCAACACGAATGCATTTGGTTAAATGTTAAATGAAATGTGTATCCTTTAGTAAAGCAAGCGTGTCTAATTTACAACTGTGACTAGCAGAGAAAGAGGATTTTTTTGCTTAGGTGGTAATGTACTTTAAAAGGAGAGTGAATCTGCATTTCTTGGGAGAGAAAGCTGGCATACAGCCACATACAGCCAGAATTCAAGCCAAATGATGACTCCTGATGTTCTTTCACTGTGTCAGACTCTCAGCTCCACCTTCTGATTTTGTTGAACTTTTTCTTACTACCATTTACTTCAATTTCCTTAAATAGTAAGAACTTAGGAAACTCACTGAACATTTAATTTGCTTCTTCTCTGACTTTGACAATATCTGATAATGGATAAATATCAATTAATTATAATTGTTATTTTCTGAACATAATAAGGGCCCTTTATAAGAGGAAGTGAAGTGTACATTTCTGAGCTATTGGCAGCAAATTTTCAGTAGCACAGAATTGATATAAGCTTTTCTGTACTACCTGTTACCACTGATTTTATGGTATCCTCATCATGGTCACAAACTGCTCTTTAGGGATTTGATTTTATAAAAAAATGAAACCTTGGGAATGAGTAACAAACATTAAAAATCACACACATACAAACAAGTCCTCCCTGAGTACAGTATCCAGTGGTCTTGGTGGTCCTGTGGCCAGTAAGGTAGGATTTTAGATCAACACAAGTTCCTGAACTACTTCCAAAACATCACTCTGTACTTCTGATACCAAACAAGACTCTTAAAAATATCAGTTACTTATTAATGTTACTTTTTATATATTGTAAAACTGTATGTAAAATAATATGTAAGACATCACTTCTGTATAAGAGAAAAATACTCTATTGCCTCAGTGAACAGACTGAAATGTGTCAGAGGAAAAGCATTTTACCAGATAAAGTAGGCTATGCACTTATGCCTTAGGATGTACTTCTTTTTAATTGAGACTGTGATACAAACCAAAATTTTCATAAAACCAAAAATGTTATCAGTTGTGATTCATTTGATTTCTATTCAATATGTCTTCATTTGAAGCCTGAGCATGATACAAGAACATACTTTGATCTTTATTCTGTGTAAGAAATCCCACTGCTGAAAGCAAAACAAAAAAAGCAACTAATAAGAAATTTGGACATGAAGATAAGAAAGACCATTAACGTGTCCCTCCTTCTGTACCATTCTAAAGTTTATCTAGTGAAGGGTAATATGCTCTCCCTTCTCGGCAATAAAATACTGTCCAAGAGAGGAAGATTCCCCTGCCAGTAGCCAGCTTAGCCAACAGGGTCTGAAATGTAATTGTTAACCTGATTGGGATGTTCTTCTGTTAAACTGTTGCAGATACACCATGGCAGAGAAGAGAAGGAGAAACAGGAGAGAACTTTTTTACCAGGGTAAAAAATGTTGGCTTGTGAGAAGTTCAGCTTTACAAAACTAGTTTTAATCTTAAATTTAAAGTTTCCTTTGATTTCAGTACCAGTATCTGCTTGGCCAGTTCACAAACTTCAGACACATGATTCTTAACACCTGTAGCAATGGATCAGCTCCACAAATTTATTTACATTAAAAAAAAAACAAAGCAAACCTAAAACTTTTTTCAATCCACCATAAAGAAGGCTTTGATAGATAAACATACAGACTGTTTTGCTGATAAAACTCCTGCTCAGTCTACATCTATTCACTATCGCATCTTGTTGTCCTTCACAATCAATTCTCAAATTTGATTGCAAGCAGTTTTCAGCAGGGATTATGTCTTCTTCATCCCTGTGGTCACTCAGATGTCTTGTCTGCAGAGTCATAGACTAATAAAAACAGACACACACATCCATCAGCTAACCTGACATATGTAGTAGTCACTAAAGACAAACCTCTGCATGTTATTAGACTTTCACATAATCTAAAAAAGCAACAGCTGAGGAATGAAAATGAGGCCAAGGTGAGATTTTTCAAGCTCATCTCGAGAAACACAATGAGGACATGATGTACACCTTCAGAAGAGCCTTGATTTCAGGCTATCAAGGAATCACTTCCTGAATTTCCTGTATGGCTTCTTTTTATTGCCAATGCTTTCTTGTTGCGTTCCTTCTCAAAACTACTCCTCCTGTCTGGCACTTTAAATCAGGGTCTTCCCAAAGCCAAATAATCCATTTGGTGTGAGGGGTAAAGCAGGTAACACAGGCCATCAGCAAAAAAATGCTGCAGGGGAAAGTTTTACCATGATCCAATTTTACCTATATACTTGGTGTTTGACTCTCAGCTCCTTGGTCAGATCCTTGCAGCTGTGCTCAGACCAGCCAAGGACAGCTGCAGGCAGGGCAGAACTGTACAATGAAAGGACAGATGTGTTCACTGCCAGTTGTTACTGATGCTACTCTTAACCTGACTAACAGGCTTAGAGCCTAGTTTGGCCTTTCCATTTAGCTTTAGTAAGTAGAGTGCTATCGCCCCTAAACATCCAAACAAGGCTTATAATTCAGTTTTATCTTCTTTCTGTTCCTCATCTTGACCAGAATTTAAGCTGTATCTCTTTTCAAGGTGGAGCAGGTTTCTAATTCCTCTTCCTTCCTTCCATGCAATATATTTCAGCCTTGATCATTTGGCTTTGAAGGACTCAAGGGTAGAGTGCGTAGGATGTGCCATTTACCAGGTGTCACCGTTTAAAGGGGACAGTGAATTTGAATTAAAATAAATTCGATATTAACTTTGTCGAGACTTGTTTGGGTATAAAGATAGAAAAAAACTTCTATTAAAACAGAAAATAAAAACATGTATTATGTATTAAAAAACACCCTTATCAAAACAATATAAAACCCAGAAAATTAAATTGAGTATCTGACATAATGGACACAGAGGGTGAGAGGCTGGAGCACACCCTGCCACCCCTAGGATTTGTGAGCCTGGGGAAAAATGGCTAAGGCTGGGGTCTTGCCCGGAAGGATCCTGGGAACCCAATGGGAAAGGGAAGGGGACCCCCCGAACCAGTCCTGCAAAGGAAAAAAAAGGACAAAAGGTGAAGTGGGGTAGTAAGGTATGCAGGTGAAAAGGGAAGGGGTAGATTTCTCTGACCAAACCAGAAGACTGTGATGTAGGAAAAGGGGTCCAAGTTGGCTCTGCTGTTAGGAAGCAGTCCCTGGTATTTTGGTCTCAGCTACCACGTGGTCTAAAATGGCGCTGTCAGGTTCTCGAGCAGCAGCAATCCTCCCGGCATCTTGGCACGGCCAAAAAGAGCCATGGCATCTGGGCTTCGCCATTTTTATACCTTCTGTTCTGGCCCAGCATACTTTGTGGTTCATGCATGTGTGGAAGTCTTTTTTCCCACGCTTTTCCCGCCTCAGAAAGGCATAGCCTTGTGTTCCATTGGTCCGCCCTCTCCCCTGCCTACTTCCAGTTCTGTTTGGCGGGAAGTCTTCTTTGTTTTTCACCATGTGCTCCGGTCAAATATGGCGGCCACCCTCCCCAAACCTAAGCACCTCACACCGCCCTACCAATACAGTGGCAGCGGCCCAGGGAACCACAGCCACGAGGTTTGCACCACTGTGAAAATGGAGAGGAACCGTGCGCCGTGAGGGGACGGTGAGCAGGCTGCAGCCTGCCCTTTACGGTGGACCAGGGCTCGGCCCCGCACAAGTGGCACCACAAACCCCATCAGGCTGCGGGGCTGGGCAGCGGTGACAAGGAAGACGTGGCAGTGTCCCCTGCGTAGTGGGTTGGGGGCTCGGCTCCTGCAGTGCCGGGGCGAGGAAGGGTCTTTCCTCCCAACCATGGCCGAGGTCTTGGCGGGTGGCTCTGCTCTCTGGCAGCACCGGGGACAGGGCAGTCGGGCACCGCCCAGGCCACGGCGGCCTCAGAGATCCCCATGCTGGGGCTGTGACAGGCCAGGGGGCACGGAGCCAACGCCAGCGGGGCAGGGGGGCTGGGCCCACGACACCCTGTTGGGCCCAGCCCCGTGCAGACAGGCACATCCCCTGCCCTGCCACACCCAGCCCCGCTTGCAAACAAGGGAGAAAGGTTTTGCCATAAAATAAAACCATAACACCAGGATTCCTCTTTCAATTTTGTCTCAATGTGCAGGGCTAGGTGGGAATTTTTCTTTCCAATTTCTATAAACTCTGTCCATCACACAACCATGTCAAAAGCAGGGAAAAGAGGATCTACCTACATTCAGCATGAGACAAAGGTAATGACCTTAATGACCGGAAGCAGGATTGACAACAAGGCTTTGACTTTCAAAATTTTATCCTGACACAATTTCATACTGAAGTCTGGGTAAACCATTTAACTCTCCACTTATATAAAGATGACAATAATAATTTGGTTTATATTTTATCTCTTTCCATAGTACCTGTATGCTCCATCCAGGAAAAAGTACAGTGCAGTTTTGTCCCAACACTTTCCTGTATTATGTAGTTACCTCCTGAAGAGCCCTATAAGAGTCCTAAGCATCTCTATTGTTATTTTTTTCCCTCTTGCACCTCCATCTCCACTAAAAGCTGAACATACTCTCCAAGCTCAGGAGACAAGTCTGCACAAAGAGATGAGACACCTCTTTGCTCTGTGGAACAGCAAGTGTAGGTCAGCAGAGCTGAGGGTCTTGCCACAGAGGAGAGCTGGTGCTGGCTCACCAGTGCTGAAATCTAAGGGAAAGTAGAAGTTCAGCGCTTCCACAGGCAGAGTGGTGCACAAGGACACATGAATTTGCAAAAGTCTGACAGAGGAAGGCACCCCAGTGTCTAAGCATGTGTCTAATTGCCTTCCTTAATCCATGCCTAGGGACAGGCTCTGGTACTTACTGTCTCACATGAGTAGCTCTGCAGTACACAAATTCATGGCACATGGACACTTACCATCCATTCACATGCTCACATGCACACATACATGCTGATTTTACATATTCTGTCTCTGGGTAGGAACTGTGAGATTGCAGGTGGGACTGGTAGCAAGGTTTCCCAACACTTGTTATGATAAACACCCTGCTATCAATTGCTGGAAACTTTGCCAAACTCCTCTTGTCTAGCTCCAGCTGAAATTTTCTGTGCCAGCTATATACTACAAACTGAATGCTTTTTGGAAAACCTCTGCACTAAAACAGTTCAGTGATCTGGATCAGAGAAAAAAAGCACTGTTGTGTCTTTACTGAAAAAAAAAAATAGGATCTAGGTAACCTACTAGTATAGATGCTCTTACTAATTTCATACTTTGCAACAGAAACTTAAGCTTGTCTGGAGGACTTCAGCCTTTGTTCCAGGAGTGATTTTTGGAATCCACATGAAAAAATGCACACTTTAGCCTAGTAATCAGACTTTGAATCCGCCTACCTCACAGCTGAAAATCTGGAAAATCTTCAGAGCTGAAAGTTGCAAAGTGAGCAGGGAAATCTTGCACAGCATCGGGATTGCTTGGTGCTGCTGGTGCAGCAAGGGATGGACCAGCCCTGCCAAGCATGAGACTTCACTATGGTTTTCTTGCTCTCTTCTGAGGCCAAGGCACAAGGAAAGGATTCACTCTGCTCTGCAAGTAGAACAGAAGGAAGCTGGCTTTCATAAGCACATCCTTCCCTCCCTTTCACTGTGTCCTGAAGAGACCTTGTCCCCATCCATGATGTAAGAAAATTCATGTTTAAAGCTATGTTTGAGAAAAAGCAGTTTTATTAATTTTCTTATATGTAGCAACTCGAGTGTTCTTTCTTCCATTATGGTTTTTGACTAATAGCGGTCTACTCATAATTTCATTTTTTCCAGCTTCTAAACAGCATCCTTAGTGCTTTCCTGACTCAGGACTTCATAGACACAGGGAAACACTTCTTTCAGATTCAGTACAGCATATTTAATTGAGTTTGTTCAGTTTGAAAAAGAGAAGGCTTCGGGGCAACCCAATTATGGCCTGAAGGCAAATCTCTGCCCCTCTTGTCAGTGGCACCAAGTGCATTTACAAATGCATTTCAGTCTAGAACAGGAGGATGCATTGGATATGCAACCCTTCATCACCTTCACTTCTTGCCCTCTGGTTCACACTGCCAGTGGCCATAGATCACATGAAATAGATTCTTCCAGGTTAAAAACAGACCAGAAAATAAACCTTAGGAGTATTCATGATGTGTTCCTGCCACTATGGGTGTTAGGCTCATGGGATCAGTCCAGAGCTAGTCTGAAATATACCCTTCATATGCCTACAGTGAGAATATTGGGTCCTACCACACCAAAAATTTCACTCTACAGATCTATTTGAATTGCATCACACTACCTGGTAATGTAGACAATATTTTTAAACAGTAGAAAACCAATGAAAACCAACAAAAAATGAGGCTAATCTAGTACCTTTCCAAGTAAAGGTGCATTTTTGACAAAATTTTCAAGACTTGTGTCTTTCAGATATCTTCTCACCAGGATATATGGGATGATCCCCTAAAAAACTATTTGATGTGTTCATTTTTTTTCAGTGTTCAGCTGACCTTAATCAAGAGGTTTGAAAAATCCTCCAAATTCAACACTTTCAAGTTGTATGTATCCATACTTACCATAACATCTAGCCAGCCTCAAGATTTTTCTGATAATCTGATAATCTTAATAAAGCAATTTCATGCTTTGGCACATCTGCTTTCAAAAGACATTTTGCATTATTTTTCTGATTGTGTTTCTGCAGCTAAAGAAAACTGAAATGAATGTTACAATTTACATGCAACACTGTTGAGTTCCTAGTGGAGATGACAAACAATTGATATGTTTGGGCACACCATGATATGCAATAAACAATTAGGGAACCGTAACACATAAACTCACTTGTGTTCTTTCTTTTCTTATCATAAAGAAATGGAAAGGATACCAATCATTGACATTTTGCCCCAGAAGCTCCAGCATTCTCCTACAGAAAATATTTTCATTCAACATTTTTGTTGGGTTTTTTCAGCTAAGTTATTTTACCTTTGACCACAAGGATTTACATCCCAACAACACTAATGCTAGGAGGTTTAAATGAAGATTTTACTGCTTCCTACATTGTTCCCCAGACTAGTTCTTAATAAACAGTATTCCTGAAAAACAACTGATCACAGATAATTTTCATCTCGCTGAGAAAAAGAGCAAAGATTTTTCCTCTTTCACTACTGTTGTAGTCACAAGAAATTACAATTTATGTGCTTAAATGCAAAATTCACAATGTTACTTTGACTATTTCTTAGTCAATAAATCCATAATCTCCTGGGCTGCTGAGTACTCTGTAGGAAAATTTTGCTAAGGGGCAACACTAAAACATTGGTGTATGTCCTAAAGGCAAAATCCAACATAATCTGAATTACAAGCCCTGCTGCAGTGCCCGACAGATTCATGGCTGCTTCTGCCTTTACTCGCCTACTGTGCTTGCCAGTTCCTGGAAAAGAGTTGTCTCTGTCACTTTTTGTATCCAAACAATATCCCCCTTGAGTTTTAACTGCTACACAAATAGAAATATGACATAAAGGACAAAGGATAATTTTGGCCCGCTGACTGTTTTTGTGTCCGTGGGTTAAAGAAAGTTAATAAGAGAGTTTACTGTGTGTACCACTTGCACACTAAAAATGTTCCTCAAGAGGTTAAAAGTTCAAAGTTGAGTCAAAGTCTGCAGTGCCTCCACTCTTCCCTTTTAATTATCTGAGGTCAGGAAGTTAATAATACCAGAAATCCCCAGTAGAGACCTCTTGCTCAGTGTATGAACTTTAAACTTGTTCAGCTTTTTTCAAAGGGTAAAAAGTTCAGTGAAAACACAGTGAATTTTCCCTCTGGTCTCCACCAATTCAACCTCAAGGGTTAAAAGTTTAACTGTAAAAGAGGAACCTTTGTTCTCTGAGCTACATTTACAGAGTTCACTTATTAAAAGGTAAAGATTTCAAACAGCAGCTAGAGTCCAAAGTGATTCTTTTCCATAATGGTGAAAATATTGCAATAAAAGTAACTCCTTTGATCTGTTATCACTTCCCTCTGAAGTGACTGTCAAAACTTATTTTTCTCTTTATTTTGAACTTTGGACGAGCAGTGGAGCCACATGGTCCCTAAGGCCATGTGTATCTGTTAAACAGCAACATGCTGCATTTGTGAATTTGTTCTACATTTTTCAGCCAGACAATATCTTTTCCCTACTGAAACATTTATGTTTCTCCACCAGGATTTTTTGCACAGTTTACTTCACACAAGCTCAGGTTCACAGTTCTGACAATGGTGAAAGTGTCAAGTATAGGTGTTTTCATTATCTTCATTCTCTAAAGACTAAGATCCCCCTGCTGACCCTTAGAAACTATGCTGCTAGAAAACATACCAAACAGTTAATCTAATATATATCTGGTTTTAAATCACACAGTTCAGACTCGTGCTATGGGAGTTCCCTGGGGGGTATTCAGTAAGTGCAAAGAGTCCAGTACTAATTGGCATGGGTTGAAGGTTTCCAAAAAGAGGAAAAGCCAATAAAAAGGTTACTTTTGTTTTTAGTATTCATCCCATGTCTAATGGCCAGGATAAGCATTTATGAAACATTTAGGAAATGCCCTTGGCTTGGAAGATAAAAGATTGCTATGCATGAATTTGAAAATCTTGAAAAACAACAAATTCTAATTTGGGCTTTCCTTAGGGAATCTCTTATAATGTGAGTTTTGGGTTGTAGTGGTGTGAGTGTCATTTTTATTAAGTTCATATATTCCCAAGACAGTTCAGTTCTGCTTCATTTAAAAAGAAGTTGAAGCTCAGCATTTCAGTCTTGCTGTATTCACAAGCAAAAAACCCTCACTGTAGAAGTGACAGTGTTGCTCTGTCCAATACATGTAACTCTGTTCTTTGATACCAATCTCACCAAAGTCAATATGAACTCTCACTTCAGAATTCTTTAGACCTGACCATCTCACTCTCGGAACATAAATGAAGATACTGTTTTCCCCTCATTCTGTTTCACCCAACCCATGCTTGGGAGGAAAGTTCAGTTTCTAAAATTTAGGTTTTAAATCAAAATCTGCTCCAGAATTTCTTTCACTGTTATGTAACCCACAGTTTGTGCTTCCAGGACTTCCTCAGAGAATAATGTTCACTACTGTGTCTACAAAATATACTTTACAATGGAACCCTTTCGATTTTTGGTTTTCCTCTAGACTTTGCATGACCTATTATTCCATTTAATCTATCATTCATCAAGCATTTCTGAAAGCATCTCTTCTTTATAATTTTGGTCACTTGCTTACGCAGTTAGATGAAGAGCAGAGCAAGGATAAGTTTTTCTTGAATATTCTGAGAAACATTTTCCCTCTTCTTTATGTGACCGGCACATGAGCATTTTCCAGTTCAGTTCAGTAGGAAATGTTTGCTATTTTGACAGAACTAGCTTACTAGTTCCAACGGTTTCAAAGTTCAGCTAATGATGGTGAGCCTGAGAGAGGGTCTAGCTGGGCCAGCCCTGCGGTATTTACATCAGTCTCTCTGAAGAGGGTGCTTGGCATTAACTCTGCATGACCTTCTCAGCAAGATCCATTCAAAGCACAAACTCACAAATTAGCAACAGATTCTGTAGGTTACAGGTCATCGAGATAGAGGGAAGGATGACTGAATCTGATTATGGAACAACTTACAAGATTTGCAATAGGTAGCATAGCATAATTTTTTATTGGAAGAGGTCCCTTTTGGACATAATTTTCATTTTACTCAACTAATTATAATTATGCTTAATACCAAAAAAAGCACAGACTGTTCAATACAGCTGACACTGACAATATTTGTGCAAAGCATGACTGTTTCACAAATATAATCTGAGTTCAAGTGATTCCAGGATGAAATTGAATACCTGGCAATCAGACCTCCGTAAATTATCATTTAAATGGAGCATACACTTTCAGATTCAGTGAGACATAAACTACTGTAGTTCACTGTTGCTTCTCTGTCAGTTTCCATATATGCCCTTTTGCCTTTATAGCTAATCCATGTTTCAGCTCTACTTTTCTACAGGCTAACAAACAGGCTTTTGCTGGGCATTAACTTTTAGTAAAAAAAAAAAAAAATATTTTTATTTATAGTAAAAGAAATTTTCCATGCAAATCTGTACTTTTTTGAAACTGGGTTGTTGGGGGGGATTTTTGATAGTGCATTTGTAGCCACAAGTTTCAAACCCAGTACTTCACAGTGTTTCTTTACTAATTTCTGCCATTATCTTACTGTCTTCACATAGATGCACATCTATATAAAAGCACTTCTGAGTGCAAAATTCAGCTTCTGACAATGAGGGTAGGAGAAGTGCTTTCTAGAACAAGAGCTCTGACCCATGAACACCATCAAGTTGCACTGGGAAGATGAGAATTACTTTTTCAACCATTCAGTCATTTCTCCTGTTGTCTCATTCCCCTGCTCTGTGTACTAATATACTATGCAGAAGTTTAAATTAAAACAAATCAGCCACAAACTGTGGTAGCTTATATGTAGTCATACATTCGGATCCACTGCCTTTGCATCAAGGGTGATGAACTCCCACTGAGGAACAGCAAAGGGTGCTAACGTTTGAAATTACACCAAAATGAGTCACTGGCACTTGTGTGAAGAGCCCTGAATGACACACCACAGTGGGGGGTGAGGTGAGGAGCCGTTATTGGATGTTTTCATCATCTCTACACTTTGTCACGACTCTATGCTTTTGCTTTGTTTCATTTGCTGTTCCTCCATTTAATTCTCTGCTAAGTCATTCTGTACCATTTGTCCCCTTTTGCTGTAAGCCTAACTGACAAAGCTCTGTCCCTTGCCCTGCAGGAACATGCTGTCCTGATAGATATCAGGAAAAATCAAAGTAATTTGAATGTATTTCCTACGGAGAAAGCTTTTCTGGAGGACCTGCTTCTCATGACATATTCTGTATGAGAAGAGAAGGAGAGAACACAGATTCAAACATCATATGCTACGAAAAGCCACCCACAGACAGCATATAATCTGACACTATAGCCCCTAAGTATAGACCTAATGGGTCCCTTTGAACAAATCGATCTTGCCTAGTAATGTTACCCCAACAGCCAAGAAAAATAGCTGAATTCCAGCTGCCCACATTTCCCATGAAACTTGCAAAAAAATCAGTCACGGTGAATAGCAGGCTGCTATCTACAGACAGCTCTAACAAGCACTTTGGGCTCTTACTATTCTTTTATTGTAGCATTTTCATGGCTATTATTTTACTAGGCTGGACCCACTTAATAAAAGGATAATGTATCTTGTGAGTGGATGTTCAGATTATCTACCTGATAGCTGTAGATAGAAGTGATATGAAAAGAGAAAGAGCCTCCCTCTGCACCCAAATCCTTCTGCAAGTGATTCATTTGCAATCTTTATAGACAGAAACAAAAAAAAAACTTATAGGAAGATGAAGTTTAATGTTAATTTAATTATTTACTAATTTAGAAGAGAGAAAATCTCCTCTTATGAGTACGAACTCCTGAGCTCACAATCTGGTGTGCTGCAACCCACTAGGCCCGTGGTTACACATGCCAAAATTATATCCCATGCAACCAAGAGAAATGAAAGGTCATAATGAAATCAAAGGGTTTTCAAATAATCCCTCAAGATCCAGACCCCTAAAGTACTAAGCCTTTTGTCCTTTCAAGAACAGAAACAAATGGAAATCCTTCAGGGTGTGGAAAAAGTCTGAAGCAAGTTTTGCAAATGAAAACACATGGCACGTCTCTTATTCCCAGTGCAGCGAGCACACATGTAGGGAACAACTTGGTCCAGTTTGGAATGTACTGGCTATTGAAACAGTTTCTTCTAAAGATATAGCTGAGTTAAAAGTTGAGCACACAACAATATAAAAATGGCTAGATACTCTTATCAGAACTGTGAGATGAGTAGTCCTAAAACAATTGATTCTTTCAAAAACTCCCCACAAATTAACTTAAACACACTTCTTTTGCAGCCAACTTGTGTGTTAGCCCTTTCATTCCTTTTACAAAGAACATTGAAAGTCATTACAACAAAGAGCTGGAGGCAAATTTCTCAAAGTTCACAACACTTCATGAAGACAATTCACTCCTATAAATTATTGGGTGACAACTAGTATGAAAATTGAAAAGATTTGGGCAGTACCCAGTGGAAAAAACAATCTGATTTGAAGTACCCAAAATTATGAGCAAACCATCTAGAAATAATTAATCATATACAACCCATTACAATTAAAAGTGTATTATTAAATAGCTTCTTGATTAAGAACAAATATCTCATTAATCTGGAACATACCAACTAAGGAACACAAGAATTGTCAGGCAGAGAATGATGACCGACATGACATGGGACTCACGTGCTGCATGTGCTCCACCTCAAAGGCTCACAGAGAACAGTCAATGCAAAGGTCAGTGAATGCGGTAAGTTGGAAAACATCCCACTGACATCTGATTTTTTTCAGTCAGATTCTTTCATTGTAGACCACTAAACATTATAGGAGTTCAGAGGGGCCGCATTATCATCCCATGAGCTATTGTTTTCAATCTTGCCTTCTACTCCAGTATTTCTCTGGGAACATTTCTACCGCTACTACTTTTTTTTAAAAGCATATTGTTGCAGCTGCATCTTACTCCTTGTCCACATACCACTTTCTAGGCAAAAGTGAGTTTTCTATGTCCATGATACAGGTGAATTAAGAGGGGTGCAACCACAGCAAAGTAACTACAAACCTGATCCAACACATCTTACCTCACAACAGGGCTTACTGTCCTGGGCTTGCCACTGTGTTATTCAATTGACACTGCACGTGGTCCAACACAAGGCAAGTTCTTGGAAAACTCCTTTTGGATTAAAACATATGCTTTAAAAAGGCTTCACCATACAATTTTATAAAACTTCATTTCTGATTTTCAAAGACCATAGACTAGGATAAAAATTTCTCACTGTTAAAACATTCTAGTTTTGGTATGAAATTTTCATTACACTAATATTTTGCAATAGAATCTCTGGTGCAAATAACATTTTTTTTCCCTTAGAGATGAATTTTATTGGTAGATTTCACCCAGGAAGTCAGAACTGGCTCAAGTGGCAAAAACAACCTCTTCAGATCTTAACATCACCATTGTTGAAAGCAGAGCTGCATCAGCAGACCACTTTTAGCTGTGAATTTTCCTGAGACAGTTAGGCCATTTGAGCTCAACAACAGTTTGAAATGAAGAAAGATTTTGTAGAGCTGCTTTGCAGCTTTGAAATCTCAGTTAGCACATATTCTTTCCTGTAATCTACATAAGGACAGCCCTAAAGGGTCCATTTGTGACTTGCCCTGTCACCATGTGTGTGAAGCCATTTTCCTTCCATACCAAGATCTCAACTTTGACAAAAATGCAGATTCATGCCATGTTTCCAGTTTCTGAAAAGAAGGAAAACTTTCTGTAAAAAACAAAAGCATATATAGGGAAAATTTGGGTTTTGCTGAAAAGTTTTTTGCTGGTTCAGAAATAGCTCTGTGTTATGCTCAGAAATATAGACTGTACCAACACTGTCCCTGTGGCTGAAGTGCAGCAATAGGTCACAGGAGATATCTGGTGAGTGGTTTATGGGAGCTCACAATGATCTGTCTTATGTCTGTTTTCTTTTCTGTGCCCCAGATTGTATTTCCCATTATAGTGAGTAAAGTTCAGAAGATTTGTTGGACAGGGGTTAAACCTGCTACTATTTCAAAGTGTTTTAAAATTTATCCCAATTCAAATTCTGTACAGTGAAAACTGTACAGATACATATGAAATCATGTTTAAATAGCCTGAAAAGGAGGAGTTTTACAGAAAAAAAAATTAAATTTTACAGGCTTGGGGTAGTGTCTTGCCAGCACCAGCTGTCTGATCAGAGGATAATGCAATACAATATAATTTACCTTTCACGTGTAACCAGCAGGACTTCAGAAACAAGTATGAAAATGAAAGATGTTTAATGCTTTTTCAAATCATTCTGAACAACAAATGCTTTAAAGGACATCACAGACTTCACAGAGTTATTCCATGGACAGAGAAGAGCTACATTCAACAAATGAAGAGCTAATTGCACGTACATAATTCTAACCTATCTGGATATTGCAACAAGAAGACTTTTTCTTATCACCTCTATTTTTCAGTAACATAGTTAAAAATGTTTAAATACATATTCCTTAAATAGTATGCTGTTTATTTTACTGTAATTCCTCTAATTGTCCCTTATGCTTTCCCAGCCTGTCATCTTCTTTAGGGAGAGCCTTAGCTCCCAACACTCACTCACCATCATAGAGGTGCTATGTTTTCGCCAGTGAACAGAAAAACGGGAAAAATTGTCAAGAATAATGTATTCTGAGAATGCTGGGTGTAGGTGAAAAGTTTCCCAGAAAAAGTTGTACAATTCTATACTGCCAGGTAAAATGTTGGGACCACAACAGGGGCTAAATAGCTGTTAGTTTATTAATCATACACTCACCCTCTGATTTGTGTGAGGATCCCCAGTAACTATGCAGAGGATTGCAGGGAAAAAGTGCACAATTGGGTCAGTGTCCAGTCAGGACTCAACTCAGGGATGTCCCTGCCTCACTTTATATAATTTTTCCTTTTAAAGCATATTACATATATCATGCCCATGTTGTTACACAACAAACAATACACTGTGGCAATAAATAGAGGCTGTGGTCACTGTGACCTGACAATTGCCAGAGGTGGCAGGATGTCCACTTTGTGAACTGGGATGAGATAGCATGTGCTGAGCCCAGTCCTCGATCCCTTGCCAACCTCCCAAGCCCCCATCCCCTTGCACTTAGTGCCATTGTAGAGGATATATTTTCAGATGCAGGACAGGAAAAGTAAGTGAAATTCTGTGACCTGTTCTATATATCTTCATCTGTAACAATCCCTCAGTGTATTGGATCAAACTCTCTTGTATCCTTGCATTTCTCTCCTTGCAAAAAACATCCAAACCTTGTCTTGTCTTTTACAGCACTGTATGATGCTCAGTGATTATGTCTGGTTTGGCTCCATCAATTCATCAGCATGAACTGATCAATTATCTGCCATATGACTCCACCAAAATCTAATAACATTTGTCAGTAATTTAAACGTGTGATCAAATTTTTAAAACACACTTCATTTTCACCCATACAAGCTTTCCTAGGCTACAGTAAGTTATAGCTTAAAAGAAATCCTCAGATAATCTCTTACTCCAATTAAATTTAATCCTTTAAATAAACTGCAGAAAATTAGAGGCAAAGGTGAGAAGGCTGCTAAGGTAGAATAATGTCTACAGAGGCTGAAAAGCAAAGAAATTAGTAAGAAAAACTTTCTCATGTACTTCCCACATGTGTCGTCTGCACAGTTATTGAATCAAGGTCTGCGGGGTGTTTTAGTCTGTTGAGTTAAAAGGAAGCCATATTTGGGAGACTTTAAAAATGTATTCTGTGTACATAACAATGCTGCTGGTGGTCCTTGGGTGGATCCAAATTGGGTCCTGCTGAATACAGTGTATAACATCCACTTTTGTCCAACCACCCACAGTGCCCCTCAAGCAGCAGAAACATGTATCCCTGCTTCACCAGAAAGGGTCAGGCTGCAGCATTTTTAAAAGAACAGTCTGGACTTTTCAGTTTTACTCAGATCCTTATAATCTTACTAACACGAATTTTAATGGGTAACACAGATTTGTTTTCATACATCATCTTTTTGTACTGAACTGTCTTCTTTTGGCTGACACTGTCTCAGAATTGGTCTAATCTTTATCAGTAACTCTGGTCTTCATCATGGTAACATTAATAATGAAGGACTCATTTAGAGTCAATCTAGATACCATATACATGTTCACAGGAATTCCATTGTCATCCACCATTACTTTACTGTTCCTGCCAATCCTGACTGAAACTTTAAGCACTACAGCACATAAATGATTCAGAGAATTGTTGAAGTCTTTGGTACACTCTGCATACTTGGTAAGAAGTTCAATGACTATTGTTATTGCTTTTATGAAATTACATGCTTTAAATGTATGTCAGCTGTTTCATAAACAAACATCAAAATGTTTCTCGGTACTTGCTTCATAGTTACATAAACACAACAGCTAACAATTATCTAATGCTTAAACTGCTTTTAACAGCAGTTTAAGCTAATCCAAAGCAATTTAGGAGAATTCATATCCCTTCTAAGGTATCTCTGCTCTCTGATTCGGCTTGGGTGAGGTGGGCAGTAGCATATTGAGGAAGCATGGTGCTGTTTGCAGACATTTGCTGAGCACAGCCTCAGGATCCCAACTTTAAATCTAAAATCTAAAAAATCGAGTTTAAAACCTGAGACTTCCAGTAACATTTCAGATATCTTTCAGCAAATCAAGATCTTAAATACTGACTGGCATTAAATGATATTTATAATTTCTTACCTTTTCTCTTGTTCGTATTAAATCTACTAAAAACATTTCTCAATGAATTCAGAAAAAAATGTATTTTAAAAGGTGATGGTATAAGTGTTACAGTGCCTCTCACTATCTTTCATAAAAAGATAACAGGGCTAAAAGAACTTCCTTGTTCTAACTGGATTTCTTTCATAATGTCATAGTATCAGTAACAAAGCCTACATGGCACATTATGACAGCATGACAGTGGAGTAAGGGAAGACACAGTCGTGGAGTAGGAATCAGGACAAATAGATCTCAGCTACAGACTTCTTGTGAGCTACAATTCATTCAACCATACAACCCTTTCCTGTGTCACATATTTCGCCATCTAAAATGAAGAAGAAATGATATCAAACTTGTGGAGTTTCCATACATCTGTCAGAGCAGATGATCAAGCTTCTGCCCTAAAAGAGTCCATAAAAATTTTCGAGTGCTTAAACCCAAGCTTAAACAAGCTGTGATATTTCACATATAGTCCCCACTCAGGATAATAAAACTCAGCACTGCACAGTCCAGCTTCCACCTTATAACATTACAACTTAACTCTGGTGTCCTGAATTGTGCCATGTTCTTGTCTAGAGACACTGACAAACAGAAGAGATCTCCCTTTTTGAACTTTTGCTACTTGGTGCCCTTACACATATTTAACTCATCACAGGCTCAAACTTGAGAGCAAAATTCAGGTGAAAGCTTTACATCTCAGAAAATACATCCAAACAAAACTGCCTAGTAATCTCTTCAGGACAGTGAATAAATGCCACTGAATTTCAGTAGTTTGTAGCTATGTAATAGTGCAGAAATAACTGTCTCTTGGCTGGCCATATTCTTGGTAGCAACAAAATGAAATCACAAGAACAAAAAATATCACACTCTTGACTTCCCTTACACTACTAAGTTATTTCTACTACCTCCAAAAACACTTACGTTTTTTAAATACAGAAACTTGTACACCCAGGTTTAAAAAATCACTCTGCAATAGATAAAACTAACTCCTTTTCATATGCAAAAATATATATTATGTCAGATCACTGAAAGTGTTTCTACAGCAGAATCAAAAAGCATAACCAGACTATGAGGAAGACTGACAGCTGACTTCAACTTAGCTGCATAATTAACTTTGACTGGACAGCAAATTTTTAGATAGCCAAATAAAAAGAAAATTAATTCTGGTCTAAGACTTTTCTCTATAATTTCAAATTGTATTCATTTTATGAGGCTGCCAAAGAAAAAAAAAAACATGCTCAGAAAAAAACCTATTCTTTCCCCTTCAGCCCAGCAGTCATTGAAAGTCCCCACCAGAAAGATTGTTATGTCACAAAAATCATGCTGTCTTGTAAAAAAAAACCAAACCCTAGTTTAACAGGAAAAAGGCTAATGAATGCTTCAAAGGCACAGCAATAAGATTTTTAAGACGTATTGCATGAAATCATACATTAAAACGAGTGTTATCATAGTAATAATGTATAATTATCCCTCTCACACTTATCTCAAGTAGGCTTACTAAAGAAGGCAAGAACTATTACCCTCATTTTACAGCTAGCATACCACGGAGCAAAATATCACTCTCAAAGTTGTGCAGTAGAGCATGTGATGGATTCAGACATCCCACACAACTTTGGCTTTATTACATCACTCTGTTTCAGTTAAAAACAAAGAGAGAACGAGAATCATATGAGATTCTGTGCAGAAGAAAATAGTGTTTTATGGATCTCTGACTGCTTGATGTTAAAGCCTTTCTACCAAACTCTGCAACCTAGAGAACCTGTTTGCTAGTCTTCATAGTGTGGGGAAAAGTCATAGTTTAAAAATTACAAGAGATGAGAAGAAGTATTTCAACCAATTTCTAAAGCTGTTCTAATATTAAAATTTTATAAAATAACACCCATCTACCCCAGTACTTGCACATTAACTTAGACATTATGTGACTCACCTGTTCAGGGACCCCAATCCTAGTGTATATCAGGATATTCAGATATATCAACCTGCTTGCTTTACTTCTAAAAATGTTGTGTAAAGATTTATGCTTCCCACATTTATTGAAAATTTCTACACACATACACTACAGAAGTAAGTAAGAAGGTGAACAACCAGCTATATTCTAGGACCGTTGGGCTGCAAAATGCAACCTATTCTGCTTAGGACTTTACAATTTTGGGGGTCTAAGCCCTGCACAGCATTATTTTTGCAACATCTTTAGCTGAGGGACATTGTAAAGCATCACCTCTGGTAGCTGAGGGCACATCAGAAGGCACGTGCCTCCCCAGCAATCTGGAGACTCATGAGAAGTCCAGTATGGATTCAGGTCATACTAAACACAAGGTTATAGACCTGAGAGGGGGATTTGGGCAATGTCACAACCCACAAAGAAGGGTAATTACAACAAGCAAGAAATGCTAAGACTGAAATATATTTTAAGCATGTAATCTCCCATCATGTGGTATTATTCAGGAAGCTGCTTGAGCTTGGGGGTGGCAAGGCTTATTCTCTTAGTCAGAGCTGGTGTGTTAGCAGGAGATTATTGCTGTGCATGTAACAGAAAAGGAAAAGGATTGCAGTGCTTGTGATGTGGGAGAGAAAGGAGGTTACACAGCATGAGCCAGAGGGGTGAAAAAGATCTACAGGCATAATGGGAGGAGCAGGTGACGATCCCCGTGACTAATAATGAAAGAGCTGACAGCCCCTCTGACAATAAATATCAGTTGTTTAAAGCTGAAGTCTGAATCTCAAAGCAAAAAGTCACTGATCATTCCTTTTGAGAGAGGCAAAAAAAGCGTTAATTGTGAAATATCTTAGATTAGTAGCTATGAGATTAAGCCAAGCGTTCCTGTACACTCCTGTATAGTTTGCTGTGCAGGAGTTATTCATCCAGATACGCCAAAACTGCTCACTTGATAGATGGCTGAAGTCCTCAAAAGCAAGCTGGATAAGCTGACTCTGTTGCTTTCATGAGGGCTGAACCTGTGCCATCCTTTTTCAGAATCAATACCTAGAGATGTTTCCAAGGCATCACAATAAAATTTTGGCATTGTTACAAACGAGAAAGCACTCTCTCCAAATCTGCATGTGTGTGCTGCCTTTTGGACAAATTTGAGCTTCTAAATCTTTCATCCCTCTTACAGCAACAAAGAACTACTGAACATTTAAGGCAACCAGTGGGAATAGGGAAGCTATTTAATAAGGTTCACTGCAGTTTCAACACCCAATTTATACTTTTCCAAACGAGATAAAAAGTAATAAGGCTGCAAATCTCTCTTGTTAAGACTATCACATCTCTGTATGCATATAAGAGTAAGCAGCTGCTAATTCAAGTCACTGATTTACATTTACCAGACATATGAAGGGCTAGACATTTTTTCCTAAAAAAATCAATATGTGAATTAGTAAGGGTTTAGGGCATATAGGCTCTTGTCATAGTCATTCCAAGTGCTCTTTTGTCATCTTGTCAGGTGGAAGTCAAGTAAAAATTGGTTATTATTCTTTTTTATTGGAAAAGACAGCAACAGCAGCAGCATGCTTGTTCCTTCTATGGTGATTTTCCCACATATTTTCTATCTTTGATTTTCAGTATTTCACTTTTGAGCTGGTCTTTCTTTGTAATTCTGCTACAGTCTCTGCTTTATATTCTTCTAGGCTCAGTAAGTATCAGGACACCTAATCCTTCTTTTTTAAGGACCTGCAGAGTTTTTAATACCATAGTGGGTTCCAAAACTTTATTACTGTTTCCTGACCACACGTGACCTAAAAAGCCAGATCCTATAAGCTACACCTAAATTTATTTTCAAAAACTGTTTGGAAACAGAACAGTTGAAACAAATTCCTGAAAAATTTTTGCCCTGTGTATTTCCATGCTCTGCTAGTTCTCCCTTGTGGGATGCATTAACCCTGCTGTGCTCTGAGACACTCTTGGTAGCTTCTCTGTACACCTCAGCTGTTATTGTCCTAGAGATTAAATATTACCATAATCCACTTACTGCCTGACTGCTGACCAGTTGAGTTTTCTTGGATGCCATGTCTAACCAGTCCACTTAGGTGTTGTTTTGGAGGCTGGAAAAAAAAATGTAGAGGGGCAGGTGAGCAGGACAGGATAAGCACAAATAGGAGAGAGCATGGAAGAGAAACCTATACAGAGGAACCTCAGCTACTATAATTACCAGAGCCTTCATTTAACTGTGCTACAATGATTTTTGCAAAATGAGCTTCTTATCTATTAAAGATGAAGCTGAGAGCTTCAGTTTGTTGGTCTAGTTCTTTTCTCAGTCTATCTCCAGAGATGCAGCCATCCTGGTGACTTTAACAGCACCATTCCATCAGAATTTCTTTAAACCTTGGATATTTCACTTCATATTACCTCCATTATCAAGTTGCTTTGTTCAGCAGCTTTGAAATATTATATAACACCAATCTCCCTTGTCCCTTTGAATATAAAATATTA
Source organism: Calyptomena viridis (assembly GCA_013390005.1). NCBI lineage: Eukaryota > Metazoa > Chordata > Aves > Passeriformes > Eurylaimidae > Calyptomena > Calyptomena viridis. The sequence continues at coordinate 88,693 of WEIV01008330.1, forward strand.
CTATTAATCCTTTTGTAACTGTGAATCTGGGTTATATAATTTCTTGTGTAGACTTTCTCCAAAGATGACAGAAAATGCAGAAGAGGTCTTTTCCTGATTTAAATTTTAGAACTCGTTCCAAATATAAAACTACTCTATTGGCCTTTAGGCAGTATATCAACTGAGGCAGACATATTTAGCAAAACATAAGATGCACTGAAACAGAAGGTTCTCATAAAGTCTTCTAGGCATTTTCAAATCTGTAGACAGAAATCATTATAGAATTTAAACATCAAAAATATAAGGCTGAACTTCTTTGTGATGAGAAGCTTTGGTGTTTTATGCAATGGTATTTTACAGATTCTAACTTCAGTGTTTTATCTCTTCTCACAAATTGACTCTTCTCAGAAATTATTCAGGTAAAAAAAAACATTTAGTCTAGTTGTCTCTAACACATGAAATACATGCTAAATTTTTTGTGAATACTGTAAGAAAGGTTACAATTAGACTCTATCCATTCATATGCAGAAGCATCATAAACTAAGCAAGTGATGATACAATAAATTACATTCTTTTTAAGGCTGTGCATCTAACAGCTGCTAAATGAAAAGTGACTTAGTTGGTGGGCAAAGCTGCTAGATGAATTTCAGGTTCTGCAGATTTAAAAAAAAAAGAATTTTATCTTTGCTTGTGCATTGAGTTTAATTTAGGTCTCCATTCAGATCTGAATAAACTCAATGGGCATTCTCTATCTTCAGTGAGCTGCAGATCAAGGTCAAGAATCATGTTACAGACAAAAAAGGGATACTATTGTACTGTCATTGTCTCTGCTATATAACAGACCTGCAGGTGAATAAGCTTCATTTCTGAAATTTCATAGACTGATAGATCAACTATAATACTTCTACTTTAATAACTGAGAAAAATTAAAATCAGAAAAGTCCATTCTAGAAATGCAAAACAAAATGCTACTTTTTTAATATTTTATTTTATTTTATGGTACCTGTTGTGTGAAAACAAACTCAAATTTCCAACGTTTAACAATATAAGGGCTTTAAACTTTAAGGCTATCTAAAGCCCACTGCCCAGGGCTGTGTCCAGAAGAATTTCTAATATCTCCAAGAATGGAGATTCCAGAACTTCTGAGGACAACCTGTGCCAGTGCTTTGTAACCTCTCCTTATGTAGAGGTGGAACCTCCTGTGTTTTAGTTGGTGCTCATTGCCTCTTGTTGTGCTATTGGGCACCAGTGAAAAGAGCCTAGCTCTGTTTTCTTTACACCTTGATCCAGATATCCAAATACATTGAAAAGAGTCCCACTGAACCTTCTCTTCAGCTGAGCTGAACAGTCACAGCCCTCTCAGCATCTGGAGCACCTCTCCTATGAGGAAAGGCTGAGGGAGTTGGAGTTGTTCAGTGGGCAGAAGAGAAAAGGCTCAGAGAGACCTTACAGCACCTTCCAGCACCTGAAGGGGTGCAAGAACTAGAGAGGGACTTTTTTATAAGGGCCTGTAGTGACAGGACAAGGGGAATGGCTTCCAACTGAAAGAGGGTAGATTTGGATTAGATATTAGGAAGAAGTTCTTTACTGTGAGGGTGGGGAGGCCCTGGCACAGGGTGCCCAGAAAAGCTGTGGGAGCCCCATCACTAGAAGTGTTCTAGGCCAGGTTGGACAGTGCTTTGAGGGGAAGATGTCCCTGTCCCTCACAGGGGTGATGGAACTGAGTGATCTTTAAGGTCCTTTCCAACCTAAATAATTCTATGGCTCATTGGAAGTATGAGAAACAACCAAAGTATTCACTCACCATTGTGCAAATTAGTGAAGAGGCTTCACTGCCTCTTCAACTTAATGTGCCATTTAGTACAGGTAACCCCGGGAAAAAGTAACAACCTTACAGGAAAATTTTCTTTATTTACTTTCTCTCTCAGGTTGAATAGTCTTCAAAGCCTACAAAAACCATGAGAAAAATATCAGCTATACCTATACTACCTATTCTGCTGATTAGGAAACCTGTAGGTTTAGCAGCACATTCACAGTGTGTTCACACTGCACAACAAACAGGAAATAAGTCTTTGCCCCCTCACCTGGACACCCTGGCTGACCACCTCACTGCCTGGCAAGCATGAGAACACTTCTGGCCTTTTGCTGCTGACCTTATTATACTGCTCCATTTTCTAAGCTTTTACTGTAATCTTGATAAATGAGATCTTGCTGTGTACATTCAATGAATTTAGCAAGATCTATGGCTAATCAGGGTAAGAGTAACCTGTATACACTAAAAATCTCATTTTTAAAGGAAAAAATAAAAGAAGAATGCATTTTTCCCTAGTACACAAGATACTTGCTGGGTGTTTTATGCTGCTATTTGCAGGTTCACTTGGGGTTTTTTTGCTACCATCTTGCTTCTATCTGAATCTTTGAAATAAGGGCCCTAATAATAAGTGACCTAATGTTTTCTACCTCTCATGTTTAAGTTTCTTTGAAGATTAAAAATAGACTTTCCAGTAGAACACCTTTTCTCCTTACACTTTCATTATATTATTCTAAGCCAATAATACTTTACATTGAAAATATGTACAACTGTGACACTTCAAGAAGCTGTGAGATTCTGATCACACACACCTTCAGTTTTATTAAAGGCCTTATTAAATCTTACCCTGATTTCTCAATGTTAGATGCTAAGCTGTGGTTACAAGGCTCAGTTCTCTGTTTTATTGTAGAAAACGTGCTTCTGTAAATAGAAGATGACTGGTTATTTTTGAATCACTCTGTAACTTGAAAGAGACCACTACTGATTTCTGCAGAACAAGTTCAACAAAATGGAGCACTTTTTCTTTCTTTTATAAGGAGCCTATGTGGTCAACAGTAGGATAACTGAGAAAAAGTTAGATGATCTACTGAATAACAACAAGAATCATAGTCTTACACGTGCAAACTACTGATAATTGAACTAAAGCAGACCAGCATTAGATAGCATTTGACCAGTGAATTCATATGACACATGCCATGATGCGCTCTACATAAACTGAGCTGATATGCTCTGAGGATACAATTACACTTATAATCCTGAAATACATAACCTTGGAGAGAGTTCTTATGAAGGAAATACAGAAAAAGGAGTAATCAACATTTCCACTGAGAAAATGATCTCACTTGAGTTTGCAGTCTCCACCAAATATTCCACCAAATAAACCAACTTTAGCCTGCTTTGGAGGTTTGTTTACAAGTCTAAAAAGTACTTTACAAAAAAACCCAAGCACCCAACCAACCAGACCACATATATTTCTTTTAGCAGCTAATGACAACCACTAGTACTGTCTTGCTTTGTAAAATCAGATCATAATTATGAATCTGTGAAGCACAAGTTTCTTTATTAGGTCCCAGGATTTGAGTTTTGCTTTTACCTGCCTATGACTCAGTGTCAGGCTTGTATTCAGACATATGGAATTGGGGAATTCAGCTTTGTTTGTTCTCTAGTGTGTAAAGGTATACTTTGATGAGACACAAGAAAAGAGACCACATGGATGGCTAAAAGAAGTGGTATGGGGTTTGACCAAGAGTTTCTATTGCTGGAAAGAGGGAAGAAGAGTTGGTGGAAACGTTGTATGTCATTCTGCAGCAGGTAACAAGCAACTATTTAAAAGAAGTCTGGTAATAACTCATATTCCCCTGTGGGAAGCCCATGCACAGTGATCTGGGATGAAAACTGCATCAGGACTAAGCAGCACAGGACTCATTTCACTCAGACTCACAGCCATAACTCAAACTTGGCCACTTTCTGCTGGCTGTAGGTGAAACCCACGACCTGCAGAGCCCTTTCTCTCCTGCTGCCCACCCTGGCTGCCTCTAACTGGGTACTGATGTGGGATACACGACACAGCTCACACACCTCTCAGCACTGGTAATTTTGGGAAAGAAGTTAGCATCAGCCCAGGTGTGCCTGCCTAATAACAGCAGAAGCAATGGCATTTCTGCATGGGGGGGTCTCAAAACACTCTATAATCATGAATAAAACTATTTCTCCAATGCAACAGCTATATATACCTATATATACCTATATATGCCAAACAGTTATTAGATTATACTAAAATTACTGGCCCACAAAAAGTTATGATATGGACAACAATTAATGGAAGATACCACTATTACCCAGAATCCAGTTTATGCTAAGTATGTATCAGAGTTTGGAAAGCTTCCATCTTAGTTTTCAGCAAATTTCTCTCTTACTATTTGCACAGCAGTATTTTTTTTCCATCCACGGGCTGTCTGTCAGAATTTTTCTGCTTATTCACTCTTTTCTGTTGAGAAGTACACCGGGAATACTTAATCCAGATTTGACCCTTTTCAAGTTTAAATCTCAGTTTCCAACTGGTAACTAATTTAAAAATGCTGATTTTTTTTTTTTCTCACACTCAGAACGAATACATCACTCTTTTAGTAAGGCTGTTCAGACCTAAAGTGCTTTTCAAAAACCTGAGGCTATCTTCAGCAGGATTAAAAAACTGTAATAGGATAAACCCTCTGAAATCAATAAACAAACATCTAGTAATGTAATGCACACCACTCAACTTTTCTATATCAGGTGAAACATTCCTTAGTAATTGAATTTACCTCAGATTCTTTAGGAATTGAATTTACCTCAGATCCTTTAGGAATGTTGATGATCCACACAGCTGCCTGAAATTAAAAATTGGAATATGATTCTAAGTAATTTTATTTACACAATAGAAATTTATCACTGAAAGACTTGTGTCAAGGGTCCTACAGCGTTTTATCTAAAAGGATTGTGATAAATTTTCACTTGATTCAGTAGTTGTCTATGTTTTTATTACTAAAGCCTCCAAAATACCTGGTGAAAACATCACTGACATGATGAAGTCTCACACAGTGTAAGTGGTGCCGCATATTAAAAGAAACTCAGACTGGGGTATGTCCCCAGTGGAAAAACCTCAGGCCAATTCTCTGCTGACCTACACTGCTTTCACTGCACTTTAACATGGGATTGGAGACTCTCCCCTCTAATTCCTGGCTTTATAGCTGGATTGTAGATGAAAAGAAAGTAAAATGCTGTATGTTTTTCATACTTCAAGGAGTATTAATTTTTTCCCCATGAAGCAAATACTTGGAGATAGGAAAGCAAGGAACAAACCTGGTAGGATTGTACTATTCATTGTTGTCCATTGAAATAAATCTATGCCCTTGTTTCACAGAAAAAGCAGGTTTGTGAAAGCTCTTGTTTTGCACATCGTCAGCTTTGGCTGGCTCCTGTATACAATATATTTTCAAAAACTATTTTAGCAAAAAGTTATATTATTGTAACTACCCTGCTAACTGAAATAGAGGCACCAGAGGTATCAATCAGCTGATGTGAATCAGTAGAGCTGCACCAAAGGAAAGATCTTGATGCCAGCCTATTAGCCAAGACTTTTATCCTAGTGTGTTTCATGACTGCATCTACCTTTGGCACACATAGAATGAGCTGTTTAAGAGAGCTGTTCTGTGAAATTTGTAATGATTTTTGCTCGAGGCAACAGGGATAACAAATAACCACTCTTTCAGCAGCCAAAAAAGGCAGGGGTGAACACTGCACAGTGAGGATCAGCAGCAAACCTGTGCAGTGGCTCCCTACTGAAGATACAGTCTGAGGTTCACCTACTTACACCTACAGAATGTATGTGACCACTGCATTTCAACATGAGAACTGAACAAAACTAACAAGGAACAAAACCGAATCTGATGCTTTTAGAAATGAAGTCATGGCCTACTTCTACTTCCTGACCCCAGGCAAATGATTGACATTGGAGCAGACTGTGACCTGTTTAGGCTGGTTTAGTGTGTCAACTGCCACCTGGTTTTATGTCATTGAACATGTATTGAGGCTCACCAAATAAGGCAGACCTAACCTAGAAAACTGCATCAGTCTTCACTTACATTTTAAGGTTGATTTCTTCTCAAACAAATTTAAATACCAACCTGAGTCATTCACTGTGAAAGTCTGTATAAGCTTTCCTGCGTTATCAAGAGAGATTAAGGATTCTAGAGAGTTACTTGGTGTCACTTTATTCTGGGTCCTTTTTCTTCTCTTTTTTTAATTTTTTCTAATGAACTCTGATGTTTTGTGTTGAAAACCTGCAGAGAAACAGCATGCCAGAACCAGAGGTGTCTGTGTTTCAGGAGAGAAGAAATACCAACACAGAAATGGAGAATTCACCTGCCACCTCCAGAAGCCAATTCTGCTGTTCTTCCCCCATAAGAAGTTAGCATTAACACTATTTTTATTATTAGCACTGGACCCATGTGAGGAACTGGTGATTCTGCCAAATGTTTTCCTAATGGTGACCAGTACAGTTGTTTCTGATAGGACTGTCCCAGCCTGCTTCATTTCTGGGTGCCCTTCTAAGAACCCAGTGGGGCATTACCTCCATGGAACCAACCTCCATTGCTCAGGGAAGCTGAATACTTGCTACCTTTTCTTCTCCACATTCTAACACTGAACAAATCTTTCCACATGCAGGGATGATGCTGTAGATAGAATGTAGATAGGCTCTGCCCATGCACAAGGCATCTGCTGGAGGGCAGGACTGAGCTAGGGGGAAATACAAGCCTCACACAAGCCCCAAGATGGGACATAACAGTAAAACTCAAAGCCAAAACCAAACCTAATGCTTGACTTGCTCTCACAAAGATGTATTCCCACTCCTCTTTCTAGTAAGCTCATATGAGAAAGTAGGGCATGTGTCAGCTGAAGCTTAACCCTTTTAAATTTTTTCCCCTGACTGAACACTTCTTTAAAAAGGATGATGATTTAGTCTCGTTTTCTATGTTATTTCAGCATTGCAAGGTCTTGGATTAGATTTTTGGATGTTCAGTACACTTCTGGATCTACTGCAAAGCAATGGCTTTAGGCAGTGCCTATGTTTTGAAAAATATGCAGATACTTTCTGTGAGTTGTTCAATCTCCAGTTCTGGGTCTAAACTCTCTGACCTACTTTAACTTGGTTTTCGAGTGGCTGAGTTTCAGACTTATCTACATTTTATCTGGATGTGAGATACTGCTCAGTTTTCAGAATTATCGGCTCCGTCTGCAGCCAATCTCTTCTCTAGGTAGGTGGTTTCCTGTCCTAAATTTTCATTACTAATTGTAGTCATTCCTAAATGCACACAAAAAGCACTCTTCTAGGCTACAATATCACTAATTCATGCTCTCACCCCCAAGAGGCCTTCAGACATCTGTGGCATTAAGTACTTCCACATCTGAACGTGTTGAAGCAAACACATGCAAAAAATAATAATTGCAAAGTGTTTGTTCCTTAAAACCCAACAGTTGGCAGGCTATCAGTGTACCTAGTCTGTTTGCAGGAATGGAAGCCAACTACATGAGGAAAGAGTATTACACATGACTGTGCTGTCAAATTGCGAGAGAGAGAGGCAAATCTTTGAATGCCCCATGTTCACAAGGACAGCTGCCCAGACTCTGTCAGTGTGTCTCAATTAGTGGAAAACATGGACCTAGATCTTTGTTGCTGATAGGCAGATGTTAATATTCTTGTGTGGTGCTCCCATTCACTTTCTGAGAACTGTCTGTTGGTGCCTCTGGTCCACAAAAATAACAGTCCACTGTTATTACAAGTTTTTTCAGAGGAATTTTCATGCTTCTCTGCAGACATAGTTGCACAGACTTGAGTTTCACTAGTGTGAAAAAAGAACACCAGCTTTTTTAGACACTAAGTTCCCTTCCCTTTTCTGAGTGTATTTCAGTCTCTGTCACTCATTTGGTTTGTGGAGTGGCTGAGACTCCTCTCTAGACAGTGACACTCTATCACCATTTCTCTAGATGTACCATGTCTTGATTTAGGGGAGAAAGGGGCTGTGAAACACTCAGGAAGCCAGCATCAGCTTGTGCACTATCTCCTCTATTTTGCTAGTATCTTAGTCCAAATTTCTCTGTGACAGCTCTAGCAGCCTTGCATTTCTTTCCTTAGACTACCTTGACTTTGTTAAGTAGCTCATAGATGTGGGCACAGTAGAGATGCCATATGAGCCACAGTATTTTGACTGTGTCCTAACAAGACCCAAAGACTGTGCTGGTGGTGATCCAGCTGGCTGCCAGGTTTTATTGAGTCACTGGTGGAGAAGAGTTGTCATCTGCACAACTGCTCTCAAGCGTCATCTCCTCCTTTCTGAGCAATGCCCAAATGCCCCCGCAAGTTCTGGCCCCCAGAGCCCTCTCCTGTGACAAGGCACAGCCTCTCTTTCTCCCAGGACAGGAGGACTTGGGAGGAAGTGCCAGCTGCAGCACATTCCCCTGCTGGGCACTTGTTTGGTTTTTTATGTCTGCATCATACCTGATCTGGTCAGAGCAGCAGCATGACCCAGCCAGAGCAGCACAACAGTTGGTGCCAGCATAAGAGGGTGCTAACGGGTTTGACATGATCCATGCAAGCCCAAAATAACCTCAGCTCTTGGCAAAGCTAACAAAATTTAACAGAATTTGTACAAGGAGACTTTAGGCTAGTCAGAACTTTTCATGAGACACCATAGATCTACTGGGTTTTTTAATAATGTATTTCAAAGGCTTGAAAAGTTCCTCTTCTTCAACTTGGGGTTGTTTCTCCCCACTCACTTTTGGGATTTACAAAAGTATGCCAGTGGATTGTACACATCTTACAGGCAAATTCCACATATTTTCCAGATATTTGGAATATATATGGCTCTCAGATGTCAACACAAAATTCCCTGCCTGGGCCCCTAACCTCTGCTTCTCCTGAGCAAGAATTGCCTCATTTGAGAGCACAATAGACACTACTTTTCCTACTCCCATCATGGTACAGGGGTGTTGAGGACATGGCCTGGACCACCCACTCTAGCAGGGCATGGTGGGGCCTCAAGGCCAATTGCATCCCACTACCTCTGCAGGGAACAGAGCTGTCCTGGGGGCTTGCATGCTCTCCACATTTCCCAGTGCAGATGCTCTAAACTTGACTTGAAAATAGTCTTCTCTCAAGTGGTATATGATGCATTGGAAACCTACTGGATTCAGATATGCAGATTAAAAGTCCACAGTTGTTTCTGCGAAAAACCTCTGGTTTTCCTGGAACAGGGATGTGGGCTCAGGCAATTGCCCAGGAAAAGCCATGCAAGAACCAAGAGCTACTCACAAGCACACCTGAGATCCAAACTTCATAGACTTCATACTGGCAGCATGGTCACATGCCTGACTCTTTTTAAATCAATAAGAATCAATCACAACAGAGTTTATCCAATCATTTTTTTGTTTACAGAGCCATAATTTACTTAGATATAAAACCATAAACCATAAAAGTGTTTGCAAGTTTAATGTTGTGTGCTTGTCTCTGTTTCAAGTTAGGGCTGTAAAAACTTCCATTAAAATCTTAGGAGCAATTCAGAGTGACACTGTACCACAAAAGAAACAACAAATAAACCACTGAAGAAACCACCACGGGAGTGATAAAAGATGAGGCTGGCACTGGGAGATTGGAATTCACAAGCATGGCTGTTTGAAGTTGTCATGGTACCAGTACTTCTACATGTGAATCACAGCACCATCAGATCACACCCTGAAAAGCAGCAGTTTTGCCTGCATACAAAGTGAGCAAAACCCTGGAACAAACTGTTCTGTACCTTCAAGGAACGGTGTTCACTCTGATTTAGTAGTGTGGATCCAAAGTTTAAAGAGTGGTAAGATTTTGGAAAAATTAATAATTTTTTGCTAGCTAGGCCAGACTCCACACTGCCATGACATTATGGATTTGCAATTCTGCAATTTGTGGATTAAGTCAGAAGCACCAGAAACACCTCAGCTCTTCTCACAGTGTTGGCCCTCACACGATGTTGAAATAAACATGTGGTTTGCTTGAGCAACCACGCCTTGTCTATGGCAATAATAAAAATCAGCAGAATTCCTGTCAATATCAATGCTTTTATTGCTATTAGCCCTTTTGTGCTCTGCTACACACTGTAGCATGGATAATCCATCACTATCTTGTTAAAATTATTTTGCAAATTTTTACTTTAATATGTGGGCTAAGGTTTGTTCCCTTTATTGCTATGCTCCTAATAAGAGTGTGCAGCCAAGTGTAAAAGATTTTCTGTCTTCTCAATTAACAGACTATTAAGCTATCCCCTAAGAGTAATAAACTGCTGAAATTTGGCAGGGGCAGTGGTCCACAGATACATCTTTTTCCCCAAACTGCAAGTTTCTCTTTCCAGATCTATGTGGAATGTTCTAAAGAGATTTTGCTGAAGAGATACACAGAAGGTATATTCAGACTAACACGCTAAACATGTGAAAAGTCATTTTGTATACAATTAAATAATATTTTAATTTCTTTCATGTTACCAAATATTCCTCCAAGTATTTAATCATGGTACATGCATAATCTTTATAGACGGTCTCTCAGCAGCAAACATTTTTCTGATAGGGCCATAGGGACTCTGAGCAGCCCTGGAAAAGACAGCTGGAAAAAACAAATATTTTGTAAGGATGGTTGAATTCACTGACTTAGAAGTGTCTGCACTGTTATGAAATAAAGGTAAGAGGCCATAAATTCCAGAACCCTTGGCCTGAATTGAGGAGTTATGGAATGTAGAAACTGAAGATAATGGCAAATTCCCCTTCCCTGCCCCAAAATGCATAGTCAGATATCTGGGAAACAACATGTAGTTTACCTAAATTTATAACTAAACACACTGTTCTTTAGTAAGTGTCAATGTTCCCCATAAAAAAAGGTAAGCAAGGCCAGGCTGCAGAGGTGAGGTGTTACCACACTCATTAAGTTACACCACAGGAGAGCCAAAGATCACAGACAGAAGCAAAAAGGCTGCTTTGTTTTCATAGTGCAAAAGCAAAGGCTAGGCATTCATAGCTTAACAGGTCCAAGGTCAGAAGATGTTCTTGAATAATTTTAGAAAAAGACAAAGAATTCCATCCTGAAATTTATGACGTGAAGACTTGGAAGAAAGACCATCTGCCCCTTCTCTCTACATTACGCTGTAGAGAACAACCAGGCTCACCTGCTACCAATATCTGCTTGGCTCCACTGTATGTGTGCAGCTCCCGGGAGTGCACAGTAATAATATGAAGCAAGAGAAGGTGCAAGTAGGTTCTTTTACAATTTATAGATCAGGTAAGGTCATCTACTTCATCAAACTCTGTTTAAAACCATAGCTGGTTTAAAACCTGCCCAACAGCTATGCTATACCAGCCATACTTTGTTATTTTCTTGTCCCTTGCAACTAGAAACCAGCAAAATTCCCTAAAATTTTCTACTGAGAAGTCCCATTGCATTTTTTTCAGCTTGCAGTGATAAGATGGTATTGTCAGCACTAATCTTTAACTAAGCAAAGCCTAGCCCTGGGTTGTAGCATGGGGACCACCCACACAACAGGATATACTTCTCTGTTGATTAAAACCAACAAAGTATAAACAGAGAGAGCCACCTGGGGACTTGGAGTCAGCTCTCTCCACATAGCCTTTCCAGCTTTTACCTTGCTACTGCTCATTTTTCAGATCCAGGTGACACTTCATTTCCCTGCTGAGATCTCAAGGCCAGGCTCATGCAAAGCCCTGAGAGCACATCTGCAGTTCTCTGATGCTGGGGCTGGGCAGAAATAACCCACAATGGCTGTAAATGTGTTGGTGTGGGCACCAGCAGCACCTCCAAGAACATCAGAACTTTTAGCCAAACACGTTTCAGATTTCTTAATGTATTAATAATAAAGTAATAAAGTTTTCCAGCACTTTATTTTTTCTTTCCTCTCTTGACAGTTTAATCACTTATTTCTCACCCCACTTGTGATCTTCCTTTTTTTTAACGGCCACAGATAATCATTCTTGTTTCAAGTTAATAAACAACACATTCCCAAAAAAAAGAAATGCCTAGGTAAAGAATTAATTAAGTAAATAAGCTTTCTTCTCCTCTACTCTCATTTAATTTACATTTTTCTACATTTCCTATTATATTGAATGCTCTGAATTGAGTCAACTTCCAAAAAATCAGCTCCATACCATCTGTAAACAGTGTTTCTTTACTATCTCCAAATCAAACTCGGTTGCTATTTTGCAGTTCCATACATTCAACTTCCCTCTGATTTGCCTTCCTGCTCTCATTTTCCCCTCATCTTTATTTTCAAAAGTTCCTTCAAGTCCCACCATAAAAACTTTTCCTCCACTCCAACCTGCCTCACTTTTCTACTCCTTCCCTCAACAGCCTCTTCAAATGGGAAATCATCTCTCCCCAGCATCAAGGTTAAAATTCACCCCATGCAGAGGAGTTGGTGTCAGGTCCACTTAAGTCTTCCAAAGAATTTCACCTCAGATGACTTTCCCCTCTCCTCCTCCTCCAGACCCATTTCTTTCACAATGCTTTTCAACAATGACCTCAGCCAGATTCCTTCACTACTGCTAACTTGTACCAGCACTTAATGTACTTTATGTCCCTGCAGTGGTTTTTTCTGAGTTTGTAATAGGCTGCAAATTCCTTGAAGCATGTCTCATTATATTTTTGTATAGCTCCACTCACTCTTGTCTCTACTTAATAAATAAGGGCTACTATACAAGAACGCTCACTATACACTCCTCCCTCCTTTAAATACCAACCCTTGCATTGTCAGCACCAAATTCCCTATTGTACACATAAATCTAAACATTTTGGTTTACTTGCAAGCAGTTAGCTTAAAAGATTTTCCACCTTTTTATTCTTCCTAGAAAAGTTCCCCTTCCTTCCAAAAAAAAAAACCAAACAAAAAAAGCCCAACCAAACAAAAAACCAAGCCAGGGAGTGTAAAATCATTGTTTATATTCTTCAAGAAAAGCTATTTTAGACACCAGACCCCATATTTAACTTGCCCTGCTGTTGCCATAAGAAATATATGGCAGATGATAAACAAACAACATGCTAAAAATACTGCTGAAATCTTCAACACTGGAAGGAAGCCTAAGCAAAGAGTTTTACATTGAGGAAAACAGAGTGAGGTATAGCCCGGCTGAGAAAAAACTCTGGTTCCCACAAGCACAGTCACAATAAGGCACTACTACTGTTGCAAGGTCTTACTTACTTGTCCAAGCCTATTAGGGGTTAGACTTGCTATACAATTGCAAGCCTGGGGTCAGCTTTCACAGGTTTAAAGTACAAATCACAGCCAGTGCCCTGTTTCTGCTTCAGTTACTCACCGGCTTCAGAAACCTTTCTGTCATTTGCTTCATTCTCATTGGCCTTTAAATTTGCTCTTTTAATGCACTGCAAGTGAGTTGTATTTCCAAAACGTTTCTCTTGCAAGTACATTTTAACCTAGTTTTACCCAAAGGTCTCAGGTAAGATAACCAAAACAGAGGCAGGTTAGAGAGTGTGATTTAAACAACTGATGCATATAGGAAGCTGCATCAGAGTTCTGGAGTTTAATGTCTACATTGTGACTTGTCACTTGCAAAGACATTCTGACAAACAGGGTACCAGATCATAGCAGTTCCATCATTTCCAGGGATGTACCCATCTGATGGGAGTCTTCACATTTAGGCACTCTAAACTGAAAGGCCAAACCATATTCTATGTATTTTAACACCCCAAAACATGATATTTGGCAAATTCTCTCTCTTGTCTATCTCAGATATATGTGCAGCTGATACTCTGGTAGCATTGAAGTCTCCCTAATTCAAGGGGAAGTATTTTTTGGTCTATTTAGCAGAGAAATCCTGACATGCAGTACGGCCATGTGCCCCACCTGAAATTTCATGAAACCTCACAATGCAAACCTGGGGTTCCTCAATCACAATTTGTGGACCATTCCTTTTCTCCTGGTGAGGATGGTGGAAGGAAATACAACCAGTCATGACAGGTTACAAGCACCACCTGATAGCAGTACAGATCTAAGTTGCATATAGATGCTGTGGAAAGACAACCCTTGCTCATAGCAGGAAGACTGCAGTGATTGCTGCAGAACCTGAGTAAACAGAAATGAGGTAGCAGCTGTAACTTCTGCTGTGGTAAAAGATAACATAGCAAACAGAAATTACTGCTTATCATAGAGCCTTATCATTTCGTCTCTGTAACCTGACTTTGCTTGGATGCTAAAGCAAGGCATCCTGGTAGTATAGTACTCTTTCTGAGGTCCTTTTCTGCGTTTCCCTCTCATCCTGGACTCTTTCAGGAAACCCAGCCCAGTTGTCATTCCCTCCGGATTCAGGATGCTACGATCTACCCAGCTGGCCACTATCTGCCCCCCACCCCACCGAGCAGCAGTAGCCGCTGCAGGCAGCAAGGCTCCATCCCATCGCCTCCTTTTTGGTACTTCTTTTAATCCCTGCCAGCTCTCAGGTGTCATAGTTTGTTTGCACGGTAAAACTTTCTTTTTGTTTAGAGCAGGAGAGCACCCCCAGCCTGCCGGGCCCCCGGTGCTGTCACAGCGCGGCCCTGCCCTGCTCGGTGGGGCCGCACAGCCGGGGCCCACACGCCACTCTGCCATGGCTACTGGGAGGGCATATCCGTGCTCAAGTGGCACCGGGCTGCCGGCACCCGCACCTCCAGCCCGAAGCCGGTCTTGGCACATGGCTGTGGGGGGTTCCCAGGAACGGGTTTCTGGGAGGTGTGGGGTACCCCGGTTGGAGGCTGGAGGGAAGGTGGCCGCCATCTTGGTCGGCGCACATGGCGGGAGGACAAAGAAAGCTTCCCGCTGGATGAAACCGGAAGTGGGTGGGAACGATGGCGGCCCAATGGAATGAAAGGCTACACCTCTCCAAGGTGGGGAGAGGGGGCGGAATGAGACGTTTTGCACATGCGCAACGCACAGGGAATTCTGGGCGGGACAGAGGGTATAAACAGGCTGCCTGGCGCAGAGCCCATGTTTTTTCAGCTGTTGCTGAGCTGAGAGGAGGAAGTGTGCTGCTCGGGACCCCACCACTGCCCTCTTTGACCCACGTGTGAGCCGGGACTGGAACCTTGGAGACTGCTTTCCAACACCAAGCAACGCAGCACCTCGGCATCGGCTCGGATCCCTCCTGCACTATCTGCTCCTGGCTGGCTGGAAAAACCCACCCTGTCCTTCCTACCCACCTCCTAACCCCAGTCCATCCCTTCTCTCTCTCTTTTCACGGCACTGCTCTGCACTTTTTTCCCCCCATCTCCATCCGGTTCCTGGGACACTTCCTGGGCCAAATCCCAGTTCTACCCCCAGGGCCCAGCAGTCCCCCAAGATCTTTCTGTAAGAGCCAACTCCATTTCCACTGGTGCAGGGTCCAATCTACTTCCCTCTCCTTTCCCCTCGCAGGATCCCCCTGCCTGTGAGCCCACCGACTCCACATCTCCGTGGTTCCCCCCTTCCTTGGGAAAAAAAAACTCTCCTTCCAGCTTCCCTCCCCTCCCTGGGATCATCATCTAGGGGACCCTCTGAAACCTCCCCCCCTGGTTTCTCTACAAACTCCATCTGCCTCAAACCTTTTCCCCCCATTTTTCCCCTTCCCACGCTACCCCCCCTGAACCCTCCAATGACCTCTCTGGCCACCAGGAGTCATTGCAGCTTTGGAACTCCTCCTGCACCCTTCCCCACTGCTTGCAAGCAGTTTGCTTCAAGCCAAGAGCATGTGTTACTCATCGAGAAGGATTAAGTTGTTGTTTGACTGGCTACTCATTGTTCTTGTGTCGAATATTCAATTTAATTTTCTGGTTTCATATTGCATTAATAAGAGTGTTTTAATACATAATATGTATTTTTATCTTTTTGTTTCAATAAAAGTTTTTCTATCCTTATACTCAAGTCTCGCAAATTTAAAATCAAATTTATTTTTACTGTGCCCTTAAATGGTGAAATCAGGTAACACCAGAATTTGAACACCTAGATAGAAAAGACAGAGTACCTCTGTAAGCACTCCTCCTCTGATCAGTGTACTACTGCAACACTCTCCTGGGCCTTGATACATTTCTGGACAGAAGTTTCTGTGCTTCATTGCCTTCTGGTCCTCACTCCAGGGACTGTTCTCATTCCATTCTTCCCCTCCTGGTTCCCACTCCAGAAAAATATGTGCATCAAGCAGCCAGGGAGAGCAAACTCCAAGAATACAGTGTGAAAACACAAACCCCAAGAAGCTCTACCCTGCCCTACAGACATTTTCACAGTTGTCAAGAATTTGATCTCCTATGCTGAACCCTCTACTTTCCTGCAAAGCATGGAGTTCCATGCCACAGGCAGCCACATTCCACATCAAAACAGACAGCACCATCTCCTCTCCTGTGTAATCATGTTTGCTCTAGGCCAGCTGGGCACATGCTCAAAGGGTCACACTGGCACAGCTGCACAATTAATGCAGGCTTACAGGAATATAGTAGATCCATGGAAACTGCTACTTCTGCAGCTCATGGTCTATGTACTACCAAAAATCTCCATATCCCCTTGATCCAAATTGGGAGGTAGAAAAACTGAACTAGGCAGAAATTTATACCGCACTTAGAATCTCATAAGACTGACATTACCACTTATTGCTCCAGGCATCCTCGAAGCGAGGTACAACAGTTACCCTGGGTCAGAGGAGACTTCTGTTCCTGGCAGGATGTTCCTGGGATTGTCAGGAGATGTTTTACTGGCAGCATTGTACTGTGTTTTACAGACAGCCTGAAATCAAACAAGTGCCATATTGTTCTAGTGTAAGCACAACATAAACGTTGAGAAAGATGACAAGAAAACTGCAATAGCACCTTTCTTACTAAAGGAAACTGTGTTTAAGTGCTAAGCAGATGTTGGAAGAGAATGAAAAAATCTGTTGAAGCCACTGAATATATAAAAAGTTTTAATTTTTTTTTTTTTACATAACTAGCCTTATGCTTAGACTTTCTACACAAGTTTTAAAGAGTGGGATGTATTCAATACAATAGCTGCTGTCAGTCTAGACAATTATTCCTTCTGCTTCTAAATTAATAACTGCAAATCTATGCCATGCAAAAATACAGGACAATTCTTTGGGCTGTGAACATTTTCAGCAGGGGATTTCAGTACCTTCTCTCCCTCTATCAGCAGCTGCCACTGTTTTGTTAGTGTTGAGAGCAGCCACTGCCAGCTTCCAGCTCTCCACGTCTGATCTCATGCAAATGGCAAAACTTGGCCCCAGGGAAGCAACCACTGCTTGCACCACCATTGTGCCTCCCCTCTGGGAAACAGGTGGTGGGAAGGAAGGGGAGCTGCCAGCTGGACCATTCTGAGGATGCTTAAAAAAAAAATCCCCTCTCATTTTCCTTCTCTGTCCTTGAACTTGCAGTTTTTATTCTCTGTCACTTTTAAAAACTCTTAAAACGCAAATTGGGTTTTTTTGAGGAGGGAGGGGAAAGGTTGTGTGACACACCCTTTGCTTCTTTCTGCCACAGTAAGCAGCATTCTTAAATAAAGGAGATGCTGGGGGTAGGTGCTGCTAGATGTCATCATCTCTCTTCTCAGTATGCAGGCACTATGATGAATACTTTCAGAGACCAAGATACAGCATCCAACACAGTCTGCACAACAGACTACCTTGGGCAAATACTTATTTCAAAGCACTTGCCTAAAAATATATACTTCGTCTCCTCTGCTCTTCATGAATGACGACTGGGCTTCTGTGTAGTTTACAGATGAGACGGTAGGACTCAATAGGGAAGAGGAAGGGGAAAAATGGCATGAGACTTAACAGTTGCTCACACAAGAGACAGACACATCACTATATGTAAGGACTAGCTAAACTGTTCATTTCAGATTTTCAAGCCTATTTACAGCTCTTTTTACTTCTGCATAATGAAATGTAAGCATTCTTTTGATTTTGGACTAGGAAGTAAGAAAACTTTCACAGTAAATTTGCTTACTGCAGTAAATTAAAGATTTAAGTGGTGATACGAAGCCAACCATATCCTGGAATGCATCAAAAGCAGCATGAAAAGGGATTCTTCCCCTCCATTCTGCTGTCATGAGAATGCACCTCACGTGCAGCTTTCAGCTCAGGGGCTGACAACACAAGAAAGATGTAAACCTGATGGAATGAGCGCAAAGGAGGGACACAAAGATGTTCAGACGGCTGGAACACCTCTCCTCTGAAGATGGGCTGAGACAGATGGAGTTGTTCAGCCTGCAGGAGACTCTGGGGAAACTTTAGAGCCACTTCCCCTGAAGAGAGCCTAAAAGAAAGCTGGAGAGGGACTCTTCACAAGGACTTGCAGTGGATAGGACAAGGTGGGGAATAACTTTAAACTGAAAGCAGATTTGATACTAGGAAGAAACTTTTTATTGTGACGGTGGTGAGGCACTGGAATAGGTCACCCAGAGAAGCTGTGGCTGTCCCATTCCTGGAAGTGTTCAAGGCTAGGCTGGATGGGGCACTGCCCAACCTTGTCTAGTGGCAGGGGGGACTGGAACTAGATGATCTTTAAGGTTCCAGCCCAAACTAGTCTATGATTCTGCTATGACATAACTAGATACATGAGATTTTTGTTTCCTGGATTTATCCAATTATTGTGTCCAATGCCAATGAGGACTCTCACTGTGACCATGTTAAACAGAGGAAAATGAGGTGGATTAGAAAGTAAAAGGCAATTGAGAATAACATTCTGTAGCTTGCTATCTTAAGATTCCCCTTCTCTCTCTTTCTTCCTCCTCCTCCTCTTAAATGAGCTGTGGCACACAAGGCAAGAAACACCCCCAAGCTGCTGGTTCTCCACAGCAAAAACAGAGAACAGGCACACAGATACATAAAAACATGGGGATAGCCTGTAGGAACTGAAGGAACACAGGCTTCCTGCAAGAGGTATTTATAAGGCACGTGAGTCACTTAATCTTCTTTAAAAAAACACCCCAGAACTAAAGGTTTCTTTCAGAATCAAATGTAACACATTTGGAATAAAAAATTGCACAATTGTATCAGCTATTAGAGGAAGTTCAATCTTCCACAGAAACTCTAGTAAGAAATGTCCCAAGTCACAGCATACAAGAGACTGAGCATCAGGGAATCCATCTCCAAATCATCCTTGACTTCCATCTCATTCTCTCTTGGTACCTGGATGAGATTTGGGCATGGGCTCTAGTCAGGAACCACCTGCAAAATTACAACATTTTGCTGGAGTTACAAAGGTGTGGCTAGACAAATACTGAGAGCTAACAACAGACTGGATGCATCTATGTCTCTGACTACCCATCACTCAACTTGCAGAAGTCACCTTTTGAGGCCTGTACTGCAATTTTTGAAAGAATTTGAGCATAAAAAAGGGTGTGACTTTAAAAGTCAACACCAGCTTCAATAAAAACTGAGCCCACGGATTCCCCACTAATTTGGAGAATATAAGTTTACCTCCCATTTAGTGAGAAAGTCTTACCATCTCACCAAAGGAGACTGGGTGAAGAGAATCCAGAGTCTGTACTGTGAAGGAGGACACAGTTATTTCTTCATCTTTCTCCAATACATGAAGATGCACTGAAGGCAAACACTGAGTTTAACTGCAAAGGCAGGCATCAGGTTTACTGAACTGGCAATAATGTTTGTTTTGTGTTGTTAAATTCTGAGTAATTTAATCAGAAAAGTAATCTGGAAATAGCAACAAATCTTTTAATTCATTAAGTGAAAGCAGTTCTTAGAAAGCCAAACCAAAGTGGGCTGCTGTGAGTTCAGATCAGCATATGCTTTTATTAGCAGCATCAATAGTTAACAGAGAGGATTTTCATGCCCCAAGTTTGTGCCATGCTCCCTTTGAGTCACTCTGACAATCAAAAGGAAATAAAAATATTATCAGCAGTTATTACCTGTGTACCCTAGCCACTGCATGGGCTCGTATCAAGTCCCTACAGACATCCCATGGGCATATTCCACATCTCTAATGTGCCAAGTTGTCATGCAAAGACATTGTCATTGTAATCCTTAATTTCAAACATATTTTCTTGGCAAAGTTTACAGTCAACGAAGAATAATTTGCTTTACTTTTCTTCTGTGTAGACGTATTTGTATTACTGCAACAAATTCTCTACTCTGGTAAAGGTTTCCACAATGCACACCTCTGCAAATGACCTATCAGTCCTCATCTGTCCTTGATGCCACAAGGCTAGAGTTAATTTCATTGAGGAGCCTATGATGGGGCTGCCAAATCCAGTAAATACAATTGCCAATCTCATTTTGAAATCTGAAGCAGAAACGAAAATTTCTTTATCCAGCAGCTGTTTTGTGAAAAAGCATCAACATGACACGCATCTTTCATTTTGCGAGGAACAAGCTGAAGATCAGGAAGATTCTGCATGACCACAGGTTTGCAAAGAGTTCACAGGCAGTCAGAGGCATTTTTGAGCGAGTTCATTATGAATCACTAAGTAAATGTTGCTAATGTTCACTCAGAGTGAAATGTTTCTCGGGATATTCACACCCATTCAACACCCTCGTCACTCCACATGCATACGCTCAGCTCTGTAGGCCTGTTTGTTCTGGTAGACACAATGTAAGTGTTCCTTGCTGTTACAGCACAATTTAATAAATATAGTGAAGCTACAAGAGCCTGAACTCCCCCTCTCCCAGTAACTAAAGAAAAAATCAGTGATATTCAGGTGCTCCAAGAACTGTCCCAGGGGATGACCACTTGAGAAACAGGCATACTGTTGGCTTTGCTTGGTGGGCAGACTCAAAAGCAAAGGAACCACATCAGTGAGGAAAGCATGTATTTCAAAAAGTCATTTTCAAGCTGCTCCGCCACTAAAAGATTAGATTTGTTTCTTAGGTATATTGCTTTTTCAGGTGGCTATATTTTGGCTTAACCATTCATCCCACAAATCAAGCTTACTTACAGAGAGAAGAGTCTATGCAGAAACTTGGTCAAGGGTCTTTTCCCTCTGAAGCACAGCAGAGTATCACTGGTGGCACTGCATCCACACTACAAGATGACATATCCAAAGGCAG
The DNA here is from genome assembly GCA_013390005.1 of Calyptomena viridis. Lineage (NCBI taxonomy): Eukaryota > Metazoa > Chordata > Aves > Passeriformes > Eurylaimidae > Calyptomena > Calyptomena viridis. The sequence continues at coordinate 109,568 of WEIV01008330.1, forward strand.
ACAGCATCCCTATCCTAGTCTATTTAGGATAGCAAACTACTAAAATGCTCAGTTATATAGTTCATGAAGCCCTAGCTGAAATCTATGGAGTCAGAATTATTGTGTGAAAATTATGTATTGTAATTTATGCTTTCCAGAAAGTTTCCAAAGATTCTTATGCAAGCAGTTTATTGCTAAAAGATCAGAAAGCAAAGGACAATTCATTAAAATAACTGTTACCTGAATCAGTCATGGCCCAAGTGCTTGCTTGCAACTGTACTGCTCCAGACACAGTGCACATCCCGGAACCAGTGTATGGTCATTGATTTCAAGTTAATAAGGAGATGGGTATTTGAATAAAATGCAATGCAGAGCTTTGTAAAGTAAGTCTGCTACTCAGACTCAGACTGTTTGACTTCCAGCTCCACAACTCTTCATTTCCAGTCAGTAGCCTTGTTGAAGGCTACTTGTGTGCCTAAGTTCCTTGAGGTATTTTTGTTGTCAGAAATTTGTATTAACAGCACTGATGCAAAGAGCACATTAACACTCCAATAATGGAAAGTACACATGAAATAAAGCAGATTTAAAAAACATCAAGACAATGCATTTTTCTCATTTATTCAAATCTTCTGCAGGAAGTAAACACTGAAAGATTTAAAAAAACTTCACACTGCAGTATATGTACAGTTTTGTGACATCACATGAGGAAATTAATTTCTAATAAAAAAAATGAGACCAGTTAGATAAATTACTGAAGACACATCACAATAAAACTGGTTGTGGTAAAATCCCAAATTCTTACGTATGGCAATGAAAATCAATATTCCCTTGTTTTACAGGGATGGAATAGTCCTGGTACAATATTTCAATTATGCAAAATGGAGTCCTGATTTTACATGACTGATTATAGTTGTATGAGCACTTTATGTTTTAGATGTTTTGCATTTTTTTTTCCCCCAGACCCTTTTGATTAGAAGCACATTCTTTCACAAAGCTAAAATACCACAGCAGAAGTCATGTCCAGAAGTGGAATACTGTTGTGTTTTGAAACTGACCTGACTTAAGACTTTTTTTTTTTTGCCAACGCACAGATGCACAGGGTCCCCCATGCACTTTTCATGCAGCAGGTAATCACAACTTTAAATAAAAGTATTTTTCTATACATTCTTCCAGACTTGCAACTGTATACATACATGCAAAAGTTTTTAAACCTATGTGATCATATTTACACTTATACATGGAATATACATAACAAAAAGATTAAAAGGTCTTTTCCTTTGCATTAGAACAATACAAAATATGTATTTTTCATTAAGGAAACCACTATTTACATCACCTTTTAAAAACCAATTTCAACATATTATAGGTGTAACAAGTTGATATATTTACATTATATATAAATATATATAATATATACTTACCAGTTTACTTCTCTGTAAGATGTGGCAGAGAACAAACTGGTAATATCATGTCACTGACGTCAATGAGAGCTGTAATACTTTCACCAACATTTAACAGGGAAAATTTAAACCACTCATTTCTTTCTTTTAAAAAAATTTGTAAATTAAAAATTTTAAAACATTACTGAGAGTAAATGGCAAGAAAAGTGAAAGTTATGGCTGAATTCCCTTTTGATCTCATAAGATTTATAAACTTCTCAAACTGAGCTGCCTGGTTATGTGGTATCAGCAGAGAAGCTCTCCAGCAAAACACCTTTGATTCTGCAGTCTCATCATTTCCTCAAACTTTAGCAGAGGAGACACTAGAAATTTGGTTATCCGAGTCCTGTACACTTCCCTCTGGAAAGAAAAGGCATATCTGCATGGTGATGACAAGTCAATCTCCAAACCTATGTGGCTTGAGCACTATGCCCAAAGCAGATGAGTGTGTAGATGTCCCCTTGAGCAAGGCATTGGGCACTCTGCAACGCAACTGCTGCAACCCTTCCCAGTTAAGTGAGGTTAATTCAAGTTTAAGACCCAAGGGGCTGCAGTTACAACTCTAAGTGTGGTATAGGGGCAAATCCCTAACTCACTCCTTCAAGGTGGAGGGAACTTTCCCCAAGCAGTCTCACCCAGCTACAACTGGGATGCATTCTCCCCTCCCTTCCTGCTCCTTTGATGGCAAGATCACACATCGGCTCCTATCAATCCTGCACCACTTCAGCTCTACAGCTGCTGCTGCCACTATCTGACAAGACCTCATCTTTCTTCAAACCTATAGTATAAAGGCCTACAGGGGACAGGAGTTGCTGAGAGCACCAAGTGCTACTCAAGAGATGACCTTGGTCTGGAATTCATCTGTGGTGGAAATCATGGATCTTTGAGTTGCTTAGGAAAACATGGACAGCCCTACCAGCCCATCTGCTGGTGCAGCAAACCCAGCTCCTGCACCCCTCTTTTCTGATGGAAAAGTCCCCATGGAAAAAAATAGCTACTCCTTTTTACTCACCCATGCTACAAGACAAAAAAAAAATTATTGAAGAGCCTTGGTCTTAAGGTTTAAAGGCTGTAAATGTGGATGGGGTAGATTTAAAGACAATCTCTCTTCTCTAGGGAGTGGGGACCATCAGTGATACTGGAGAACTTCATACAAGAGACTGTTGCCCTCTTAGCAGCTGACTGAAAGCACTCCCTTGGCATGTTCTGCCTTCTCTCAAGCACCTGTGTTATACCTGCTGCTTGAGACTGCAATGTCTGCAAGAGGCAAAATTTTTCCATGAACAGCATGTCCTAAACTTAAATTCTTGTGTATTATAGTTTACTGACGTCTGTGAGAATGGCAATACCCTTTCATTAAAAAGGTATTTCACCCAAAAAGAAAGCTAAATCCTTAACTGGTCAAACTGTTAACATTTTAACTCAAATGTTTTATAAAACTTTGAAAACAAAATGTTCAAAACTATACATTATAACAATAGACTACCCTAGAATAAATACATAGGTCAGCACACTGCTAGAGACCAATATTATTTTTAGGGTTAGACTCTCTTCTCTACTTTGATCAAGTTTTTTCAGCCAGATTATTCCACATCAATTCAAGCTGCAGAAGCATTTTTCTGTGGAGCCCTTCAAGTAATTATAGCCCTGTATTTACTCTGGGAACCATCTATTATTTTATACTGTATATATTTCCTACGTATATACACATTGTTTCAAGAAAAATAATCAATTAAGACTTTGAAAGACATTTAATGGATGGAACAAATACCATCTTTTTAATATTTCTGCTGGGTTGACTCATATAAAAAGAATTCAGTTCCACTGTCATTCCAAAATATACTTTATCTCATTAATGATTATTCTACGAGACATCTGAATTGTCATTGGGCCACTTATAAATGCAATATTAAAAACAAACAAAACTTTATTTTTATATTATACTTCAGACAATGACATTTAAAATGATATTAGATTTGTGAGAAGGTTTTAAAATATAAATCTTCTTTGTACAGCCCAGTAATATATTATGTTTCACCGAAAGAACATAAAAATATATCTTTAAATTCCTCTGTTATTTCTCATAAAAAACAGGGGGAATGTTTCATATTGGATACCGCCAAATATTTGTGTTCCCTAAAAGAAGGTATCCCACAGAGAGGGGCAAAACAGAATAGTGGTGCATTTTCCAGCAGGCAGACAGGAGAAGTCCATTTCAGTAGGAACTGCACTGGAAAGAGAAGGAACTGATCCTGGGCTGGTGACTGGGACAAGAAGGGGACAACAGCTTGCTCTGTCTCAGCAAGCCAGTATTCTGGGAAAAGGGTCTCTGAAACCAAACCAGACACAGAAAGAGTACAATGCCTCATCACTGACGTCTGCTATGCAGACATGAGATGGATATAAACAGCAGTTTTGTCATGTCATTGGCTCTCAGTGGTGAAAACAGTCAAAATTAAGAGAGTGTAGCTTTCATTATCTGTGCAAGGCAACTACTCAGCTGTTTGCTGATAGCAGAGGGGATTAACGGCGAAATTAAGAAGCCAGAGAACAATTTTTTTTTCCAGGGGAGTAAAAAGTTCAGCAAAATTTCTGCTTGCCAATAATTCATATAATTTAGAGGAACTGGATTTTGTCTTCCTCCTCCCCCATGAGAAATAAGGGCTGCAAATGGAGTTAACACTGACAGCATTAACAGGAAAGCAGAGCCACACAGCTCTTCCCCAGCCAGCAATTCTTTTAAGGTGTCTCAGCTTTGACTGCAATTTTCAGTTCCTCCCATGTAAGGCTGATATTGCCAGATGTTACAAATCACAGCACAGGTGGGGATTGAGGAAAAGGGCAGAGGAGGATTTCTCAGACATATCCCACTATCCATTACAGAACATGACAAAACCACAGCTTTATCCTCAGTGCAACCTGGAAAATTATTCTAAACCCAGGTTTTTCTGCAGTGAAAGGGTAGTGCATTAAACCATGCATCAGCTGTTCAGAGTAATAAATATTGGCAGATTACAGATTCTTTTCCCTGGCTGTAGGGGAAGAGGCCGACATATTTTTCATTAAAATCCTATTCCATCTTTGAGTGGAAGTCTGATGTGCTGCTTTAGCACAGTCTGTGTTGTACTGCAGGAAGCAGGATGCTGCTGAACAGACAATTCTGCTCATCTGCTTCAGAAGCTTTCCACCACTTTCCTCACCAAATACATGTACTAAACCTTCTCAATTGCACTACTCCAAGAGGCATTTTGGCTTTCCCCTTTTTAGGCAGGGAAGTGACGGGAATGTGCCAACAAAAGGACTCATGCAATACTTGCATGGCCTACAAAAATCTGCCTTTTTTTATAAAAACCTAGAAAAAACCCTTAATAATAACTAGTAACTCATAACTATGGCTAAGAATTTTGAGGAAGGCATTTGTCAAGAGCAGGGCAAGGAAGAAAAATAGCTTTTTACACCACTATTCTGGTAGGACCACAAACAAGATTTAAAAATAACAATACAAATTTTGGAAGCACTAAAAAATACATTTCAGTGCACTTCAATTATTAACACTGACGCAGATTTTGCAATGTGATGAGCTAATACCTTGGACGGACCGCTCCATTTCTTAAAAGTTTCTTAAAACTTCACAAAACATATTAAACAATAAAAAAAAAAAGAAAAAAGAAGTACACTATCTCTATGCTCAGGCTTCAAAAAAATAAGGATTATTTTACAGGCAGGGAGGAAACGCAGCATTACCACCACCTAGGCTGTACGCTTACATTTTATGTTATACCAAAAACTTGCAGATCCAAGTAAGACTCTGATCAAAGAGTACTCATAACTTAATCTGATACATACAGAAATGTCTTGTACAAATTACAACCCTTCTGGTTTCCTTGTGACAATCTACTGTAAAGCAAATTTTATCTACATGTATTTTAAATAACATCACCAGAAAAATAAAAAGTTTATCAAATGAAAACATGTTTCAATTAGACCATGCTTTTTAAAAATCATGCTCAATTTATACAGTAGTCAAGTTCATACTAGTTTTTCTTTTTTTTTTTCTTTTTTTTTTTTAAAACAAAGATTCAAAACCGCTGATTGTAAACTCACTGAGGAGGCTACAGTTTATTCTGGCTCTTTTTTGATTGTTCGCACTTTTTCCAGAAGTCCATGCACTTCTCCATTCACACCACCATGTTGATGAGAGATGTTACTCCCCATATGGCTGTTGTAAGGACTTCTTAAGTTACTAAAAGGAGTTTTAAGCTCTGTGTCAGATGTCAACTCCTCTTTGATTGTAACACGAGTTGAACTCTCAGTAAATGAAGGTTCATTCCAAATTTCTTTGTCATGGGCTTCTTGGCTACTAACAGAGTTGCCACCTTTCTGTAACATGTAGTACAGTATTGGATTGGTTTTGGTCAGTCTCGGAGAGTCTTTTTCATAATCATTCTTGTCCATACCTGTGATCACCCATCTGATGGGCCCTTTTTCACTGGGCATGGAACACATGCTAAACTGGTCGGACTCAAGTCTAGACACCGTATTCCCCAAATGTTCAGGGAAGGGGGAACTAGCAGGACTCTTTACTGCTACAGGATACTGAAATGTTCTATGATCTACACAATTGTTCTGTTGCACAGGGCTTCCCACCAATGATCTTACTGAAGAAATGGTGAATTCAGGTTTATTAACTGTGGCACTAGGTTTGTTTCCTTTTTTCTTGACCTCCGTTAGTATGTTATTCCTATGTTGTGACAGATCTCTCTCACAGTTTTCTGAAAGAAGCAGCTGTTTCAACACATTAAAGCCTTTACTATCTCTAGACCAACTCCTGTTTTCAGTTTCACTATTTGAACTGTGACTTAGAGCATATTTAAATTCAGCATCACTTCTGCTGAATTTCAGTTCTTGCTGGTTAAGCAAAGGCCCATATAATGCCTCAGTAGGAGAACCATTATTGCTTGCAGCATCAGACACATTACTTTTCATCTTTTTTAATGGACTTTCCAAAGGCTCAGTGTGAAGTTTTCTCTTCTTTGGTACCGTGCAAAGACTCTTAGATTCAAGGTGTGCCAGCTCGTTGTTTCGGTGACTCCTGTCCAGCTCATCTGCAGGGTAACTGTCTTGATTCTGTCTCAGCAACCTACTTAGCAGGCCATTTTTGGAAAAAGAGAAATCTTGAGGTGAAAGAGGCTCAGATTTCAACTCCTCAGATGCTGGAGAAGCAGCTGTGTTTCTCTGCAGTGAATGAACAAATCCTTGAAATTTGTTACCCTTGCACTCTCTGACTTGTGCATTTGAATTATAAGGAACATTAGATTCTTCAGATGGTTCAGTTTTTATTTTCACTGTTAGTATTTGCTCATTCAAAGTCTTATCTGTCTGTTCTTGAGAACTTTCATCTCTTGAAAGCATCCTCTCTTTCTTTTCACTTTTACCTTTATTGGGAGTTCCCAGAAGCAGCTGAAGGACAGTGCGTCTTTCAAGGAGATTTTCTATTTCCGAACCTGGAAGTCCTTGTTCAGCAGGTGCAGGCTGACAACTGAATATTTTGTTATTTTCTTCATGTGTACTCAATTTATTTGTAAGCAGAGGGCTGTTCAATCTATCAATCAGGCCCACAGGTTTATCCATGTTCCCTGCTAGCAGCTGTTTGCTGGCTCTTTGTTCTTCGTTTGACATGGAAGTCTGCATGCCACACTGAGCCAGGTTCTGCAACAGCTTGCTGGCACTGAATGCCGAAGAGTTCTGAGGACTGTCATTCCTGCTCAGCTTGGCTCCTTGAATTTCTTTGTTTTTTGACAGGTCTATCAAATGTTTGGATGCAGGATTCATCAGTCTGTCTGTCTGGATACTGCAGGCATACGGTGGCGAGCTGCGCTTGATGGCTAGTGATTGGTGTGAGAGATTTATAGGAGAGTCTGCTTTTGTAGAAGCCAGCAAGGGTGGAGTGCTTAATGGAGTAATTCGATTTGCACCAGGACTGTCAGTTATGGGAGTCCTTTTCCCAGACTGAACAGTGAATTTTGCCACATCGGCTGCACTATGTGGTCCCTGAGGGTCATTGCTCTTGTCTACCTGTTCTTCACTCTTATGCCCAAGTAACAGCTGAAGCAGTGTTACTTTCTGATGGGGATTCAGCTTGGAAGGTTTCGGAGTGTCCTTCTCATCCTTGTTCTCTGGACAGGAAACTTTTGGATCCCAGTTATGAAGCAAGGACTGAGTCATGCTATCCAATGATGCAGGTGGACCTGCACCTGGATTATCTGTCCTCTGTTTAAAGGATAAGTCTATAGGAAGACAGTTTGAATGGGAGCTTTCATCATCACTGCTGTCTTCTGTAAAACTAGGATTGTTGTCTGAATACTCATCAACAGTTGTTGGTGTGCTACTGTCTTCAAAAAGGCTGGCTCTTTCACTCTGCTCACGCCCCTTAACATGCTTGGTGGTATTCTGGCTCTTCAGCAGATGCAAGAGCAAACTGTTGCTGGGAGAGGTTTTCAAGTTACTCCTTTCCACAGTACTTTTGTATCCCACAGTTTTGGGAGGTGAATGCATGACTCCCACCGAACTCTGAAATGGTGCCATATTGCTTTTGCTAGATACCGTTTTGGGTGATGATCCTGCTTGACCATTGAGATGGCTTGTCACTCCTTTTGCCAAACCAAACTGGCCCATATCTTTCTGAGCACTTTCTTGCAGTCTGGCCATCGCCGCAAGTCTCTCGCTTGCAATTTGGTTGGCATTTTGTGCTTTTAAAGCGTGTTCCCTGGAGTACTGCTGCAAGTGGGCTTCACTGGAAAGGAGCAGAGCTAGCTGGCTGCACGCTACGCTGGGCTTTGGGGAAGCAGCAGGACTGGATCGTTTTTCTACCATGCTTGCAACAGCTTGTAATCTTGCAGCACATGACAGAGGCTCATTTATCACTTTAGGTCCACTCTGCACTGCATGAGGGGATTCTATAAACCTCTCTTTGGGCAGGTTCTTTGTTATATCGGGAAGGCTGTTGTCCAGCTTCTGATCTTTTGCTTTGCTCTTCTTCAGCAGAGTCTTCAGGTGACTGGATGCAACACCATAGCACCTTAAATCTTTCTCCACTTGTAAGGAATCATGGCTAAGGGAATACCCTTGCTCCTTAAGGCTCTGCCTAATCTGCTGTGACAGAGCAACACTCTGCAGCCTAGAGCTGAATGACTGAAGCAAAGAGGCAAGTAATGTGCTATCCTGTTTGCTTTTAGGCACATTTTCAACCATGCCAGCCAACAAAGCTTCCTTTTTTCCATCTAAATCCACAATGGAATCAGACAACCGCCTTCTCTTTGCTGCATTCCAGTCTTCTGAAGACTGCAACAGTCTTGCTTTTTTGAGGTGCAGCATGCCAGATCCCCGATACGTACTTGTATTAAGAACTGGACCATTACTTTGACAGTTGGGAAATATATTTCCTGAAATCTTAAAGTTTTGATCGTCTCCACTATGCCCAGCAGACTTTTTGTCAACTGCAGTACCTGAGCCTCCCGCTGCTTGATGCATTAGTAATCCCTCTAGGTAAGTTAGAACAACAGAATCCTGGTGCATCTCAGAGCCAAGCTCTTCTCCATGAGTCATGTTCAATACAAGTTTCCAAAAAGGCTCTGGTTCTATTCACTTCAAAGACTAGCTTTGCTCAATCAAGATGCAGAGTTAAGAAATAACATGTAGATGTCTATAGATTTTTCTCACAGATTTTTCAGAAACAATAGAAAATGTCTTATTCCAAGCAGGCTTCTCTCACTATATACTGTTTGATGAGCCAGGCTTCCAGTCATATCAATCTGCTGGTATCTAGAATATTTATGGACAACATCTAGGAGAAGCACTCAAACATGGTTCCACAGAAGTAAACTTTCTTTAAGTACATACTGCCTTCTTTCTCCAGGAAGCCAGTTTGCTTTTCTTGTTTTTCCATCTCCACCAAGCACATCAACTTCCTAAATGAGAAACACAAAAGAGAAAGAAAATATTTAGGATAAGATTTAATCACATAAGACTTCTTTTCCTATTTTTTTTTTTAAACCAAACCAAACACCCTACACATTGTCTTACATAAGAGATTCAGGATACATAAACAATGACCACATTCCAGAAGAAACTAAAAATCAAGTAATGGACAAAATACATGGTAACCAATTTTAAAAACTCTGTGAAAACAATTCTCAGACAAAGTATAAATATTCAGCTTAATTATCATTTGCACAGCTATTACAAATGAATTTCTCTATCTTACAGCTCAATATAAGGAACATAAAACATGAAAGGAAAACCTTGAATCACTCTGAATACAGTTTTAAAAATATTCCATTGGATTTTATTTCACAGTTAGAAAAACCTTTCTTCTTATGTAAATGTAAATACACAGGACATGCAGCCCATCACTCTAAAAGAGAGCTAATAGGAAAAGGCATGTGTAAAGTCAATATTTAGGTTCATGTTGAATCCATTTTCAAATAACAGAACAGGCAGCATCATATACATGAGTACCTTTTTGTTTGGCAGGCAGATAATATTGCTGAAAGCAGAAACCAAGTTGACACTGCTGTTCAGGACTACGAAGTAATGCAAAATCCTGTACAAGCATAACAGGGATGAAATCTGTTGTTCTTAAAATGTCCAACTACCACAAGTCATTAGAACAATCATGTGATAGGAGTGGCCAAAAGGTTGCTTAGGTTACTTATGTTCCTGATGCAACACAAATCCTGCTATCAAAATCCTCTCTTTGCTGGAGGATTTTTATACTTATAGTCTTTCTAAACATGAAACATACAATGATAAAACCCAAACAAAACAGGTCTTCCTTGAAGTTTTCAGAGAGTGCAGAACACCTCTACTCAACACTTTCTTGCATGATGCACTGTGTTATAAAAAGCTGTTTTAAAAAGCACAACAATGGTGCTTGTGCAAGATGCATCTCTTCAGTTTAAAGTTATAAGGCTGGTCAAAGACAGCATGAATAGTTCAGTCACCACGGTTCAATACTGAGATCATTACACCACACAGGACTCCTTCCCTCATTCAGTTCTAAACTGACATAAATATTCAACATAAGCAAAGGTAAGTGTCATTCTGCATATTTAACTCTGCAATTCGCTTTCACAGACTAAAAGCCCACTGAAAACTTGTATTTACAAGTTTTAAAAGGATGTACACAGATTAAATCCTTGCCTCTTTAAAGTGAGTATTTTCTGACTGATTTCCCAGAGGCTACTTTTTAACTCAAAACCTAGAGGCAACTAGAAGTCAGAAAAATATCAGATCTGACAAAAAATAAAGAATGCGAAGAAAAATTAAATAGTCACAATGTTAACAGCCCATATATTCCTCCCTTATTAGGCTTTAAGTCACTTAGAGAAACACTGAAAACTGAGCTATCTCAAAAAAAACAGAAAATGACCCAGCATGCATTGTAGTGTAAATGTGTACACCCATGTATTTAAATATCAAATGAAATGCTGACAGCTATTACTGAGGTCTCAGTACTTCTCTTAGAAATACATTACTACATTAATCAACATTTACATAACTACTTGAAGAAGCCACAGTGTTTGTTCAAATATGTAACAACTTAAATGTGGATTCAGCTAATTCAAAATCATCTTACTGTTCCTTCAAAAACCTGTGTACATCTAGGTGGTCTTTTGCAGAGTTTCAACCCAAAATAGACTAAAACAGAAGTAACAAATCCTTAAAAAAAATATTAGGGTTTCCAATTAATACATCAAACATCCAGCAACAGTAACATCAATACAGCCAGATTTATTTCCTCAAATATTTGGGAATGCACTTTAGTGGGAAAATACATTTTTGCAGGTTCAAAAATAAACCGTTTATCTGCAGCCTCAAAGGTAATTAAGAAGACAGCATGCTGTTATTAAAATGGAGTGAGTAGCATTTGATACCCTCTGCTTTGCATTTAAGACAATAAAATTGAAATTTCGTCAAGATTACCTTAAAGGTGACCTGTATGGCTTGATTTTATTAGATCGAAAGAAAAGTCCCAAATAAATGCACCATTAAGCCAATATTCAGAACAACTTCACTCATTACAGCTTTGGGTAATTAAAAAAAGAAAACACATGTATGCCAGTCCCTCAGGTAATCCAAAAGCCCATTGTAGATGATGACACTTGTAGCCAGTACAGTTTACATACAATAACAATCTAAGAAGTGTTTTACCACCTTTTTTTATAATATTATTTTGAGTTACTCAGTACTAAGGAAATACTGATAACTTTAAAGAAATTGGGTTAATGCAAAGGAGTCTTCTTTAAAGAGAACGAAACCTGAAAAGCATTTAACATCAGCAATTCTTCTAAAAAGCCTCTTCTGATCTGCTGCTGCAACAGGTATTAGAGTGTTACAAAATCTTAAATGATTTACTACTCAATACACAAATTCGAAGAAGTCATCATTCATGAACTAAAATTACAGTTTTAAAAAACTGTCTATAATCCTACACCTTATCTGTGATGGAAAAAACAGGTAGTAAATTCTTGAACCAAGTAGGATTTTCTTCTGTCTGAGGCATGGTCATGTAGAAACCGAAAGAGCTCTGCAAATTCATGTGTAGCTGGACACCAAGGCAATCATTCAGCAACCTTTTAAAAACATAGACTGTATTAGAGAACTTCTCTGGATCCACTGAAACAGTAGTAGTTTTTCATGCTATTAAATATTATTTGAGAAATTACCAGAACCAAGGAAAGGAAAAAAACATTACGAAAAAAGACAGAAGGAAGAGAACAGAGAAGCCATATAGCAACAGATCTTGTATTTCCCAGTAGGGGCTGGGATTCAATCGTCAAGGTGTATGAATCTCTAGACCTTCAAATTATGTTTAATTACTGTGACAAAATAAATCAGTAAGCTGATGTGCTTTCTTGACCACATAACTACTGTAAATGCACTTTTTTTGGTCACTTTGACTATCGTCTCCCAGGCTTCTGTATCCTGAGAAATAAATAACCCAATTATTTTCAGAACTTCCAAGAGCACCCATTGATTACAGCTCATTAAGCCATGTTTACCCAGACAAAACAAAAGCAGCAGCAGAACGCACAGCACAAATGCTGTAACCTGGTGAGACACTCTCCAAGTGGAGCATAACCTGAGAAAGCAGTCCCACAGCCTTTTAAAAGGTGCCTAGGGAGAAACTGTGGGCAGAACAAGGAAGAAAAAGAAACATTAAAATGTACACTGAACCATATATGTTTAGAAAATTAATTCTACTTTCACAGTTCTTGGAGTTTTTCTTTACTTGTAAATTACAGATACGCTTGTCCACCACACAGATTTTAAAATAACAACAACAACCTTTAAGAATCTTTTCTTAAAAAAAGTATTACTGCTACAAAAGATAATGAAATTTGAGCATACATTTTGTAATATGTCAAAGCACAACATGTGAGCCAATGGCTTTTTGCTCCTGATCATATATTTTTGATTTTTTTCATTAATTCTTTGAATTAATGAAAACCTCAACAGTAAAAAATAACCAGAGGCTCTAAACAAACAGCAGACTTCTAGTTTACCCAAAAGATATTCAGTTCCTGCCATTTAAGAAATTAAGAATAGTCCACAACTTTAACTAGCAAACTTACATCCATAAGACATTTTTCCAATATGCCAGAACAGTATTTCTAGTTAAATCCCTTTGCTAAGTGGAACTGAAAGCCACAATGAATTAACACTTGACTAGTATTATGTGAGTAGGAAAGTTACACAATATATTGGAGATAAATCATAAAACTTGATAGGATCAAGGTGTCTTCTTCTGTTGTCTTAATTCAAGATCACAGGAAAAGACTCTTATAAAAACCATTTAGGAAATTGGCAATGGCTAGCAGATTGCCCACATGAACATTTATTAGAAGAGAGATTATCCAAACTCATGCACATTGCTAGAATGATTAACAGAGGTTGAGATTTGCATATATTCACACAGATAAAACATTTTTATTGACTGCATTTCAGAGTTCTTTCATGACTATTAAATTCCTGTAGCAACTTTATGTCCCATTTTTAAGTTGAGAGGAATCAATACATGAATTTGTACAGCTAAAAATCAAACTGGCCTGTGAAATAAAAATCTTCAGTTCTTAAATACATTTGGTGTTCCATTGCTCAGCTAACACCCGAAGAGCCAGAAAAAGTCTCTCACTGACTTCCTGTTCTCATATGTTCTCAAATGTAAAGGTTCCAGCCCTCCACATCAACCAGTGGCTTCAACAATTGTTTTAATTATTACAGATTTGAGGAATGCAGTACAGTGATTACAGTGGCAGCCTGGGATCCAGGGGTCCAATTACTCACTGTGCTGCAGACAGGCTGTCTGACTTCTGGTTTTACTTCACTGTACAACGTTTTCCCAGATGGAGTAATAATAGATGCAAACTTCATAATTGAGGATAAATATATTAAAGGCTATGTGTTGCTCAGCAGCTCCAGTAATAGCACTCAGTGCCGAAACCACAGGATTTTAAGTGATTCTCCATCCTTACAGCTGCCTGCAGTGAAATGTTGCAGAGCACAATGAAATTAGGGTCTCCAAAAAAAGTCCTAGATGCACTGGAAATCGCAGCAGAATCTTGCAGTGAACTAAGCTTGAGTGGGAAAAATATGACTTGCTGTCCCAGAATTATTTTGTTACTAAGCTCAATCTGTACATCTTTGATTTCAGCAGGAAGGATGTTTTCAGAGAGGTCATAAAAGCACGTCAGTTGACACTTTTTGTTCAGGTTATGAGCAGTGAAACAGGTCCAATTCAACAACCCAGGCACCAGATCGACACAGCTGCACAAACATGCACATAATTCAATGGTACTTAAGCAAATGCTTTAAGAAAATCAAGTATTTAAGTGCTTTGCTTTCCGAAATCCAAGCTTTATGTCAGAAATCTGTTGAAATGAATGGAGCAGCTGAGACCTCTTCACAGTTTTGATTCAGGCTGTCAAGACATTTTGAAGGTTCCCTTTACGAATGTAATTTAGAAAAAGACCAAAAAATAAAAAGCAAAAGCAATCAGAAGGGGGAGCAAAACTTAGCAGTAAACAGGTGATTCATTCCATGGTTGCATTCAAAACAAGTTGGGAACCTACGATCCTTTTCTTTTACAATTAATTTAAATAAAATAAATCAGGCTCTTCTCCTGCAATCGTAGGATATCACTTTGAAAAAGCAAAAACAGGCTTCTTCCCAGGAGCCTGGCACATTGCTCACTCCTTCATTAAGGCTTACTGACTCCAAAAGACATTTTAAACATGGGAAGGATACCCTATCCCTCTTACACAGCTCGGTCAGGAGAGGACACACAGGGAATCATATTGCAGCAGCAGCAGTGGGAGCTCCTGCTCCTGCCAGGAATTCTGGAGGGGCTCCCAAGGCCTCAAACCCACCACAGAGTTGGCATCTCCCATCCTGAATTAGGGCTGTTCCCTCCAGACTGGCATGGTCCCACAGCACAGGGCAGCATCACTCCCAGATAATGGCAGGATTAGCGACAGCCACAGCTTCATGGCCAAATTCTGCATGAGCACATGAAATGGAAAAGCCTCTTCCCTTCTTCAGGAGTTTTGTTGATCTATGTACCTGTTACAGTTGTAAATACCGTGTTTAAAACTTTTTCCTCTTAAATAAAGAGGAAAAAACCAGAAGGCAGGAGGCAAAGGGGAAAAGGAGCTCACGGCAGAGGGGCACCCCGGGCTCTGGACAAATCTGCAGTGCCTCAGCCGATGGCACTGGGACAGTGGCACGGGGCCCATGAGAGGGCTCCGAGCACCCAGCATCTGTCCTGCTTGCTCCTGCAGGATTTCACCCACCCTCTCTGCCCCCCAGGAGGATCCTACCTGCAGCTTTTTTGGTTTGCAATAAACCTTAAACCTGTGCTCAGCCGCTGGGAGCCCCTGTGGCTTCCCTGAACCCTCTTCCTGCGCCCCAGTCCTCGGGAGAGAGCCCCCTAAGACCCCTGGAGATCTTCCTGCCCACCTCCTGCTTCCCTCGGGTGCCTCCTGTCTGTCAGAGTGCACCTCATCCTCCTGCTGCTCTCCACAGCCCTGCCAGTCCTCAGAGAGCACTGCTGCACCCAGGATACAGGGGGGAAAAGAGGAGCAATTGTGGTTTTTTTTCTGATTTGTAATTGTTGCGAGTTCTTCCTTTTTGTCTTGTTTTGCTGTTGTACCTAAGTACAGCCTCTTCCCCTGTTACCTCATTTGCACACATATATACATTTTTTTTTTTTTAATAAAGTTTCTATCTCTATACACCTTGTTTTTGGTCTTTTATTCCTGCCTAAACCGCCAGTGCCACCAAACCCAGTCCTGATCTGATTTTCTAAAGGGAAGTTTTAGACAACAGACACAAACCAGCCCCATCAAGACCTTCTGATTATTTTAGCAGCTTAAATAGTAGGATTTTGAAAAATACTGCAGAAAACCAATCCATAACAGCTGATGCAACAGCTCAAAGAGATGAACAATACACCATTTTACACCACACAAAGCCCAAGTACTGGTAAGTCCTAGGTCATGTAAAATTGAGAGGGACACAGAACGAACAGCACAGTAGGCACATGACAGTTTTTCCTGTTAGAATAAGATCTGACAGACCGCTGGACTGAAGTGTTAGCAAAGCAACAACTGAGTGAGGAAGAAAAAACCCAACTCTTCTGGTGGCAGAGACTATTTAGATTTACTTTAGCTTTTAAGAGACTGCTAAAATGTAAATGCTGATTACTGTTGTTGTTAATAGTGGCCCCAGAGGAACATAAGGAAGTGGAGGCTGTTCCTACATATTCCATCTGGGGTGTGGAATAGGGGATTTCAGACACCTCATTTCAGTGTTCCTCCTCTCCTCAGATTTCACATGGGATTCTCCAGTCTGGGAATCTATGACTCACTGGGACCATGCAATACCTCACGACAAGGAGTAGCTTTGGGATGGTAGGCAGTATGTATCAAGGGGGAATACAATATTTCCAGCATCTGCTGAAATGAGGTGTGGAAATGTCAAAGAGATTTTCATATCCACGCAGAGAGCTGCTCGGGGAGGCGGCAAGGCAGGAGAGACAGGAAAGTTAGAACGCCTCAAACTCTGTGGCAAAGCATTTTCACACAAAAGACCAAAATCCTGAGCAGTGCTGGCAACATCCCAGCGTTTACCCAACCCTGGGGGAGCAGGCTGAGAAGAAACATCCATCCAGCCCTGACAGGCACCTGTTCCCCAGGAGAGGACAGCATGAGCACACACCTGAGAGCAGCAGTGCTCAGAGAAAAAGGTGTACCTGCACTGCAGAATGATGAGTACAGGAGAGCCAAGGCAGATCAGATGCCAGAGTAAGCCTAGCCCAGCAGCAAGGGAACCCACGGAGGCTGCTCCCCCAAGAAGTGGGTATTCCAGCCCAGAGCTGGTCTGCTGCAACTCATCTGATGCTGGCACTCAACCCCTCTCAGACCTCTTCCAGAATGCACAGATCACACAAGGCCACTGGCAGACATTTCTGTCTAAATTATGTGAGACTTGTGTTCTTGAAGCTTACTTCACAAACCTACCACTAAGGAGGAGAAAAAGAAAAAAAAAGAAAAAAGGATAAACCCCCCCCCTAAACAAAAAAATCAAAACCAACAAAATCAAACAAAGAAACAAAAAAATCCATCCAACATCACTTCAAACCCAAGAAAACCCCCAAAACAGCTGAAGTATATGGGAAGAGGAAAATGGTGGGAAGGCATCATTGCCATAAAGCCGAGTTTGTGAAAGCCTCAGTAACAGCTCTCCAAGGTTTACAAGTACACTTACACACCACACAGTTTAATCCAGATCTGGCCTGCATGTTAAAACCTCCTGCTACAAAGTTCTACAGAGTTCAGAGATGAAACACATGTGTAGCCATCTGTCATGCTGTGGCACTCTTCAAACAATAGATAATGTCAGCCTACCTTAAATAAGTATTTCTTATTCTAACAAGTAGCAGAATTCAGCACCACAGAAATAATCATTCCTAGATGCAGTAACCCCCATGCTGTTCATATAACTTATAATTCACCGCCGTGTTTCATAGAAATTTCAGTTGATTCCTTAACCAGACTCATGCACATATATTTGTTCTTACAAATACTACTAGAGGAACATCTATATTTTGTTCTCTAATGGTACTGTAAAGGCCATCTTTGAGTTAATTTCTTGATCACAATCTGCTCAGATATGAACTTAGAAACACACTTTGCAAACTCTCTGCTGATTGTAGTATGATGAGGAATAGACATTCAACCTAGAAATGCCAACCTGTGAAGGAATCGAGTATTTGACATCTCAAACTGCCCCAGGAATCAGTAATCTTCTGCTACTGAAGACAAAAAAGGCAGTAACTAAGAGATGATGCAGAAAGATACTCGCTCCACCCCATACCTATTAAGGATAGGAGTCGAGAAATAACATATATAACTAAATCTCAACTAACTTGGGTAGGGTGTTGATCAAGTCTCAGAAGTACAGGGAGCAGAAAGGCTTCGGGTTAATTGAGTCTTCTTATTCAAGCAACCAAGAGAAAAAAAAATCACACAAAAATCTATACAAAGACTTGTTTTCAGGACAGAGGAGTGGATAATATACAACCAGACAGATAGAGGATGCACCTTTCCAATCTTTGGTAAACCACTTGCCTATAAACAAGCAATTAAAAGGAGAGTCACAACCAAACTTCCATTCCCTCCAACACCTACAAAAACAAATCACTGATTATACATTTAACTCTACATCAGCTCCCCAAGAACGAAACTTGATTAATATACAGTGAAGAAATCAATGTCCTTTTCTAGGCAATCATGCTTTTGAGTTATGATCGATGCATGCAGATAATGCATTTCCACACAACTCTGACCTTCTGCTTGTTGAAGGGATCTAAAGATACAGGCATTTATGGCTAGCACTGCAACAAAAATGTGTATTCCTTGGACTTCTCAGAATAACTGTATGTTAAGTGGTTTATCACATGATAAATCACTTTGTTATTTTAACCAAGAATTGGTTGCAGATGCCAAAGTGCAACAAAGCACCAAACACTAATGCACAGTATTTTATTGACAATAGTAGTTGTGTTCCACTTGGGACCAAGTGTCTCACAGTCAAGTTATGAATGAGAGCCACTCTCTAGACTTCAACAGAATAGGCTTCAACTAACTGAACACAAATACACAGTAATTCCACAGCAAGGTGAAATACAGGATCACATAGCATTCAATTATATATAAAAACCCCACAAATCCACGTTAGAGACATGGATGATTTGTGTTTCGGGGGGTGTTTAAGCAAGTGGAAGGACAATATAGTTTCTATTGTAATGGGAGATTATTATGGATAATGTTTCTAAAGGTTATAGACACAGAACAGGTACATATAACTTCAGTAAGGTGAGAAAAGAAAAATCTCCATTGGCAAGATGGTCTCTTCTAGTTCAATCAAATAAAGTACGTGGGGTTTTCTCCTCTCCAAGGCAGCAATAAACCCAAGTGAAATTAAAGATAATTAAAGAAGCAACTTTACTGAAACCTTGGGACAAGAAGCTCACAACATCCTGTAGAGACAAAGGGCCACGAAGTCCTTAATTTATCACTACGCCAGAGTTAATCTGAAAACATTCATAACATAAATCCCTAAGTAAAACATTAAAAAGCTTCAAAGCCATATAGATATATACAGAGATGATCAGATGACCCTCAAACAAAGAACTGGGCTACAACTCAGCCTGAGCTGTCAGTCAAATCAGAACAATTAAAATACCAACTTAACTCAAAACCAGAGTATTCACTGCCACAAAACCATGGTAGAAACAATGGATAGCTGGCAAAGGGAAGAGTTTAACTACCCCTCAATATGAGGACACACACTTAAAAGTAATTCACCAGATTTTACGCCGAGAAAGGCGACATTCATTTTAAGAAGATACTATACCGACAAAAGCTGAGGAAAAGAAACATTTTACATCTGTTTTTCATGATGCTGCATGAAATAAAAATTGCAAAATAGCAAAAAACCGCTATTTATTGTTATCTCTTGTTCCATTACTGTCAAGGAAGTTGAAACAGGTGCATACACCAAATTAAAACCTGTGTAAGACAAAGCAACATAGATGTGCAATTGATTTCTGAAGAGAGTGTATGATTTTCCGCACAAAACATTACCATAAAAAATAAGACTTATTAAAAATAAATCTATTACTCCATACTTGAACATAAGTATTAGCTAATTTGGGACCACCTTTCAAATGCCTGTGAAACCAACAGCCTCACTAAGCCTTTATAAAGCCATATGCCCAAAGTGTCAGTTACACTGACCAATTCACTGCCCTCTTAGCACATGTCTAAAATAAGGCCTGAGCTCAAGAACCCTGCTGAACACATGTGGCACCAGAGCAGCAGAGCCTAACTGGCTGCTAGGGAGATCCATCTCGACCTCTACGAAAAAAGGCCACCACAGTCGCCATGAAGAAAAACACTAGCAATAAATAAAATAAACTAGTTCAGAACCTGCACATTTAAGTGTATATGAAAACGTGGTCCCACAAGAATTGTTGTCTGATC
Organism: Calyptomena viridis; assembly: GCA_013390005.1. Lineage (NCBI taxonomy): Eukaryota > Metazoa > Chordata > Aves > Passeriformes > Eurylaimidae > Calyptomena > Calyptomena viridis. The sequence continues at coordinate 129,594 of WEIV01008330.1, forward strand.
TAAGTGTGAAGCTGCTGCCAAAACACTCAGCCTTGTCTTGGTCTATGGATCTGCAGCCACTTGTGCCTGCCACCTTCCCAGGATTGGCACAAGCATTCCTACACAAAGATCCCACAAGGCAAGTCAGACTAAGGACCTCATCCCCATCCAAAGAAACTCCAAAGATCCTGCTAAGCATATGCTCCACAGTTCTCTGTGTGGTAATTTGTGGCTAATTGTGGCCTACTTCCTTCACTGCTGAACCTCCCTTGCTGCCCAATGAAAGCATTGCACTGGTGAGATTCTTAAAGAGAAAACCCCACCTTCAGGCACAACATCTGTGCTGAATTTACAAGAGTTCATCAGTGAGAAAAAGATGCATCTACCCTTGAAGAAGCATCTCCTAAACAGAACCACAAAAAAAAATGTTTTTTTAAAGTCAATGTATTCAAGCCTCTGAAATCTTAAAATATGACTGGAAATTTAATTGATCTAAATATTTCAATAAAATCCAAAAATTAAAATATCCTGTGAAATGGGAGTATAAATCCTATTAAAATGAACTTAGTTTGTCAATCCCTAAAATAGATTTGACATACAAACACAAGCACAAGGTCAAGGTCACAGATCAGCAAGAAGATTACCAAGAGGACTGATGTAAGTGCTGGCATTTGATCAAAGCTCCTGGATATACTTTTTTAGTACACTTACCAGAAATACCACACATTACTGTTATGAATACACTACGTTTTCTTCACATTGGTACATGTTTTAAGTATTCCCTACCTCTAAGAGCAACTGCTCTGTCCTTATTTATTTTGACAAGTAATGTTAGGCAGTATAGCAAGTAAACAAAGGAAGAATTCTTATGTAAAATGAAAAGCAAGTGGGAGACACTTTTTGCCACCCTGTTCACTCTATTGAGCCATGTGCTGATATATATTAGCTCACAAATCTAAAAAGAAAACCCACTGACAAATATAGGACATGACAGCAAGACTCCTGCAAGAGGGTCAGGATCTCAGTTTTTGACTTCATGCAGTCCAAGACACTTATCTTAATATAGCAACTGTGTATTTGGATGTGCACTTCCAAGCACAACACTTGCTTATTTATCCTAATTACCTACGTGCACAGCACATATTTCTCAATTAAAAAAGTACTCCACACAAGGTCTGTGCAGAACACAATCAAACTAACCTCTTCTGCAATCAGGACAACATTTACCTCCTAGAAAGCTTTTTTAATGCTGAACGCTGAGTGAGAAGATTAAAGACAGTAGCAACAGTTGAAAGACTCATTAAAAACCAGCTGCTGAAAGTAGTTAGCAATGAAAGTAATTTACTGATCTATCCATCCATCCACCCAGTGATACATTCTCAAAGCTTTAAACACACGCAGAAGAATATTTAGCTTACAGGTCACATCTACCAGATATATCCTTGTGATGCTTAACCAAGAGGAAGAAGAGGTGTCTTGGATGACACAATGCCATGACATTCAAAGGTGTACTGCTGCACAAAGTTTAGATGCTCATTGTACTAAGGAGTAATTTAAAGAATAGTTTGACTTGTACTCTTAATTCTGAACCCTCACTTTCAATACCACCACTGCTCTGATGTTAGGCTAGACACAACTGGGAGCAGTTTATATTTAGATAGAGAGATGTGTCTATAAATAGGACTGTTTGTGTTGGTATTAAAGCTTATTGGAATCCATCTGGGGTGACCTGCATAACTCACTTGCATGTGGGCATCTTGGACACTGCCAGTAAAACCTTCTTGCCATCACACACCCTCCTGCAACTTGTTTCAGTTATTATTCAAAGTTTCTTTACTGATTTTTTCCATTTAATTTTTTTATAGATATTACATTTGTAGCACTCTACCCGTGTGATTGGGTTGGGTCAGCTACTGATGAAAAGGTCTCTAATGAAAAAAAAAATAATCAAGTTTTAAAAAGTTGTCTCCTTCATGAAAACATCTTTCACAAGAATTAGATTGTCACTCTTTTAAGCTATAGTATTGCCCAAGCTACGAGGGCCTGATACAAATCACTCCTGAAGTCTGGCATGTGAGTTTCTCAGCACAACAGCAAAGGTGTTTTTAACTCTAATAGTGATTCATCAGATCTTAAAACAGTCACTGGTTTAAGATCAAATTGAGTTAAGTCGTAGACCTCAAGGAAATAAAATTCTGGTCTTCATCAGTTCTTCCTTTTTCAAACCCTTTCAGCAAAATGGAAGGGAAGAGGAGGTTGGTTAATTTGTTTTAAAGGGGAATTTCTATCCTTCCTCCTCTGTGAAAGGCTGATAAAAGCTTCTCACTGCATTAAAGTGCTAGGAAATAAAATGGAAAAAAAAAAAAAAAAACCAGGCAAAAAAAAAACACCATTGTGAAAAATAACAGGTTCATTCAACATCCCCCCAAAAAATCAGCAACTTACTCTGAGAACCAAACACGCATGAAAATGTGTACATTAGAATTTTCCAAACACCAAACACATTCTCAGAAACACCTTAGTTAACAGCAGTACAGCTATCCAACGCTTAAAACCCTAAAGCAAGTACATTTGGAGTAATTTCACTTATTTAGTTGATTAATAACAGAAACTTGAATGTGTGAAAAAGCCTTTAACTGAGCTATACTACAGTGAATAACCATTCAGTGTCATGGTAGGTCTTCTCTCAAGCTTACACTAGGAAAAGACCCCAACTTTCCTTAATCTTCAACAGCACACCTTTAATAAAACAAGTCAGCAGCAGTTGTGGGGGTTTTTTTTTCCCCTGTTAAATACAAGCTCACGCTCTTTACACTCATAACCTGCAGAAGCAAAAGGTTTCAGATAGTTCTGAATTTTGGATCAAATTCCTGTCTTTTCAAGCAGCAGAGATGTGGCAGGTTGCTATCAGCAGCCAGTGGTGGTTTTGGTCTTTTTCTTACTATGACACCATGCAGAAAACACCTGAAACCCAATTCTAGTCCACTTCTCTTTGGAGAGGCTCAAAGGCATCTTTCTGCATGGTGACCTAAAGGTAAAGCATTGAGTGTGCTGTCTTTTAAAAGGGGGCAATGACAAACTGCAATAAACAAGCCAGTAACAGCATAAAAAATGAAGATGAGAGCTAACACAAAGATGAGAGAGTACTGCTGGTAAATTTAGTAGTCAAGTAGTTCACAACAATGGGCTACCTTGAACAACTGGATGGCTGTCCATGCCCAATTCTGTAAAGGTATAATTTTACTTTTTTTTTTTAAAAGGGAAAAAATATTGTCTGTGTTATATTTACATGTGTGAAATGTCAAATTAAGTTTTTAAAAATCATTAAGTATCATTTTGAAGAATAGTGCAATAGTAAGTCCTTGAACATCACACTTTCTTTTTACTTACTTTTCCTTACATAAGTAGATCTGTGGATTTTAACAGGACAAAAAAACAGCAAGATTATGAACACATGCAGATCTGTGCATAAGAGATGTGCATCTAAATGATGCAACATGTATTAAAGTTGCAGACTTAAAAAGAGATGGATACCTACCATACTAAAAACCAGTAATACATCACCAGTTTAAGCATTGTGACTACTTAAAGCAAACTAGCTCACATTCAAAATTTCAGTATTTTTCTATTGTTCAGGACACAGCAAAGGATTTCCAAGATGTGCAAGATCTGTTATTCCAGCATTCCCATTCCTCAAGTTGTTCAACACACAGCAACCATAGCATCTGTTTTCCATATCATATGGACATAGGTCATCTGTTTTCCCACATGTTGGAAATCTGATATCAATTAATCACCTAATGAAATTGGCCAGTGGTAACAATAAAAGGCAGTGGGAGGTAGATGGTGAATTCCCCTTTGCAAATCTTGTCTCAGCATTGAGGGGGACAGAACCCACAGAAATATCTCAAAAGTTGTAATCACAGTTTTAATCTATTCACTTAATGTCTACTGATAGAGTAAGGACACAGTGGGGGAAATTGTCATGTAACGAGAGAACTAAAAGTCAAGAATCTAGCAAATAAACAGGTGAAACTGCACCAAAGTAACTTAAAACATCTATCACGTAGCATAAAGTCATCATCTCACAGTTATTATCCATAACCAAAACTCTATTGATTCAGCTGATCAGGCTGGTATTATTTCCAGCTTAATCTGCCATGGTAGAGATCTGAGCATGGCTGACAGGCCCCATGTCCTTTGTGTTATATAAAGTCATCTTTCCTTGATGTAACTGGGAGAGTAATTTCCCAGCTCAATATACCATCAATAAGTAACTGCTCTGTTTTCTGAATCAATATATAGCAAGGCCTTGTCAATGACCTGAAGGTACATTTCATTGACTGCCTGTATTCCTACTAAACCACATCCTTTTTGTTTCTTTTCTTTTTCAATCTTTACAAGAATCTTGTCATAACGCTAAAGAAAAATGTTTTTGTTCAAAGTCTATTGCTGAATTTCACCAGCAAGTGATAGCAGAAGAACTTCACTGAATATGACATTAATGTAATTTCATTCAACATTAGCTCAGCCCTGATATATACATGCAGAAACTTACAGAACCACAAGACAACTCACAAATACAAAAAAAAAATGCACAAACAAATCCTACTGGAAAGGAAGGTACAGGCGAAAGAGGGTAATAAAGGAAAACCAGAAGGGAAAATAAGCCCACAAAAAAACCCACAACTCAAAACCTTTTCTCCTCAAANCCTGCTATCCATTTTCCCATCATGACTAAAAAAAAAAATCCAAAAGCCAACCAACTGAAAACAAACCAACACACCACACACCCTTTCTAAAATCTTACTCATCTCCTGCTATTATCCTCATTGCTCTCACTCTTCTCTCAGATCCCTATTTCTACAACCCACACTTCTGTAACATTAATGACAACCACAATGTTCCACATTACACAAAACACAACCGTTACCATAATCTTCCCCGTGTGACACTCTGATCATATAACCCTTTATTTCAACTTCAATTGTTTTTCTCTTGCTCTAGATTAAGTTTAAAATTTCTCATCCAAGTTCTAGAGACATTAGTAACTTTCATTTCTACCCACATAACCACTCATTGTGTCCTTCTTCCTTATCCTTTTAATTCCACAAACATTCACTTTTGCTGTAAAATACTTGGGCACCCCTCACACAGGAAATTCCATTATGCTTCTGCACTGCTCCCCAGGCAAAGATTATCTACACTCTGGAGGCTATTTCTTCCTTTCCTCCAAAAGTAAATTATCAGAGCAAAAATTCATCCAAATCCACCAAAATACATCCTGCAAGACCACAAGCCAAAACACAACTGATGTATGTTCCTTGCCTTTCCTTACAGACTTGTTTGTTCTCCTATATGAAGTTTAAAATAAATACATCTGCACCTGTGAGATGCTCACAAGTTCAGATGGACAGCAATTAAATGAAGCCCTAGAGCAACACTGGCCGCCAGAATAACTATGTTTTTCCTCCCTTTTACAAAAGAAAAAATACACTTACTGGTTTTGCAGTACGAAAATACATGCAGCTGTTAATAATACAGTTTTTACCTGACACCTTTCTTTTACTGCATATGATTGGAAGGGAAGTAAAGAGTGACACACACTAAAACATCAAGGGAACACAGAGATTAATGATATGGAGAAAAGGGTACAAAAGGCCTAAAATATACTGTAGAAGGGCT
>WEIV01008332.1:0-42425 GCA_013390005.1 Calyptomena viridis
TCCGCCGCCGCCCCCGCCGCGCCGCGCCGCCCCCATATAAAGCGATACAATGTTGCCTTTTATGGCGAAGGCGCTCCTTATATGGGGCGAGCCGGCGCCCCGTCGGGAGGCGCCATCCCATTGGCTGGCGGCAGCCGAGCGCCGGCGCCCATTGGTCGGCGGCTGGCGTTTGATTTGCATACGGTCCGACCGCGCTCGCGTCACTCCCGGGTTGAAACACGCAGGGAGGCTCTTAAAGGGCCAGCGCGACCCGCGGAGCTCGGGCTGAGGCGCTGCCGGCCCTCCCCTCGCCCACCATTCCTGCCGCCGGAATGGTCCTCGGTCCTCGTAGGGGACACAGCACGTGGTTCAAAGATATCCTGCCTCGCCATCCTCAGGATCTAGCCAGGAGGGGCTCCGCACCACCCCGCCTGCCTCTAAGTGATGCCACCAGCTGTTGCTCCAGGCAACTCTCCACCCCGGCTGTTCTCGCACCCGGAAAGGGACAACGTGCTGTCCACTTGTCCGTGGTGGCTGCAGAGGCAGTGAGACGAGCTGTGGGCCAGGTGTGTGCTCAAGGGTGTGCAGGACACGGGACTAAGCAGCTATATCCAAAATACATGTTGCCCAAGCAATCTCGAGTCAGAAGAAAAAGGGTTTCCATTTAACAGGATGGGCCAGTTACTTTCAACTCCACAGGAGGTGAGGATGGGGTCATCCACACGTAGGACAGACCACCCGTGCGCTTGGGGAGATGGCTGGGCAGGCACCAGCACAGCCCTCTGCAGGTCAGAGGGCTCCCAGCAGGTCACTCCTCTGCCCAGCTGTGACCCAGGACCTCCACAAGAGAGGGACAGCCCACGCAGCCAGGACTGCATGTGGGTCAGCAAAGGTGCAGGAGGGACCACAGCCACAGAGCTCAAAGCTGTGAGGACAGACAGAGCCACATCCTCGGCTGAGAAGGGCTCTCCCACACCCTGCCCTACGAACAGGGACTGCACCCCATGGCAAGACCTCACCTGTGACAGCACCAGCCCTGCCACAGACCCACTTTGTCTCCTGGGCACTGCTCGGAAGGTTCTGCAGCTTGCACAAGCTCTTTCCATATCTGCCTCATCACTCAGAGGACATGCACACTTGCCACCAATCTTCACAGCTGTCTCCCACAGTCCAGGGCCAACCTCCTACAGAGCAAGGGAGTAACTGCAAAACCGAACACCCCCCTTAGTGCCACCACCGCCTCCCCCTCCTCCCCGCCAGCCATGCTCCTCCAGTGAGCACACATGCCATTTATAGCTCCCAGCAGGGCTGCTGGAACTCACATGCCTCCATCACATGCCCTGGCCACCTTCCCTTCAAGCTGAGCACAAACTACACCTAGCACAGGTGAGACTGAGGCCTTGACATGTCATGCCAGGCTGAGAGAGGGTCAGCAAAACCAGAGAGGGTCGGTATGACTGGAGGCACCAGTTAGGCTGGGCACAATGAACACAGAGACCTGACAGGCAGGCAGACCAGCCTGGCTCTGGCTAGCACAAGTGTGCAACCACTGTAGGCACCAGGACTTGGTTTTCTCTTGCTCATGGGACAGCTACACACTCCCTTCCTCCCTCTCTTCCTGGGCCTTCTGATGGCAGGGCCATGTGGAGGCCTTTTGGTCTCCAAGCTGTAGGAGCACCTATACAGACAAGAGGTGAGAGCTGGTTCATTTTGGGCTGGCTCATCCCTTCCACTGCCATCCTTTCCCTCCCTAGCCTCCTCTTGTGGGGATGCTTTCCATGATGCTTGCCCTGCTTGTGCTCTGGATGGGACCAGAGCTTCAGCCTGCCTCAGCTTCCCGGGATGCCAATTTCTCACCAAGGCAGTCAAAGGCACTCTGTAGAGCCAAGCTGTGTCACCAAGCCACAGTCACAGGCCACAAAACAGAAATTAAAAGCAGGCCCCCCCAAACAAACCACTAGCCAGTGACAATTGAAAGCAGCTTAAAGCAGGTTTTCAGCCACTTGACAGTGTCATTTCATCTTCAGGGCTTATTCTCATTTACAACCCCCCAGTCACAGAATTCTCATTTCTAACTATCTTCTTACACAGCCTCAGGCACAGCACTGCCATAAAAACCTCTTACCCGATTACTCACAGGGTTCCCTCCTAACAGCCCTACTCTTAGCATGGGCCCTGCTGCCAGATGCCCCAGCATCATGCCATGTCCCCTTTTCAATCCTCCTCTAGGCCATTGCAACAAGCCCTTCTCCATCCTTTTCCAGCTCTTCATCCTTATTTCAACTGGGAAACTATTAAACATCCTCTGCACTGGGTTCTGGGGTTGTGATAGTTTCCACCCTGTTCCTGATCTTCCTACTATTGATACTTCAGCTGCTTTTTTTGACTGCTGCTGAGTACAGGTAGCTGCTTTTTTTAAGACAGATCTCTTCCATAAGCAGTAACAACTAGAACAGAGGTACTACTGCACATGTAAAACTAGGTTGGGGCCTTTCTTAACGTGCCTTTTTGGTCAGCAGAGGAGTGCCTGAATAGGGCTGTTCCATGAGGGGTGACTAGCCACTACCTAGGGGTGACCCCATGCCCTCATGAACAAATATAGTCCCACAGTACCTGAGCAGAACAGAGATGTGTGTTGGCATCAGGGTTCATCCACACAGCAAGCAATGAACCAAGTCCAGTATCCACACAGTCATGAGACAGAGCCAAAATCAGGACTGGATAAGGCAGCCTATGTGCCTAGAAGACAATGCTAGAGGCAAGGCCAAACCAGAAAGACCTACAAGCTTGCTCAAAACAAGCCTGAAGCCTCAGGCTTGAGCTTAAATGCAGCTCAAGAGTGTGGGGAAGCCCCAGCTGAAGCTGCTTAGGACAATTAAGGACCATTAGTTTCCCCACAGGTGCCTGACACAGGGCAGCAGATGAAATCAGAGCAAACCAAAAAGCCACATAGTAGATCTGTGAACTCATCGACCAGGGGTGCTCAAAGCATGCATAGGTGCAAGGAGAATTTGGATAACTTTCTAGCAATTAAAAAAATCAAGCACTGCTGGAAATGCCTGGTTTGGAGGTTTTTATGCTTTAGGGAGTTGTTAGTTGGGACAACTAACAACAAACACACCTGCTTGCTATTCTCTCTTACATTGTTCAGTAAATGTTCAATTTTGGTCACAGCTGGTGGCCCACTAAGTGGACCTTTGCTCTGATGGAGCCATGTTCTTCCTGGCCCTATATCATCACGTTTTCTTCAAGGTGTTCCTTCAATTTCGGCTGAAGCAATTGGATCCCACCTCTGTCAACTGCCAAGTCCTTTCATTCTCCTGTAGGGGCTTTGGATAGGACCGTATTTGCTCAGCTTGCTGTTTCCAATTAGTTTGGCCAACATCTGTCTCAAGGACACAGAACTTTTTCATTACATCACTCCCAAAAATGCACAATCCCAACCCCTGTCTTTCTGTACTCTTTGTGTCTGGAGTTTGTCCTATCTTTGGTGACTTTCCATTTGGGTGCTTCTCTGTAGTCACCACGTCTTGACTGCACGGCAAACAGGCACTCGAGACTCCAGGATGTGCTGGAATAAAGCAGAGCACCCAATCCTGACACTGCTCACAGAACCAGCTCACGGCAGCCATGCTGTTCCCTCCCAGTATGCAAGATACCTGCACGCACAAAGCTGGCAGAACAAGGATGTTACCCCAGAAATCCTTGGCATCTCTGTTCTCTAGTCATAGCATCACTGAAATTCTGCTTGGCTAGGCCAGCACAAGTGGCTTGGCTGCAGGAATCAGCCCACAGAAGTGCAGTGGTCCTGCTTGAAATGAAGGACAGTAGACAGGAAAGGCCACAGGAACGGGACAGATGGGAGAAAGGGAATAAAAGGACATCAAATAACAGCAAATGCATGTAAGGTCACTTGCAAGTTGGAGAGCACATATGCAGCAGTGCTACGACACTTCCAAAGGGTTGCATACACACAGGAGAGGACTGAGGGGAGCGACAAGGACACGCAGCTGCAAGGGGGAGAAGGCAAGGCACATCTTGACACCTCTGCCTGCAACAGCTCTTCCCAGCAGTGTCACCAGCCCCAGACTGTGGCCAGGCCCTCTGGTCATGGAGGCAGCTAGGGTTCAGAGTGGCAGTAACCTGCTGTCAAGCCCAATATGTCAAGAAACACCAGGTCTAGTGGACTAGACCTGCTTGTCCCCTTCTAGAGAGGGGCTCAACACCCAGCCACTGCCACATCTTAGCTTGACAAGAGGCCTTGGCTTGGGGAGATTCCATAGCTCCAAGCTGCAAGACACAAGTGTTGGAAAAGGGACAAACACTTTTGATAACTATTCTATAGCCAGCAAACTTGCTTGCACCCTATTTCCAAGCCCTGGACCGAATCTGAGCTCAGAGCCAGCTAGCACATTCCAAGAAATGAGCCCTTTTCACCCTCCAGTATCTCCATAGCCTCTCTGGGTAGCACAGGTGGGAAGGGGATCCTGGGCATTTCTGGTCCATCCCTGATTAAAGCAGAGCCAACTAGACTGGATCGTCCAGGACTTTCCTGGTCCAGGATTGAACATCTCTGATGATGATGATGGAGATGTTACAGCTTCTCCAAGATACAGACCTTTACTATCCTGGAGGAGAAGCATTTTCCCCAATACCCCATATGAATGTCCTTTGTGCAGCTTATGCCCATCACCTCCAGTTCTGCCCCACTAGGCTTCCTGGAGAGCTCAGATCTGTCTCCATAATCTCTCAACAAAGAGTTGTGTAGCAAGTGAAACTCCTGGTCTGCAGCTTGGCCAAACTCAGTGTCCCACTCTGCCTCAAATGTTCATGCATTGAGGACCGGGGCTTCTTGTACACCACATTTCCACTTTTCCTTCCTCAAGAAGGGACTGTTAGAACCCTTTGCTCTGGACCACTGGCACAGAGGAGAGGACTGCAGACCATACATGACAGCAGGATTTCCACCAGTGTCCCCACAGAGGCCTAGCCCTGCTAGTTTTTCTGTCCTGCAAGAAGTAGCAGCTGAAATCTCCTGTGCAAAACCACAACCCCGTGCTGGCTGCAAAGCTGCCCCAGGCCGCAGAGGTAGGTGCACAAACCCAATTACTACCTGAACTGGGGGAGCCTGTCAAAGTGTCCGTAAGTGGTTGTTTGCTTGGAGTCTGAGATGGACAATTTCTCATGAGACACGTTCCTACTGGAGAATAACCCATGACTGCCTAGAAAGACAGCAAGTACTGAGGCAAAGTGCTCCCTCAGGGCATGTGAGGCCTGGAACAGCATTTCAGAAGCATCTGAGAAGGGAGTAAAAGGGCTAAACACAGAAGAAAGATGCCTGAGGAACCAGCCTCCAACCGCTCCCAGAAGCCACGTGCAGGCAAACAGCTATCTGACAGCATCATCTTACAAAGACAAAAAAAACAAAAAAAAAAGCGCCTTCCCTGCTGAGAGCAGCACATAAAAACCCAACAAAACCCAACCCTTCTTGGCTGCAGTACCCTCCACTCAAGCAAACAAACTAACCCACTCTAGGCTGCATTCCAGTAACAGAAATACTATGGTAGGGAGGAGTCAGCGCTCTGGAAGAGGGAGAGGGAGAGAGGGGGCTCTGCCCAGAGTCATAGTACAAAAAAAGGCACAGGGTAATTGGGAAAGGTAGTGAGCTCCTTCATATGCCAGGCACTTTGTGCTCCTGTTGGCTGGCCTGTACCCGTGGGGTGTGGGGAAGGCAGGCATGCCTAGCACAGATGGACGGAGAGAGAGGCCGGGCCAGGCCGGCAGGTATGGACATGGTGAGCAGGGACACCCCAGCTCTCACTGGATGAGGGGGAGCTGCGCCCCATCCCCACCAGCAGCCTAAGGGCACTGGGCTGAGCAGGTGGAGAGCAGGAGGCAGCAAGGGCTGTCTTTTGGGACTGTGGAGGAGGGGGGTGGGGCTGGGGTACACTGGCTTGTGCTTTGAGTCCAGCAGCTGCTGGTGCTGAGCTGCTCGCTGGCGCATCGGGGTCGGGCTCAGCAAGGGGCTGCAGGAGTGCCAGGGGCTCCCCAGGCACACACAGGCCCCTGTCCACCCTGCCACATCCTTCACCAGCAAGGGCCAGGTGCTCAGGCTTTGCTGTCAGCAGGGCTGTCCCCAAGGGTGGTGGCGAGCTCACTGAAGGAGGGCCGGTCCTTAGGGCTGGGGGCCCAGCAGCGCTGCATCAGTTTGGCCAGGCGGGAAGGGCAGCCCTCGGGGTGCGGGAGCTTCGTCTTTCCTGACTGCAGACCTGGCATGAAAGAAAAGTTCAAAGGGCCATAGGGAAGGGGTGTGATCCTCTCTGTGGGGTTTAAGGAGGGCAGCAGTTCTCTGTGCAGGCTGGGACAGCCTCCTCAGACAGAGCAGCATCATGTCAAGAGGGGGGACGTCACACAGCCTGTCTGGCCACCTTTACCACATGAAAAGAAAGTAGGCTACAAGTTCAGGGACAGCAAAAAGGTACTCCACATACCTGCTAGGACCTCATCATCTGCCAGCGGAGTGTAGGGCATCTCCCCATGCGTGAAGACCTCCCACATAAGCACCCCAAAGGACCACACATCCGACTTAGTGGAGAACTCATCTTCCAGCACAGCTTCAGGTGGCATCCAGCGCAGTGGGATCCAGGCCTGGCGGAAGTGGTAGTACTCGCTGTGGGCAGGACAGGCAGGCAATGAGACTGGCACCATTCCATCCCATCCCATTCCCCTGCCAGGTTCCCACCTGACCTGTTGTACACATCCTTGCTGAGGCTCAGGGATGAGACCTTGACCTGTCGCTGAGCACTGACCAGGCAGTTCCTGGCTGCCAAGTCCCGGTGTACGAACCTGGCGTTGGAGAGATGCTCCATGCCCAGGGCCACCTGTGTGCAGAGAGACACCTGACCCCAGAGAGAGTCAGCACTGGCTGCCCTCCTCAGGGTCCCCAACCTCACAACACTTCCAAAGCTGCACTGTCACCTTATGTTTGGTAGTGAGAGGCTGTGGTTTCAGAGATTCATCTTTGCTCTTGGAGATCCTCAGGAACTGCTTCAGGTCCCCCTGGGAGACAGACAGCAATTCAGATGCAGCACCTCTACATGCTGCCTAGTCTCATCAGTCCCTGCAGTGCCTGGATGTGGCAGTCCCACATATCCTCATCTCTTGGTCCATGGTCCCTGCCTGTCCTCCTGGTACTTGCCTTGTAGGGCAAGCCAGTTATCTTGCTTCGGGGCCTCAACTGGCTAAGACCAGGGCAGGCTTGAAGTCTCTAGGAGATTTTTCATGCCCCAAATTGATTTCTCTCCTACAAACTCCAGACTCCCCATAGGCCTTAGCATTCACAGTCATTCTGAAGCAGGGAGTCCCACAACTTAGATTATATAGTTGAGTCAAGGACATAAACCTGAAATCAGGAGGATGTAGAGGACAAAGTCACCTATAGGTCCTACAGAAGACCCCCATTCCCTCTGAGACTCTTCCACAGGTTGGGAACTGTAGTAAGCTCCGCCTGGGCTCCCTACACCTTGCCTGCCCTGTGCTGCCAGCCTGTTGTCACATTTCACAGTGCCTGTGCCCACTGGTACCCCTGCTCCACTGCAGGCACTGCTGGTAGGGCCCTTACCAAGTCCACATACTCCAGGACCATGTAGTGTGGCTCTGCCTCACGGCACAACCCCAGCAGCCGCACCACGTTGGAGTGGTTCAGCTTGCCAAACATCTCTGCCTCTCGCCGAAAGTCCAGCTGCAGCTGCTCATCCCTGGTCTGCAGGCTCTTCACCAGGACCAGTGCTTCACCCTCACCATCTTCTGCACCTTTTGCCTTGGCCAGGAACACTTCACCAAACTCCCCTCTGCCTGAAAGTATAGAGAAGCACACAGGCAGAGTGCATGCATTAGGTCAGCATGTGTATTTGACAGTCAAGTGGCTGCAGGCCCCTCTGTATCCCAGCACATCCCAGTTTTTGGCTAGGACAGCTGGGGTTTCAGTCACAGGTTTCAGTCACAGGTTTCCTGCTGGAGTGGGGTCAGGGCCAGGGTGGCCCAACATACCCAGGGTTGTGATTGTCTGCAGATTGGAACGTGGAAAGTGCATCTTGTCGGTCGCACTGTGCCGCTTGCTGGCTCCAGAGCTGCTGCCCAGGTTGGTCAAGGCCACTTCTTCCTGAATCTCTGCTGTCATCTGCCCATTCTGCAGCAAAGCACCACCTACGAGGGAATCACAAATGGCTTCAGCATCCTGCCAGGCTGCACACAGAATGTTATGCTGAGGCTCATCCCCTTCTGAGACTCTGACACTTCAAACACCCACAAGTGGCTCCAAGCACCCCAGCTTGATGTCCAGCCCCAGGCAACAAAGTGGCCTCCATGCAGTTGCTCCCTCTGGGCTCATTCTGGCTCCATCTCTGGCAGCCCTGCAGCCACCCTTGAAATCAGATGCTGAGCAATGGCTTTGATCCCAGAACCAGCCAGCCCCATCTGGCCTTGTCTATCCCATGCCACTCAGTCATCCCAAAGCGGTGGCTACATCCAAATTACCACTGACAAAACCCTGCAGAACAAGAGCAGAGGATGGGATGTGTGAGGCAGAGATGGAGCAGAGTGAACCCTGCTCACTATAACCAGTCTCTTGATGCCCAAAAGTGTCTCAAGTCTATCTGGTGTCGGATGCTGCAGTCTGATGTCCCTGCTCCTCACTCACTTCCCAGAAAGCCAGCAACACTCATGGCCTTGGAAATCTTGAAACTGTAAGACCAGATCAGCCTGGATTTTAACTGGTTGGGTTAAAGCAGTGCTGGGAAGCGCTGTTCTTGCAATCAACCCCAGCAAGTTTTCTGCACAGGAACTCCACTAGAAGTTTCCCTAGCATAAACAGAACCCAGAGAACAGGACAAAACATTATTGCCTTGAGAAAGGAGAGAACCCTGCATTTTACAGGCAGCTTGTAGGGGAACAACTGCATAGACAGCAAACCTTGATTTTGAATGCATTTACTGCTTGGATCAGACCTGGTGCTAGGAAGTGGTACTTCCCTCAAGCTAAAGGCAGGAGCTGGAATGTAAAGCAGGACACAGCACTGAGCTAAGGTGGCTGACACACTTGCAGCATCACTCTGTACTACTGTGCAGGCTCCATTTCAGCTAGTCCTGGAACAAGCATTAGCCAAACACTTAGCCATGCAAAAAGAAATCACAAAATTAAGACTTAACCCAACACAAGGTAACTTCAACAGGAATCCCACTGCCTGGAATTTCCATCACAGGTTATTGTATAGCAGTGTGTGTACGTGGATGCTTACAAATGCCTGAGTACAAAAGAGGTACCAACACATCCTGAGCAGGTTTGGCCACCATGACAGGGACTGTGGCTTTATCACAGGTAGGATTGGAGCTGTGAACACTGAGATATGTTGACTTCAGAGCCACGGCTACTGACAGCTGTCTATTCTCATATGATGAAGTAAGATTTTCAGAAGACAACAGTGAAAAAACACCACCCATCCTATAAATCAAAGCTTGATGCTACTTACACTCTCCCTGTTTTTACATTAATTGTCAGCAGGACTGTATGACCCTGTGCTGTCTGCACTCATGACTGATCATGTCTCAAGACTACAAGCTTGAAGCCAAGAGGATAACACAAGAAGACCACTGCAACTGTGCCAAGAAAATCCTGAAGACTGCAGAGTGAGTGTTCTACCACTGAGAGACAGCACCAGCAGGCAGCAACAACAGACGCTTGTGAGAACAGACACTCCCATGTTTTACAGAGCTTGGAAAAAGCAGTTGGTAACAAGGGAAGTGCAAAAGTAACAAGAAGTTTAAGTTGTGTATCCAGCAGTCCAGAGTCAAACCGAACATAAAGGAACAGCCTGCTTTGCCCACCTGCCTGCAATACCTGAGCATCTCCTGAAGAGAGAGACAAAGCCATGCTGCCCTACAGACATTAGCACATGCCACCTCAGAAGCCAGTTGCCACAGCCATTAGCCTTCCCCCATGCTATGTCTGTATTCACCAAACAAAAAAAGCAGCACAGGCAGACAGGGGATACTAAGAGCAAGCACCCTTCTTATAGAGGATATGGCAAAACAAGGACATGGCTTTGGAAGGTAACTGACTGGTTAGGTGTGCACTGAGCCATAGCAAATCCATAGGAAGGATCCACTGTAAATCCACAGGAAGGTCAAATGGGTTTGGATTCTGAGGGCACTGGAAAAGTCAGCTTGTAGTCAGCCAGGGAGTACTTGTAGTTCCTGAGGTAGATGCTGAGATGCTTCGCATTACTCAGCTGAAGAGGGACCACATAAAAAAGAGGAATAGAGCCAGATTTTTGAAGACCATAGTGAATGGGATGACTCCATTGGAGTGGCCAGAAAGCAGAAATCACTTCTCCAGAGAGGTTATGGAAGTACCAAAGAGGAGTGTAGACATCTGGGCAGCTGCATCTGCTTGTAGCAGTAAGAATGCATCTGACAGCTAAACTGGTTCCAAATGAAGGGAATGAGAAGAGGCAAACTCTGGCAGAATAAAAATATAATAAAGACAGGTCAAGATAAAAATCCAAGGCCACCTCAAAGAAGATTAAAATAAATCCTTCCACAGGAAGAGGATGTTGGTCAGAGCCTGCTGGCACAGATGAGATGCCTGTGACTTGTCCACAGAAAGAGCTCACAATGGTGACAGCAGCAGAGCACAAAGCTGCAGAAATGCTCCTGCATCCCTGCTCCTAGGAGGGTCCCCACAGCCAGACTTCTCTTCTGGAAGTTTGGCTCTGTTCAACCTACCAATGCAAGACAAAAACCAGGAAACAAACCCAGCAATTATGTTTTGCCAGGTCCTCACAGCAACCCCAATGTAATCAGGACATGGCTGTGTGCTAGAGAACTGGGAGGAGGAATATCTGCATTTATGGGGAGTATGTATAGGGAGACCCAGGGGATTAAGGACAGCAAACTCAACTGCACCCCACCACTTACAAGTATCACTGGTATCAGTGATGCAAGGACAACCACGACATCAGGAGAAAGCTTTTGGAAATGAAACAGCTTTTGGAAATGAAAATGATGCCTCAGAGATCTCCTGGGTTTATTGAAGGAGTTCTGTTGCTCAGGCACAATGGGAACCCAGTTTTGTCAGTTTGCAGAGTCTCATGGAAACAGCTGTTAAAAAGCAGCTCAGGTGCTACAGGACATGAGGAAACATCCTCCAACAGACACACAGAAGACAGAAACCAGGGCAGTACAACATGCTGCCCACATGGACGGGGTGCTGCTGGCAGCTGTTTGCCAAAGCTGTCGATGTTGCCAGCAGCAAAGATACAGGCCACCTGTGGCCAGCTGCAGAGTGACACTGAGCACTGGGAGGTGCAGCCAAAGAGGCAACATGAGGCCTGAGAAAAGCAGCCCCAATGTCCTATCCAAAGTGGTGGGAGCAGGGAACTGAAGCCAGTGGCACAGCTGGGAAGAGAGCACAGCACAGCTGTGTCACTCTGCAAGGTGGATGCACCAAATCCTGTCTGGGGGTCCCCATCTCAGAAAGGTGACAGCACAGCCAGAAAAGGCATGCACAGAAACAACCAGACATACAGAAGAACTGTGTGTTCCAGTGCACAGCTGGTAAGTAACAAGCTTGAAAAAGCAGAGAGAGTTTTTAGATAATCTGTTATGCTCCAGAAGACCTTGTTGGAGGATGCTGTAGATGCTCAAAGCTTGTAAGAGTTTCAGAGATAACAGGGTGAGTTCTGTGAAATGTCTTCTCTCCAGCACCAGGAGCTGCTGAACTGTGATTTTAAGAGTACTACTATTTCATTACATTGCAATAGGGATCCTTCCCTCCCCTGTTATATGTGGTGCCACGTACAGGTGCTGGGATGCAGGAGCAGTACATAACTCAGCAGACAGAGATGGCCACAATGTGGGGCTGGGACGCAGGTTTCACACTAACTTGCCTATTTCTCACCTGGCAGCAGGTCTCTGCCACCAGCCATAGCTAGAAACAAGAGCAAGAGACCAAGGGTAAGGAGTTGTTCTGTTCTTTGGGAGCTCCCAGCTCCTCTAGCACAGGCATAGGGGTCCAGCAGTGGAATTCCCACCCGCAAAGGGGTTGGCAGTGAAACCCCCAGCCTTCAGGGTGCCAGCCTCACCATTCAGACACTCCATTTCAGGCTCCTCGCCCTCTGGGTGCTTCTTCAGCCTCTTGGCCTTTCTCCGCTTCTTACAGTAGAACATCAGCCCCAGCACAATAATAATATAGGCAACAGCTGCCCCCACTGAAAGCCCAATGGTCTGGATCATCTTGTAGGGTGTGTGGCTGCCAAGTCCCTCATCCTCTTCTGCTGCTGGCTTATCTGTGGGGCAGAGAGCACCAAACACATCAGGGTGTGGAGGGATCTCCCAAATCCCGCTCAGGAATGTGCTGTAGGAATGAGAAAAGCGCCACCCCCAACCCTCTGCCGTGGCCACCTCCCCATCCAGCCACAGCACACTGGGCACATCCCACAGCACACTGTGCTGCATCCCAATGGGGATGCTGCTGTTACTGCGTGGCAGGCATGACCTAACATGCAGCACCCACACAGAAGGCAAGAAGCAGGGCCTAGAATTGCCAGGGATCCCAGGAAGCCACATCCCAACAGGGGGCACCTCCCTTACCTACAACATAGAGGAAGGCCTCGCGGTGCTTGATGTTGCAGCTGTTGCCAGCGATACAGGTGTATTTTCCAGAGTCCTCAGTGGTGACGTCGTAAATCACCAGGGAGCCATTGGGCATGATCTGAATCCTGCCAATCACACACACAGAGCTCTTTGCAAACACCAGAAAGCAGAGGCAGGCCTGGGGCAGCTGAACCCCATCTGCCCAGGATGCCTCAGCCCCATGTCCCCAGTGCAATCATCTTCAGTCTCAAATTGTGACATGCTCAAAAACAAATGATTGTGGCTCAATCACAGCTCGGCAGGGTGTGGCAGAAAGGGTGACTCTGGGGCCAGGAAAGTCCATGTTCTGGGGCCCACTGAGCTGGGAACCTGAGACTGAACCATTGGCACCCATGTACTCGGTAGGTATATCATGCAGCGTATCATGACATACTGCACCACCTTTTAGCTTGGAATGGAGGCTGTATACCTGGGCAGGAGCTTGCCAGGATCCAAAATCTTGTCCTTCCCTTTCCACTGGATGTGTGGTATGGGGTCCCCCTCTGCCTGGCACTGGAACATGGCTGTGTGCCCCTGGTACACCGTTGTGGGCTCTGGCTCTAGCTTGAAGGTGACATAAACTGAAGGAAGAGAGGCCAACACGAATGCTGTCAGCTCCTGGGAATGGTGCTGAGCTCCCACAAGGGCGCAGGGCCAGCACTGGCACAGTGGCACGTGCCCTCTCAGGCTGCATGCAAAGCACTGACAAACCAGACACCTGAGTGCCACAGGGCACAGACATTGCTTTCTCTGCAGGGGCATGCCAGTTGGGTGCCACCCGGGCAAACCCACCACAAGGCCAGCTCAGCAGGAAACCCACATGCCTGCTGCAGAATCCTCACCTGCTACCACAAGCTGCACGGTGGCACGGATCTCGCCCTGTGGCCTGTTGGAGGCGATGCATGTGTAGTTCCCTGAATCACTCCTGCTCACCTTGTGGAAGGACAAGATGCCAGCATTGTGGCTGACGTGGGATGGCAGGCTGCTCCCATCTGCAGGACACAAGATAGATGCAGCAGCCATGCATGGCTTCCCAGGCAGCCATAGCATCACTGCTTCACCCACACTGGAAGTGGGACAAAGTGCCTGAGGTCCCAGATCAGAAACAGATGTATCACATCCAAGTCCCCCTTACCTGTTTTAGTCCACTGGATGGTGGGTTTTTCCCGGCCAGTGGCTGAGCAGGACACTGTAACCTCCTTATCAAACTCCATGCACTGCAGTGGCTGGGGTGGTGGGGTGAACTTCAGCTTCTCTGCAACAGACAAATGTGCTGTTTAGGCCCCCCCAGCCACAGGAGGCACTAGAGCTGCAGGTATCACACCTGCACCCTGCCAGGCAAAAGAGGGAAGGACGTGGGGTGACTCTCAGCATACCCAGCACGTGCACCCGTGCGTATCCCTCGATGCTGCCTGCTGGTGTGCTGCTCACACACTTGTACATGGTCCCATCATACACCTCCACGTTGTTGATGCGCAGTGTCCCATTGTCAGAAATCTCAAACCGTGAGTCCTGCCCAGAAGGAGGGAAGAAGCAAGGCAGAAATGACACTGTCACCAGCCCTGGGCTCAGCACTTCTGACATTCCACGTGCCCACACCATGCTTCAGATAGACACATCCCTGTTGAGACCCATATGGAGAACTGAGACAAGCTGCAGTGACCTTTCTCTTGTCACTGCCCCAAAAAGCACAGAGCTGACTGGCAGCCAAGTGGCAAGAGACAGCCAGCTGTGTATCCATACATCAGTAGGATGGAGATAATGCCAGGAACATGACCAAAGTGGGGTGACAAGGGATTCTGGGCCTAAGAACAAGGTGAGGAACAGCAGCAGCAGAGCAGGTGCCCAGCAGAAGTGCCCGTGAGCAGCAGGGGCTTGCCCCATCGCCTCACCTCAGTAATGGAGACGCCATTGCGGTACCAGGTGACGGTGGGTTTCAGGGAGGCCTTGCTGAGGCAGTGCAGGTATCCTGGCTTGCTTTCCTCCAACTGGCTGTCCTTGGGCATCTCCACCCACTTGGGTACCGCTGGGCAAAAAGGCAAGTGGTTACACAGGGCCACTTACCACCCCTCTGGCCAGCACTAGTGCAGACCAGACAGGCAGAGTGCAGCCAGTCATGGAGCCATGCGGGTCATGGGGATCCGCAGCTCAGTCATGAGAGGTGCCTGTCTGTATCACTGAGGTGACACACCATGCTGCCCCAGCTCACCCTAATCCCCTACCCAGCCCCTTTTCTGCTCCCGCCCTTCTCAGAAAGTTGCCTACTAGCCACAGTGATGCTCAGCTCCTGTTTTTTCTCTCCAGCCTTGTTAGCAGCATGGCACGTGTAGATCCCAGCATCCATCTCGGTGATACTGGTGAAAACAAGCTGCTCTGCCTCTTGGTACACCCTGCCAGCAGTAGGAACTCGTTCTTGGTTCCTCTCCCACCAGACCTGGGGTGTGGGTATGCCTTGCGGGGCAGTGCAGGACACGCGATGCCCCTGGTTTGCCGTCAATACCTTCGGGGAGAAGGGTGCCATTTCTTCGATCTCTGAGAGAAGCAACAGACAACAGGGCTCAAAGAGGGCAGGAACACACCAGCCAGCCCACCAGCATCATCATTCACATGGGAGGCACCATTTGGGGGAGAGAGCGTACAAGCTGTGTTTGCTCCCCTCATCCAGGCAGCAAGGATGAACCCTTTCACAGATAAACCAAGCAGCTTTCCATGTACGGACCCATCACTGCACAGCTCCAGTGTGACATCAGAACTCTGGGTCCCACTGCCCACCCAGCCACCAGCCCCAGGACCTCACCTGCTAGCCGCAGAGTTGCCTTCAGCACAAGAGCTTTCCCCCTCTGCCCATGGCCAACGCACTTATAGACACCGGTGCTGCGAGCCCTCACCTGGGTGATCAGCAGAGAACCATTGGCAAACACGGTGGTCCTGGGCATGTGGGGAGAGGAAGGGTTCAGTGGGCATCTCTATCCTATAGACCTATGTCCTATAGGCCAGAGCTACAGCCCTGCAAAGTCCTGCATGAGCCTGTGAAACCAAGAGGGAGACTGTGCCGAGCCAAAGCTTCCCAGTGTGGGGGGAGCAGCACACACTAACAAGGAGATGGCGGGACACATTCTTCATGGAGGAAATGAGCTCACAGATGCCTTTTTCTTGGTGAAGAGCTGGCTCCCACCAAAAGATGCAATCAGGCCAGTTCTGAGAGCAGGCACGGCCAGGAGAGGGGGCAGGGGCACAAGGTGGCGCCCGGGAGCTGCCAGGCCAAGGGCATCCGGCATTGCTTGTCTTGCAGTCTGGGTGAGAGACATCCCAGCCCCTGGGATCACCATTCCCAGCTCTGCAGACTGCCCCATGCCTAGGGTGTCTGGGGCTCAGAAACATTCCTGGCTCTGGGGATCACCATGCACTTGTATCTGGAATTGCAAGAGAGGCATGGGGCCAGTAATTGCTGTGCGGAGTTTGGGGGCTGAGAGGTGTCCTCAAGTCTGGGAATCACTATGTGTGGGCACCCAGTACTGGGACACATCCCTGACTGTCGTTTGTCCCACGTGGGTGCCTGGAGCTTGAGCTGTCTCTGGCTCCATGAAATCACCACACAGGACATCTGGGGCTGGGAGACATGCCCAGCTGTGGGGGCCATCATGCACAGGCATCTGGAACTGACAGCCCCACGGACTTGCTTGAGGACAAACTGCACAACGAGTCTTAAGCAGATAAAGGCCATCCACAAGGACCAAGCCCCTGCTAAAGCCAAGCTGAGAAACCAATCCCCATGGCCAGCCTGAAGTTGCATGCTTGTCCTCATGCCCAGACACGGTATGGCCTCTCTTTGTTGCTTCTGGAACACAGTGTCGCTGTTCTCCCACCCCTGCCCACATCACCGAGGTCCCTGTTACTTGGATCTGTTGGTGATGGGGTTGTCTTCAAAGAGCCATTCCTGCGTGGGAGGGGGCACGGCTGAAAACTGGCAGTCAAACATGGCCTCTTCATTCTTGGTCACGATGAGGTCCTGTGGGACGATCACTGCCTGAGGAAAGCTCTCGTCTGCAATGGCAGAGACCACAGGAGGGTGAAAGGGACAAAGCGGCCTGTGTTGCCTCACTGGTGCTCTGGGGGAAACTCAAAGAGTTGGGTGAATCCTGCAAGCCCAAAGGAGGGCAACATGCCAGCATGGCTGGAGTTACAGAGTCAGAGCCCAGGACTGCAGTAGCTGCTCTGGGGAAAACCCTTTCTGCTTCCAGCAAGGTCCTGAGCACCCTGCCTCCTAGCAAACAGATCAAAGGTGTCACTGGACTGCAAGTTCCCTTGTCCAATTCCAAATACCTCTCTAAGGTCAACATTTCCTGCCTTCCAATAGCTGTCTAAGGTCAACATTTCCTGCTCTCCTTGGGTCTTGTCCCCAAAGGCCAACAAGGCATCTAGCCACATGGGACTAATATTAGCAAAATGAGCAGCACCTACAGCCTTCAGGGTACAAACCTGGTGCTCCACTATCAGAGATGACATTATAAACCTGCTCCAGAAAAATACAATGGCAAATTAACATCTGTAGACAGGTTCAAACCTGGCCGGGGTTTTACAGGCCTGTCTCTGGCCAGAAGCTTTGAACAGAGAAAGTCACACTAGCCTGACACTTCCCCTGCAGCCTGGCTCCTGTCCTGCAGCAGAGGGGAGGTTGTTAGCAGGGTAGTAAAACAGCCGAGGCTCCAGCCCCAAACAGCTGGGACACAACTCACCGATGACATTCAGCGTGAAGTTGTTCTGGCTGCAGATGAAGCCAACAGCACTGCGGGCGCAGCAGTAGTAGAGCCCATTGTCATCCGGGCTGGCACTCTGCAGGGTCAGTGTTCGCTCCTTGTTGCTGACAGAATAGGTGCTGCGGCCATCGGGGAGGGGATGACCATCCCGAAACCACTGCCACGTGGGGCTGCAAGACAGGGGCAGCAAGGTGACCAGGCGCACGGCACCGTCAGGGCTCCCCAGAGAGCAGGTGTGCGGAGGAGACAGCCCAGAGATGGCCCGTTTCCCTGGCTCTCCGTCCCCGCTGCTGGCCCTGACACAGACACGAAGCCATGAGACATGCAGCCGAGTGGACGGGACATGACTAGAAAGCAACGGAGAGTGACTGCAGCACACCAAGCAGCTCAGCGACTGAACTGTGACAGCCCATTCTTACTGTGCTCCTCGCTATGCTGCTCTGAGGAAGCCATTTGCCTTCTCCCACGGTGCTCAGCCACAGGCTCAATCCTGCCTCTCGCCTTCCCTAGACTCTACTGAATTCTTGTAGGAGAGAGGAGGGGAGGTGGGGGAGAAGGAGAAAGAGAAAGGGTGGGAGAGGGGGAGAGAGAGAGAGAGAAAGAGGGGAAGGGCATGCAGCCAAGGTGCAGGGGGACCCCTGGCAGGGTCCACTCCTCAGGAGGCAACCCTTACCGCGGGTGGCCATCGATGTGACACTGCAGCACCACTGTAGAGGAGGGCTGGATCTCAGCTACGCTGGCCGGCTGCTTCAGCACCACACTGCCTGTCTCAATCCCTGCAGGATCAAAGAATATCAACACAGCTGGCTCTCCAAACCTAACGAGCCCAGGTAATGGTTACTGGTGACTCGCCAATAACCAGAGCAGACAGCGAGGGCACAGTCATGCTTAGAGACACATAAGCCCTCAAGCCAGCATGGAGTAAAGGGACATCCACAATGCAAAGGTCCCACTGTGTAGCTGTTCTCTGAGGGATACGAGGGGTTCTGAAAGGATCTGGAGTGACCAGGACACACTCGCTGCAGTAACATCCCGGTTTCGTATATACAAATGGGAACGACAGCAGGAGAAAGCATCTCTGACAGCCTTGGGGACACCAGAAGACACAAGAGGTCTAGAGGGTATGATGGACATGTTAGCTGGAGAGGAATGCTACTTGCACAATCCAAGCTGCCCAATCCCTGTCTAACTTCGACCCCCACAAGCATCAGCGAAGAGTGTGGCAAAGCTGTTTCCAGCCTCAGATCTTTCCAAGAGAGTGCTTTTCCCTGTCCACAGTGGGCAACGTCAGGCTGCAGCATGTGCCTGGCTGCCTTCACCCCACACTCACACTTGATATTGAAAGATGCATTGGCTGTGTGGGCCTCCTCCCCAGTGAGCACATTCCTTGCTAGACACTGGAAGACCCCAACATCCCGATGCCGATCAACAGCAGCAAACTGAAGGTTGCTGCCTTCCTTGAAGCGCTGCTCCGTGTCCTGAACGGGAAGCCCATTCTGCAGCCATTCAAACTCCACATCTGCTGGTTCCTTCACCTCGCAGCGGAGGATGGCACTGCGGCCGTGCAGGGCATCCTGTGAGTACGGCTCTTTGGTGAAAAGGATTGTTGCCCGAGTCCCCACGGCTGCAAGACAGAAAGAGAAGGGCATGTTTAGAGCAATGGAGAAGGGATCAGGCAAGCATGTGTTGTTCTCAAGGGTCTTCAGTCAAAACCACTGTGTGAGGAGAAATATATGCCAAAGCACATCTGTCAAAATCAATCCAGAGTTTAACAGACCTATGCTCAGATTCCAGCAGAGCTGCTTTAAGCCTGTCTCTCCAGCAGTCACTGGCACAGGGCTGCCTGAGCTTGCCACAGCCAAGGAGAGCCCTCCATTCCTTGGAGCCATGGGAGTTAAGATGACCCACTACTGAGTGTCACACTTCCAGCCTGAACAGAGAGATGTCTTGCAGCTGGGAAGTCAGTCACCAAACACTGGAGAGCAAGCAGCTTCCTGGGCGGTTCAGGTATTTCTTGAAGCTCTTCTTGTCCTGCTTTTTGGGAGGCATCCCAAGTCCTAGCCATGCATCGAAACTGCCCCTGATCAGAAACACCCACAGACTGTTTCTAGGCTTTTCTTAAAGTTTATCTCCTTGGTATTATGTCTCTGTCTCACTTCCACACACTCAGAAGCTATCCAGAAAAACGCTGGTCTGGATTGTCTATGTGAATAAACACAGCAGCTGCTGGAGCACAGCTCAAGAGGATGCAGGGGTGACACCCCAAACTTGTGCTGGTGACTCAGCCCACTTGCACGTAGAAGTGGAAACAGGAAATTGCAATAGTTGACCGCAAGGTCTGATAGTGGCCTGAAGGGCTGGAAGCATCTCTTGACAGTGATGGAAAACCCAAAGAACCTTCCTTGACACACTAACGCCCCCTCAGGAGCTCAGGGTTCTGGGGATGGAGCAGCTAGTGCCTCTGTAGGCCATGGCTGACACAGCTGCTGAGGGACACTAGCACACTCCTGAATCTGGATGCTGCCTGCCCACAGCCAGCCCTGCAGGTGCTTTGCTAGTTACCAGCTGGTCACAGCAAGGAAAGCAGACAAAGGGCAATTCAGAAAACGCCAATGGCTGTTGGACTCTATTCCCAGCATCGTGCTCTGCAGATAAGCAGAGCAGGTAAGCCAGGCAGGTTTCGAGCATCTTAGAATGAAGACAAACAAGAAAGTGGTGAAAACAGTGTGTTCCCACCACTGCAAGAAAAACAGCTTCAGAAAGCGGTTGCCTGGACAAGTTACATGAAAAGGATTCAAGTCCAGCTGAAAGGCAGTTCCTCTTTGGAAACTCAGCCACATCCTCCTGCCTGTGTTTGTATACAAGCCTGGTAAAGGGAGACAATTTGACAGCACATCTCAGTCACCCAGAGCTAAGAGCGAAGGATTCTATTCCAAAAGAAATGTTTTGAAGATCACATTCCAGAAAGCCTCATGAGCCTTTCCCATGTGGGAAAGCCTTTGGAGCTGTCTGTGTAGTGCAAGTGCCAAGCAAAGCCGCTCACTGGCATCCCAGTGCCAGCCATACATTTCCAGCATGGCTAGGCTGAGCTCTCCCACTCACAGCAACAGTGAGGCATAGACACAGGAGCTCATGCAGTGCCGCTGCTTCCCAGGATGATGCTCCAATCTCCCAGCTCCAAACACATCGGTAAGGAGCAGGGGCATCCCAGTCTGTATCTGCTAAAACCCTTTATGGATGGTCCAAACACAGGGAGCAATAAAATCCTCCCACTGAGAAAACCATAGAAGCCTATTCCCAAAGACACCGGGGCAGAGGAAACAGTAGTCCAGAGATGAGAGGTCTTTCCTGCCTGCAGCCTTTGCAAAGTGGAATTGTGGGTACAATCCTAATTTTCAGTCACCCCAAAGAAGCCATCAGGAAGGAGGCAACAAGAAGTTGGGAGGTCACAGGAACAGCAGTGCAAAACAACACACCACAGGGTCTAGGATACAGACCTCGTTGCAGCCTGGCTTTCTACCTTCAGCATCCAATTGAGCCTGACTCTGGCGGCAGGTAACATCCCCAGGGGACCGCCCTCAGTCAGGTTAAGTGCCACAGCTCCTGGGTGGACATCTCTTCTAACTGTATTCACAGAATTTAAGGTCACTGGGGTAGCCATAGACTGACCTCTATGGTCTGAATGACAGAGCTGCAGACAGTGACTGAAGTCCCATCTCCTGGGTCTCATACTCACCCAAATCCCATCAACATACTGTTCTCCAAAGTCAACATGCCCAGTGAATTTTCCATCACCAGCTACCATGCACCTCCCCTAAAGGCAGGAACTATGCATCAGTCTGTGACAGTTGTGTCACGAACACCACAAGATAAACACATGTCCCAAGGTGACACAACATGCAGAAACGTGTTCTTGAACAGGTACACACATCTCTGGACATCAGATAAGTCTCACTGAGAGCACTCAGCAGGGCAGCAACCACCTGACCTCACACAAACACAGCTATGTGCTCAATAATACAACAATTCCAAGAGCTGAAGTCACACCAGAACAGGCTGCTGGGACAGACTGACAGGAGGAAAAGGGCACAGAATAGTCAAATCCACTCAGGTTTGAACCTGGAGGAGCTGGGTCTGTGTTTTTCCATGGATATGCCTCATGGCACCAGGCATATGTCCATCAAACCATACCTGTATGGTACAAAGCACGTGCAAGGTGGTAGGGTGCCTTAAGAGAGCTCATGAAGTAGAGAGATTTGTTCTCCTCTTGGGGTTCTCAGCCTGCTGGTCATGCTAGTGATGGAGTCTGTGATGAGGCACCACTCTCTGAAGGTGTAGGCCACTAAGGTATTAAGATATGGTATTTTAAGTTAAGTGTGCTTCTAGCATTAAATTATGGGCATTACCAATGTAAGACTAAAGAGCAGCAGAACTGCTTCCATCCCATCACTGTCAGCACAATTGCATTCTCCTCAGTGCTGATGAGCTGAGAGTTTTAGCGGCCTCATCACATGCACCCTGATGGCTCAGCATCCCTCATGTCCAGGAAGGACACAGCTCTGTGGACAGAGGACATGGCTCTGTGGACAGAGGACATAATGATGGTTTGGCACAAATTCCACATGGGAAGCAAGGATTTTACCAGGTGTCAGGAAACACTGGGATCCAGCTCCCTGGTGAAGCAGGAGAAACTATTTATGTCCTTGTTTTCCATGATGGGGAAATGGACATAACCATTTCAGCTCTAGCAAGATCCCCGTGATGAAAGTCTAATGAGCACAGGTGTCAAGGCAAATTGGGATAAATAAGTGTTAAAGTGCAACAAGAGTCATAAACTTGTGTTTTGTTTTGACAACAGCATCTAAGGTGCCATTGATGAACTGGCTACACATGCTGGAAAACATTGTCCAAACCATACATCATGTTTGGGCTGCAAGGAAAGACTGGTAGGAGCTAGATGGAGTCTAGATGTTTTGGGGTGGAAGACATCAGAAGCCCAGAGCTGGACACAGCTTTTCACAGTACTTTAATCCAGAGCACCAGGGCCCAGTGTTCAGAGATGGGAAGTGCTGCACTTGCCCATAACAGCTGTACAACCCAGGCCCAGGAAAAGGCTGAAGTCAGGAGGGTTCATGCATCCGCCCTCCACCTCACCTGGGCTTTTGGGACAGAGGCTCAAGAAAGCTGTCCAAGGAGAGGGCATTATGTGGGATGCCATTATGCCAGAGTTTGGGTTAAACCTGTATAAAGTCAACAATCTCCACTTGTGCTGACTAAAGAAAATTACTCTGTTCTACTCACCAGCTGGAGGACCTCCCTGCTCCACTGCAGGGTAGAGCCACAGCCATGCATGGCTCAGCCACTGGTGGCTGCTGGAGCTGCCCCAGCTGGCAGATGAGAGAGTTTGTGCAGCACTGATGGAGAGCAAAGGCGACCCCAGCTCAGTCTGACCGGACACCTTCCCAACAGCATGTTTCTGCTGTGGTTTCATGAGCTCATCTGGGCTGGGATGCATTGCTGGAGGCTGCTGAAAGAAGCAAAACTACTCTTTCTATTCCCTTAGAGAGAGCCACCTCAAAAACTACCCAGCAACACCAAGTCAGCTTAGCAAGATCGAGCCAGTGCAGAGCTGTCCCATAGCAACACAGCTGGGCCAGCCTAAGTCCTGAGAAGCCAACAACAAGCAGCAGTCCCAAATGTGTGTGCTAGCAAACACCTGGCCTCTGCACATGAATGTGACACAAGCCACCCCTGGCTGGGAGAAAAAGAAAACCTCAGCACATGTTTCTGGCCTAAAACGATCTCACCTGTAGCTACAGAAAGCTTTTTAGGAAAGCTTCAGCTAGATTAGATAAGCATGTTTGAAATGCAGCACACTTGAAAACACCCAGTGGTGTATTATCCAAAGGACATTTAATTGAAATGCAAAATCCTCCAGTTAAACCAATAGATAAAGATTAAGTGAATTGTCTAGGGAAGTTGAACTAGTACCTACAGGTCTTCAGGGTATCATTCCCACACACCGCAAAGCAAATCATCTGCAGGGCGAGGACATGCACCAGTAGGATGCACAAGGATAAGGAAAGAGCAGGCTCAGATCACATCCTGGCCCTGAGGCCATAATTATGGCAAATATCTGAATGCAGGAACACAGCATCCTTCATACAGAGGTGTCCCACTGCTCAAAACTAATTTCATTTCTTTAGGGAAGCAAGTAACACCTTCCTGGGAAAAACACTCACACTAACATCTGCATTATCAGTCTGAACATCTAACAAGTATATCTCAATTCACATTTTGGTTTTGGGATGTCCCCAGGACTCAGCCATTGCCACACTCCAGCCTGAGCACGTGGAGAGCATTTCAAGCTGGCAAAATCAGCAAAGCTGTATTCAGGACAGACTTGTGAGCAACACTATGAAGTTACTCACTGCTGTCTGACACTCTGCAGAGTAGGTTTTCAATCCTATAGGATTGCCAGGAAGCAAAGGGCTCTTCACACATCTGGCAAAGGAGACTCAGCCCCACAGCAGCCAACCCCCACAAAGGCTGCCACAGCATTAAGGCAGTGATTTGGCAGCAGACTTAGCAGAGACTGGGAATATCTTTGGTTTGGGACCATTCTCCAGAGCTAGAAGAGAGAGAGCATCAGTGTTGCTCTTTTTAGCAGACAGAGGCGTAAGAAAATGCACCAAAAGAGTAATGAGGATCTGAAGGATCCATGACAGAGCTGGGGGCTAGCACAGGGAAACTGGTGCTGAAATTTTTGGGGATCCCATACCCCTGTTGCCACCTGGGAAGCACCAGGTTAGATACATCCCAGACACAGAGACATTGTAGAGCTCTGTGGGAATGAGGTGGCAGCAAACTGCCCAGCCCTATGTCTCAATGTTCACCTCTGAGGATGGACACTGTCCTCCAGCTCTGTGCCATGGAGATAGCTGGGCAACAGGCTCCAACCTCATGGACAGCAGACCTTCATGGGGTGCTGGGCTTTGTAGCAAAGACAGCAGCCAGAAAATGTGTGGAATGACAGGACTCACTCTTTGGAGATCAGCCCTCTCTAAAACTATATTTAGGGCTGCAACCAACAAGAGGGTCTATGTTCCTGGCACAGTCTGGCAGTGAAAGCACCTTCTGCAAGAGGCCTGAGAGCACCAGCTGCCTGGTGAGTCCCCACTATGGCACCAAGCCCAAACCTTCAAATGGTAATCTTACAGGCTGCAGGGGCGTGGGGCAACATTACCAACCAATCCTTGACCAAAGCTGGGTTTTCCATCCATTGCTTTAAGGCATCAGTGCCAGTCCCACACAAGCACTCACCTGCGACACTCCCGTAGTCCAACACTATCTGGATACTGCAGAGCAACTGTGTAAGCTGGGGAGACCAGGCAGCACATCTCCTGCCCTGCTTGACAGGCCAAGTCTTCCACATCTTGAAACAATTTAAAAATCACTGTCTCCTTGCCTAACGACATCACTTGGGAATGCAGCCTCAACCACAAAGCCTTCAGCTGCTGCACAGCCTCAGATTCCTGCTGAGTCCACAGCCATCCCCCTCACCTAGAGCCACACTGGGGAAGCAACAGACAAGTCAGCTGGCAGCTGTTAGCACAATGCAATGCTCCACATCCCCAGCCCCGTGTTCTCATCAATGCCAAGCCACCTACCCTCAGGCATGCCCAGTGCCCAGCTCCTGGGCATCTCCTCCACACCAAACTTTTAGTTAAAAGAGCTCTGAACAGGCGACAGAAAGAAAAAAGGAAAGGATCCATTTCATTTGGTATCCAAGAGTTCACCACTCTCTTGAGACACCATAGGATGAGTAATCCCAAAGCTGTTTGCAACCAAACAAGGAACTAAAAGCATGGGAATGGGATCTGGGAGAAGGCTTTGGGCAAGTTTAAGGTTTCCTGGTTTGGAAAGGAAGCCCACTGTGGGGCTTCTGCAGCTTGTAGCCCAGCCCCACACTCCAGCCAGGCTCCACGAGCATTATTCTGCAGACTTGCTTCCAGGGGTGCTTCAGCAAAATTCACCCTACGTCAGCTCAGCCAAATCAGTTCCTTTAATGCTCTGCATCTGGAATGGCAGATCAGAGGATCTGCAATTCTTCTGCAGTGCCCAGGACAACAAAGCCCAGAACACTCAAACTGCATCCATCCTTTCTCCCCAAAGGGGAACCATCCTCTTCCTCTTCTCCCCTGCCAGCAGAAGGTCTCAGACTTGTCCCCAGTGGAGGAGAGGGACACTTGGCTTACAGGAAACAAAGACTCACAAGTACCAGGATGCAATGGAAGGAGCCAGCTGCAAAACCTGGCACAGCCAGCTTCCTCAAGGAGCTGTTCTGGCAGATGACATGGCTGGCCAGCATTTGTCTGGCCTCTCAAAGCAGAGTGGCCATGTGGACATCACATGCTCCCATGCCACAGCAAGGGAGCTCACAGCTGTCCAGGCTCCACTGTGGAGCCAGCTCTTCCCAGGGCTGCACCATGAGCATGCAAGTCTCAGACCTGAGGTGTAAGCTGAATGTATTTACACCACCACCATCAAGACAGCGAGCTTGGTAACACACTGCTGAACATTTGTTCCCTGCCCGTGTTCATTAACAGTTGGCAAGGATGCCACGTTCTATAGGAAGATGCTGCTGCAGCACACAGGTGGGGAGCCTGCTTCCCCTGGTTCCCCAAACCTGCAGGGCCCTTTGCAAGATCCAAGGAGCAAGGAGTACAGCAGCTCACTTAGGGAAGGCCTTGGGTACCTTCCAGACACTACACAACGCAACTTCCTGCAGAAAGGAGGCCAGGGATACAGCTCTGAGAGAGGACGGTAACCTGGCCAGAGATGCCCTAGTCTCCACCACTAACTTGAGGTGTACAGCAGGAATAGCCCAAACTCCATCCCCAGGCTGCAGTCCTTCACCCTCAAACTGAAAGACCGGGATTAAGAGACATTTTCTCCACTTTTTATCCAAGCTACCAACTCTGGATATGTCAGCCAATTAATAAACCACAGCAAAGTAAGGTGGCAACAACAGCTTTTAGCCACCTAGGAAGCACTGCCAATGTATCACCACCCCACCATATCCACAGTGACCTTTATGCTTCTGCCACCGTCATTACTCAGACCACTGAAGAAACAAAGCCTCTGCAATTTGTCCAGCAACAATACAAGCTATTTCTCTTTGATGAGAAATCACTAAAGGAAAAGGAAGATTTGGATGAGCTAATGCACTCTGGACTCATATTGCACTGCAGCACTTGCTCCCAGTTCTGTAAACTTGTGACAAGGCAAGGAAGACACAGGCAGAGCATCGCTCTGAAGTTGCCACTGCACCCCTCAGCAGCATGTTTGACTGCTCCTAACACTGAGCAAAACCAACAAACCAGATCACAGCTTCAACAACCACTGGGCTCCCTGCAAGCCCAGGGGAGGAGCTGAGGGCCACAAGAAAGGCAGACCCTGAAGGAAAAGAGCTGAAGAGACTGAGAAGCTCACACTCGGGTCCCATATCCCAAAGGAGCTCAACATGGGGTGGACACACAGTCCTCCCAAATGCAGGACTGATTTATCACTATGTTCTCCAAGAAAGACACAGGGCCACAGCAGAAGTCTGGTGTCAAAGGCAGCCATAGGCATATTTTCAGAAAAGACCATGACCTGTGCTCCATTCCAAGGCCACAAAAGGCACAGTAGGGATGGTATTAGGGTTTAAGGTTCTGGACTCTCACAGGTTTTAACAACATGCTCCCAGAGAGTGTTATCAAACAGGTCTTGTCTTTAGGAATAACTTATTAAACATCATTGTCTGCAGGCAGCAATTCTTTTAGTTGCCAAGTTTTCGGGAATGGCTCCAACGCTTAGGCTTTGCTTTTAGTCACTCTTGGATCAAAGAGCAGCAGACTCTGGGTTCAAAGCCCTGGCTTGCTTCCAAAGGCTGGGCAATGAAACCACTGAGCTGGAGCATCTTGAGCTTGCTGGTCCAGAGGACTCACAGAGCCCCCTCTCAGAGCAAGGCTCCACCGCCTGCAGACAGGTTTAACTCCTCATGTGCTGGGTGTGCACTCCTAACCAGCAGCTCAGCTCATGCAGGCTTGGCAGCAGTTCCTAGAAGGGAGCAACATTCCAGACGCTGAAGTGCTGCTAATGCGCAGGACTGCAACTCTCGCCTGACAGCCTTTTCTTGTTGTTGCAGCCAGGCACAGGATGCACAGCCCCACTGTCCATACGATACCTAGCACCAAATGGATTTCACACATCTTTCTCATCCTCTCTTATCCCCATCTGCAATCATCATCCTAAGCTGTCTGCAGTGCTCAGGTTCCTTCCTAACCATCCTGCACTCCAGACCATGGGAGACACAAAGAGCAGCACATAGTAAAACCACTCACCTGGCCTCTTGTCCTGCCTTCTCTGCCACCACTGGACCAGCCAAGCACTTAGTACCTTTGATCCTTTCTCCTGCTCCCCATCCACTGGGGCCCATAGGATACAGACTGCTACAGAGCAAGCAGTGCACGCCAGCATCTGCTCTTTGTCCCTGCAAGGCTCTCAGTGAGCACAGGGCCCCATACAGACCTCCCATTCATGGCTTGAGCAAGCCATGTGTTTCCTGGCACAGTTCATTACGAACATGCTCCTATAAAAGCAGATTTTTGGCATGCCAGAACTGGGAACAACACATGGGTCAGCTTTTCCTCCCCTCCTGGTCACAAAGACAGAGCCAGCAGGCTTATTTGCACCAGCTGAAGCTATAGAAGCAGGCAAGAAAAATCATGAATGCTTAATAACACGAGCAACCCCCTGCCTTGAGGGCCGGTCCCTACAGCCACATAAAGCAGCTGCTCGGAGCATGCCTGTTCCACACACAGTCTATTCCACTGCTCAGCAGATACTGTGGAAACAGCAGCCAAGCCAAACACCCAGAGATACTTGCATCTCTGAATGATTTCCAGCCAGCACGTTCCTTTCTGCAAGAGGTTCCAGTTGAGAAAGACTCTCAAATGGGTAGAGTTGCAATAAACCACTCTTTCCCAATGAGCCAGATGGAAATGGTTTGATTAAGGCAAGGAGCTCTGAACATGGCTTGGTCTGATCAAGCCTAACATCTGGAAAGTCTTTGGGCACCTACCATGTAAGTCTTTTAAAACTACATTGTTTCCTATTCCAGTTACAAGTAAAAACAAAAACTCTCTGCACCAAGGAAAACCACTATGGGTACAAACCAGCATTTCCAAGAAATGCTCTGCTAGAGTAGCTTTGGCTACACGAAACAGGAGGAACTGGACGAGCACCTAGGAGCTCCAGGTCATACTGGAGTGGATCAAGATGATGAGGAACTTGGGAAAACATCATCTGTTTGCCCCTACAGTTGTAGCATGCATCTGGATCCAACAGCTCTGTTGTGAGTGTGGGTCTGCTCAGATGACCACCAAACCTCTCCCTTTCATGGCAGTTCACTCCGGACTTGCAGGAGACAAGATGCTGGCACACCACCACTTCATGCTGGTTATTACACCACCACACAGGCTGCGCATCCTGTTCTTCCCACTTGCTCCATGAACAGCCATGTCAAATCAGCCTGTAGCGCAGACATTTGCTTCCATGAGCAAAGTTTCAGTTGCAAAGCACCCAGATACACAACCTTCAAGGTGAGATTTACTGAGCAAGAGGAAAACAAACCCAAAATCAAAGTAAGCACAGAGGCATCCCCTGTAACAGCTGCTCATCCCACAGTACTTGGCTGTTTTGCTTAGGTCCCAAATGGAAAATGCAGACTGCTCCATTTTTTTCTCAGGTCCACCCCTGTGTGCCAGTTCAAGATTACATCTCCCCAGACCCTGGACACCCTCATGGACCCCAGCCAGAGCCCTATGACTCATGGCAGATATAAGCCCTTGTTCAGAAACAACTTGGCTCCTGGCCTACCAACAAATGACAATTGCTCTGCTGTGGGACTGCAGCCTGAGCTCACTTTGAGTGGACCCCAGGACCTCTCTCCACTGTTTTCTGCATGGAACACAATCAAGCAAACACTGAGAAACCAATTCTGCCCTTCAAACCAAGCTTTAGAATGGGAAGAAAAAAAAAAAGGGAAAAGAAAAAAGGCTGCAACCACTTAGCACAATTCCCACTAGCCTCCCTAGAACTGTTCAAAGAGGCTGCAAACCATGGGGGATCCCTGTCCTTCCAGGCCCAGGATCCCATACATGGCAATGGCCAAGCCCAGCTTCTGAGCAATTATCACAAGAAACCAGGAAAAAGCCACTGGGGTTTGAACACTGTAAATCAATTGCTGGAGCAGACACTAAGGCAGTGCTCACAGTAGTGTGCTGGGGTACAGCTGGGCCAGGGGAAGAGACCACTGACACACACAGCCCGAGCCCCAAAGCAGGCAGGTACCGCTCACACACCTGCCACAGGAGAAAAGACAAGTGTAACTGAGAAAAAGGCTCAGCACAAGGACAGCGAGCCCACGTAATCAGCTACACACTCTTCCTGATGGCTGCCAGCACGTCAGGATAGACAGGCTATCCTGGTACTGACCTCACTCATCCACCTAGTTTTAAACTAGTCTGGGGCTTCCCTGCCTCTGTTCCTTGAATTGGCCATCCTACTTCCCCAGCCCAGATCCTGGGAATCCCAGCCCCCTATTCCTCAGGCTTGCTTCTTCCCAGACTCAGTTTCCTAACACTGCCACAGGAGCTCTGCAGCCCTTAAATTCCATAGCTCTTGCTTCACCTTCACACCAGCAGCGAGCAGACCCTGCCTCCCTGTGTGCTCTAAACCAGGCAGCAGCCACCTCGAAGCAACAGCATATGATGATACCCTCTGCAGGCAGGGACCGGGCAGTGGTGGGGAGGGAGGTCCAGGGCAAGAACCAGCTGCTGCTCTGGCAATGAGCCAGAGAGTGATGGGAGGTTCCTACTCATTCCCAAGCAGAGCAGGGCTGCTGCCAACCAATACTCCACTGCAGGTTTAACCGAGCTGGCAGGGCAGACACCAGCTGCACAGTTTGTCTCTAAGGCCGCAGGGTTCGCTAGTGGCCTTTATGGAGGATGTGTCTGGGCTGAACTGCGAGCTGTGCCTTGCCCTACAGTTTCTCCCAACATCTCAGCACCTTGCTCAAACAGGAAAAAGCTGCAGCAAGAGAGGGAAGTCCCCACGGTAGCCAAGCTCCTTGGCTCCCTGAAACAGCTAGGGCTGCTGAACCAGAACAACTGGCCTTGGTGCTGCAGGAGTTCCTCATCTGCCCTGGGAGCAGGCTGACACTGCTCTGAGCCATGCTGTGCAACAGGGCTGTGCCCATGCTCCTGGCAACCACTCTAAGAGGAGGCACGGGCATCTCCCCCTGGAGACATGTCTGGACCCAGGGAAAGGATGCCATTCTGCTGGGCCACTGAGGCCACTCCACAGTCCCAGGCCCCTAAGCAAAGACCAGGTACCCCTCCTGAGCCCCCAGCCCAGAGAACCAGCACAAACCATGACTGCAGTGCTGCAGTCATATGGACAGGAGAGGGACAGGGCTGAGGTGGCAGCCAGACCACCACTTCTTCTGCCCAAACACTCAGGGCACAGCTGGCAGCTGTCTGCATCACTTGGCCTCTGGTTTGTGGAGAAGGAAGCTTGCTTTGGTCAGGCAAGTAGGCCTGTGCCTGCTTGCTGAGCAACAGACAGTGGTGCCCATGGGACTCCCAGGAAGCCCAGGACATCATCTTCGTAGAACAGAGACAGAAGAATAAGAGGGATGGGAAGGCCACAAGCCCAGCGCAGGAGATGGGAATCCTGCTGACTCAATAAAACTATCTTTAATGGTGCATCAGCCAAAGGCTCCCAAGCAGACATTGACAAGCCCCAGTGAGAAACACAGCTGCTTCAAGGGCAACTCAGCACCACTGACAGACTTGCTGCGCCCACTGGTCTTGCCAACCAACTTTCCCAGGCTTGCTCTGAGCCCTTGAGCAATTCCCTGGCTTCCTCATAAATAGCTGCTGTTTGCTTCTGCCAGCACATGGTGGGCTGGAGACACAATGATCTGAAGGCTAGCTCTCTGGCCAGCACAGCAACAGTATTGCACTTTTTTCCCACTAAAGGAAACATGATAGACAGATGCCAAGTGGAGCCAGGATGAACCACAGGCTTCCTGTGCAGTGGCCTTGAAGGATGATGCCTCTCCCACAATGGGGCATGTGAAATGCAAAGGTCTTTACCAAGCAACACTGATGACAGAGGAGAGAGAGCCCAGGTGGTGTTGAACAGTCAGGCAGGTCCTGCCAGCAGGGAAGAGCTGTGACAGAGCTGGCTCAGCACTCCTTGCCCCAGAGCTGGAGGTGAGGCCCTGTGGCAATGAGGCTGCACTACTGCATCCACAAGGTCTGCATGGCTCTGAGCTTGTCCCTCGTAGCCAGGGCCAGCACCTCCAGGTATCATACAAGTGCTTGCTGATCTATCCTCACATCCCTTCACTCAGGCTGAGGGCCAAAGGCTGACTCTATTCCTGCCATCCCAAGCTCAGCCAAGAGGGATTCCCCCATAACAGTATTGTGTCTGGGGATGGAGCTTCTGGCCAGGGCTTCATGCTTTTCCTGTTCCAGCTGAAACACCGTTCCAGATGACGGGAAAAACCAGAAGAAGCTCCATAAAACTGTCTGGCACTTCCCTTCGGCAAACGGGAGCCTCAGACAATCACTCCAGAGAATGGAAACTCAGGCTGCAGAGACAAAAGGGCGGGGAGTGCGGGTGGGAAGAGGCCAGGGCAAGGGAAGCAGTGTAAAGAGAAGCAGCATGCACATGGGGCCTGCAAACCAAGCCGGTTGCTTCATCAACACACTGTTGGAGAAGACAAAGCTGCTGCTCTGAGGCAGCTCCTCTCCCTACAGCAAGGTGGCTGGTCAGCACCTGAGCCAAGGCTGCACTGGGCACAGTGCACTCCTGCCAGCAAGGCCTCCTTGCTCTCCCAGGACTGTTTGTTGGAGAATGAAGCATATTTTGACACTGTAATCGCTTGAGTGAGCAGTTTCCTTGCATGCTACCACCAAGGAAGGAAGAAAACCTCCCCCGTAACACCCGAACCTGTGCTGGCCTTTGGATATGCTTGGTCCAGATGTCTTGCAGATGTTGCTTGTTCAGGGGGCCAAATGAGAGGGTTGCAAC
This sequence comes from Calyptomena viridis, assembly GCA_013390005.1. Lineage (NCBI taxonomy): Eukaryota > Metazoa > Chordata > Aves > Passeriformes > Eurylaimidae > Calyptomena > Calyptomena viridis. The sequence goes on from WEIV01008332.1 coordinate 32,576, forward strand.
CTTACCCAGCAGATGCCAAGACATGGCTCACCAACAAACTCCACCAACACTGAGAGCAGGGACAGCAGCTGCAGGGGGTGGGGAAACAAGGGGACAGAAGGTGCAGTCAAGAATTCACATCTACACTAGTGCAAATACCCTCTCCGTTTTGCTGTCAGCTATATGTTTACACTATCCATATGGACACCCATAAGCAACCTGCCAGTCCCAAAGAGGACTCTGAGAGCTGGGGACAAAGGGACAGCTGCACTTCTGAGCCTTGCGTGCAGGGAAACAGACAGGGAGCTTATTTATATCCCAAGCTCTGCTCTAGGATAAATATTTTAAATCTCTCTCCAGGTCATGACAGTATATTTACAGCTAAGTTTCCCTTAGTTATCTGCCTGTAGAGTCTCCGATGGATTTGCCATGAAGCCAGAAGATCCAGCTGGCCAAGCTCTCCAGACAGCTTACAGCTCATACAAGAAATGGTTCACTCAGTGCCATAGTCTTGAAAATCACATCCATGCCCTGGCAACTGCTGCAAGGACTTAGTTGTACACCTCTCATGCTCCTGCCTCTGTACAGCCTGCCCCAAGCATTTACCCAGCCACTCTGGCCTTCCAGGGGCAAGGAGCAGGCAAAGAAGCTGGGAAATGTCACATACAACACTAGATCAGGAGCAATCCTGCCACTGTACACCCCGCAGAGCACAGCTGAGTTGTAGGTCCCACTTGAGGTGAGTCTCCAGAGCATCCTGCTTTGCCACTTGGTTTGCTGAAGTTTTAACCTGTTTGCTCCCCTCAGGAAGGGAGGAAGCTCCCAGGAGAGGCATTCACAGCAATTTACTCCAGCTTTTCCTAGCAGCCACCACAGTGATGCAAATTAAAAATTGCTGCGAAAAGGCACTGAGGACTGACCTGAAGTAGCCCATCAGCTGCATTGGTGCCTCTCTTATTTATATGGGCTCTGCACTGTTGGATTTTGACCTCTGGCTGCCTCTGAAGCTTGAAGAGGATGAAGTGGTTGTCCAAGGTCCCTCACTGAGTTTGTATGATTTCTGTGTCAACCCTCACAAGTGTTTCAGGAACACCAGCTCATAAATACAGCCTGCTGTGCACTGCACGTCCATTTTCCATCTATGTGAAACTGACTGCTTCCTGGCTACAGCATATCATCCACAACTCCCCATATCTGTCCCCAGCTATGTCCTACAGGTCTGCAGATTTCTCCTAGGTCCTCCTCTTTTCATTGGTGGAAAGCTGAAGATCACTCCCATTCCACAATCACCATTTACAATTGCGCAGGGAAGCGCTGTTGTCCAGGACTTGCCTCCTGGGAGAAAGATTGCCAGGGAGGCTGAACCTGCAGTATCACCTCTGAACGCAGAGAGGACACAGAGAAGAACAGTTCTTTGTTTATTTTCATTAAAGCCATTTATGAATCTATATTAAAAGTCACAAAAATAGAAAAGCAGACAGAGAAGCTAACATTTCCTCTGCTCATGCAATATTAATTCCAAGGTAGCTTCTCTATGAGACATTGCTACATTATCTCAGCTAAAAATGGAAAAAGTCACTGAGTGGGAAGGAGATGCAAGCAGGGCACTTTCTGGAATATTTTACAAATCAATAACTAGGCAGAACACTCGCATTAAATAAATCTAATGCAAAGCCCCAGCGTCAAATTAAAGAAAAGCTTGGCTATAACAGACTCACTGAGACAGAAATCCATACTAACCAGACCTCCTTGTAAAGCAAGTGCTTTTCTCTATTGTGGCAGAAAAGCTAATTTCCAACATACCTGGAGAACAGATAATTCTTACTGGACAGCCATTAATCCACCAGTGTGAAGAGTACCTGGACATCCCAAGTACAAATGCCAAGGTAGCACACAAACTGAGGCAACAGACACCCAACAACAGGTCCTGGAGAGCAAGAAGTTGTGCTGAAATATCTGCAGGTGCCTGCTGCTCACTGTGGCCACTCAGCAACCCAGGTAAAATGGATTGCTCCATCAAACCCATGACAGGCCTTTGTCTGCAGGAATGCATTTCCAGCCAGTGAGAGGCAGGGCCAGTTCCCAGAAAGGCCACAGAAACAAAATGTGATGCTGAAGGATGCCTAGTATGACACTCTTGTTATTTCCTTGCCAAAGTGTTAGCGATTCAAGATTAATAGTTTCTGCTTCAGACCACACGGCTTTGAGACTTCTCTTCAGCTGGGCAGAGTTCTTGTCAAAAAAGTCTTGTGATTTCCATGAACCACCTGAACATCTCAGCAGCCCTGCCCCAGCTCTGCTCTGATTTCTCAGCAGCTGTAGTGAACTGGAGGCCTGGCTCAAGAGACAAAGGCAATCTCAAGATGACAAAGCCACAGCCACACCTGGCAAAGCAGCAGTGCCCAGAGGCAGGCATTGCAGAGAAATCAAGCAACAGCAAAGTCTGAGAAGAGGACGTGTGGCATGCCATGGCGGGTCTGGATACAGAACAGGAATCAGGAAGAAGGCGAGAGAGGAGACACAACTGGAAAAGGAACAGCTGCACTTGGGCCAGAATAAGGCAGCAAGGCAAAGGCAGGACCCAGGCAGAAGGCTCAGTGCTGCTGAGGGCCCAGCAAGCAGCTCTTCTACTTACACATCTGAAGACCACAAGCACACACATGCAACATGCAGGGAGAGCAATCAGGAGCTAACTCAGCAGGGAAAAAACCCAACACAGACGTGTTGCCTTTGTAGCTCAGCTTTTGCCTGGAACACGGTGGATAAAGAACTGTTCAAACCTAGCTGAAGGAAAGAGTGATCACAAAACAAAATCTCACTGCCATTTCACTGCTACAGAAGGCGGCTCAGCCCAGGAACTGGCCACTCCCATAGAACCTGCCAGGTGCTCAGAGATTTCCCAGACTCTGTTTACAGCAGGCAGTACAGAAGGAGAGGAACAAAGAACATCAAGTAACTCATAAGAAGCTTTGTTTTTTTGGTCCAAGACAATATGCAGAATTCCTGCAACTGCTGAAGGAGACTTTCAGTGTTGGCCTCTCTGCAGAAGCAACTGAGTGATTGTCCTCAGCAGCACAAACACACCTGTGCTCCCATGAATAGCTAAGGAGAACTGGATGAACTGCCATGTGTGGCACCCTACAAAACTGTATGATTTATCTTCTCCGGTCTTGTCTTCACTGGGAAAGACAAAAGCCATAATCCTTCCTCCCAAAAAGGCTTCCCACTGATACAGACACTGCCAGCAATTTCAACACGGAGCAGCTCTGTGCCATGTGAGTGATGGGCTGCCCCAACAGAGCCAGGACATAGCAAAGCACACTGCATGGAGAGCAATAAAGGAACTTGCAAGCCGCAGCTTGTCCTGCCTTTAACCATTTGGAGAGCCACTGTATGGTTTGAATCAAAGGCTTCCTTTGTGCTCTTAAAGAAGCCAATGAGCAACTGTAATGAGGAGAGCATTTATAGTTCATCTTAAGCAATACTGTGCCTATTTTGTGCCAGCATGACTGGACAGCAAGGACAACACCCCACAACAAAAGCCAGAGGCACACAAACCTTCTCTCTGCAGTCAAAATGGTACTTGGCCTTCACATGTCACAGCTCTGGGGACAAACTTGTCTGATTTTTTGGGATGATGAAGGACAGAGCCAACTTGCCAGTGTGCCCAAATTGATGGCAGTAGGGCACTGTCTCGGCTGTTCCTCAGGATGGCCTGAGCTACATCCAGGTGTAAAATCCTGATGCTGGGACAAACCTCATTTCACAACAGCATCACACAAAAGGAAAAGTTATAAAGCCTGTCACCTCAGAGCTACCCTGGAAACAAACATCTGTCATTAGCACCGAGGTCTGAGTGCACAGCACTCATGGACACTGCTGTCTCCTGGGACAGAAATCACCTAGGAACTGAACATAGGTTAACCAGGGCCTGAAACACGAGTTGACTTGTAATCCCCACTCACTTAAACCCTAGCCCCCTTCTGCACCAGCTCCCAGCACAAACAGCAAACCTGTGTTATTGCTTTCTCCAAGCATGCAACACCTTGCTTTCCAGAGAGGGAAGGTTCAAACGTTATGTCACCTTTCAGACAGGAATCTGCTTGTATCAGTTTTCTTCACTCAGCACCCTGCACAATATGAGCATTGACCCAAGACATCCCAGCCTCAGAGAGGTCCAGACCATCTGACAGTGGTGGATTCAATTCATGCACACTCGGGGGTCCTGTGCACACTCCAGTCCACAAATGCCAAACATGACAAACTTCCTGTCTACTCCATTCAAATCGGAGCTTAATTTGACAAGGAGAAGACAGACCATTGGTATCCCACTGGCAAGCACCATCTCACACGAGGAACCATCAGTAAAAGAGTCATGTCCTCTCTCCAGACATACAACCTGTGTGGAGCCACTGTGCAGTGGGCCAGGAGCTCATGAGTACTCCTCACTGCGATGTTCCATCCTGAATTCTGCAGTTGGACCCGCCTAGCTTTCATTTTGCTCTCTGGGGCACCAAAACACCCCAGAGAACATCTGTTCACTACCAACCGAAATGTTTTAAGTAACAACATGGACGTTGTCTGGATGTCACCTGCAATTTCTAAGGATCAAATACATTCTCAAGAGAAGGCCCTGCAAAACAATTTCAGAGGGTCAAAACTGGTGAACAGAGGATGGATTTTTCAAAGCTAATCAAGTAAAAGTAGCAGCCCAGGCAGTAACTGTCAACAAAAGCACCCACCCATCAACTTTCCCAAACTGCTCTAAGACCAGCAAGCTGGGGAACTGTCAGAGCTGGCTGGCACACCAAAACTCCTCATCCCAGACACACAAACCAGGCTTTCAGAAACTTGCAAATCACTCTGAAGTCCCCCCTCACCTCTCTCTTTGCTGATCAGACAGCATGTATTAGTTACTTCTCAGAGCAGAGGTAGGCAGCCTGTTCTGTGACCAGACAGAGACTGCTTCCCTGAAGAAGGCAAGGCTTAAATTAAGACTAGAAGTACTGTATGGCTTAGCCTTTTAAACTCAGGAAAAACATTTTTGTATTAAGTTTAAAAAAGAGCTGGCAGGAGTGAGCAATGGAGCTGGAGCGGCAGTCAATGAAAAGCACATGCGCTGCAGACCTGACTGCCAACACAAATTGATGCTTTGAAACAAAGACCACTTGTGTTTGGCTTGAAGATCTTCCACAGCTACTCGGCAGGGGCTGCACAGATTAAAAGGAGACACAGGTAAACATAGGAGTGCTTGCTGCCAAGTATTTCCCTGAAACAAAGGAATAATCAGAAATGGAGTTCTTGCCTTGACGAGGTGGCATGGGTTCATCCTCACCATTCTGCAACGTGCCAAAGCAGAGGCAAGAGGAAACACTGGACAAACCTCATCAACCTACTCAGCCTGGATCTGGAGAGCTGCAGCTGCTCAAAACATGAATGTGCCTCCAATCCCAAAAGCCCACAGGAGCTTCATACAACCAGCCTTTGCCCATTTCCAGGAAGAAACCTCAGACAACTTCTTCCAGTGCTTCACTCCTTGAGACTGCAGACACTCGTGTGCCTCTTGCAAAGCTGTATTCTGGTCTAGTTCCCAAAACAACCTACATCTGTATGAAGACATGCCTTGCAAGCCTCTTTTCCTTTCTACTGCCTGCAGTGATGTATTCAGAAAGCACAGGAACACTAAAACAGGAGATGGTCTTCCCCACAATGATGACCCTTCAGTCTGGTCTTTTTTAGGGATACCAGCTGTCCTCTCTAAACCAAACACAAAAGCAACAGTTCCCATTACAATGCAAAGGTAGATTTGCTGGCTTTGTGTGACTTGAGAGGTGACTGGACGCTGCTCCCTCATGTAGCACTCAACACCAGTACAAGGAAAGCAGCCCCTTGATCAGATCCCGCAGTGACAGACAAGGAAAAAGAGAGGGCTGACAGCTCATCAACACAACCAGCACAGCAGATCCTGACAGGGTCTGGTAGAGTGAAGGAGGTGGAAGTACTGGACTCTGAATCGGCCACATCCTCCAAAACCAAAAATCCATGTGCTTGCTTCCTTATGCTGTGGATCAATAGCTCCAGCATTAGGAGGCAAATAAACAAGTTTCTAAAAGGCCCCAGGGTCCCCTGCCTTATTTTGAACAACCTCCCTAAAAACGCAAGAGATGCATAATGTATCTGGACTGCTGAAAGCTCACAAGGAGACCGAGAACAACACATGAACCACATGCAGAGCCTCCAAACTATGACAAAGCCCAGGGAATGGCCCCCACTCTAGCAGCAGCCACACAAAAAGCCTGAAAACCTGCAGCATCCCTCTCTCTTTCCTGTCAGGTGTCTCTCAGAGAGCAAATCCTTCCATGTCCAGCAGTGGGATTGCTTCTTCAGGCAAGCCAGCACATAAGGTACGCTACATTCCCAGCACAGCCCTTTAACTCCACTGTGCAATACATCTACTCTTCTAACAGACTAAAAGGCATTTACAAGTAGCTCTTGGATGCCACCTCCCAACATTTTCCAAACAAGGAGCACAACATGGAATCAGGCCACCCATCTTGGCACCTCTCCCATGCTGAAATGTACACAGACCCGAGAACCAACACATTGGTCTTTTTTTTGGTCAATTGTCAAATTGTCATTTCTCCACCTCTCCCTTGTCCCCCAAGACACAGTTCATTTCTTATAAAGGTAAAAGACACTACAAGTTGCCTCTCTCCCACTTTGGGCACACAATCACCCTTCTCCACGGGGTGCCAAAGGTGTTCACCTGTGGGCCTGCCTCTTTCACTTGCACAGCAAAACCCACGGTGCTGGTTCATAGCCCCTGCAAACCCCAACAAATCCACAGTTAACACCCTGTGCAACTTAAAACTCACCAAGAAGAATGTTCCTGTGCATCTGCCAAGCATCTTGTTGGTCTCGCTGCCCTCCAGGCTTCCAAAGAGCTGCCTGTTCCAGCCCAGGAGACCAATACTCACGTTAGGAGAACGAGAACTGCTCCTTGTGGTCTGGACAAACAATCGCACGTCCTCCGATCTCAGGGGAATTTCCCTGCAAACACCACAGCAGCAACTGCCTTCACAAAGAGCACGTTTGTACCCAAGTCTGTCCACTGCTAAATAAGCATTTGTTCCAAGTTCCCAAATATTGGAAGCAGTGGAAACACCCACTGCTAATGTGAAATATTTTGCATTCCAGGCCTGAGAGGTACGCTTGAAAATGTTCAGAGGAAACAGAGAGGAAAGAGTGTTTATTCACTGGAAAGAGGTGTACTAGGTCCAGCTATTTACTTAAGTCCACGTGCGGTTGCTGGAATACAGCTTTGATCTTTGTAACTTAAATAGCAGATAAACTGAAAGGCAAGAAAAATATTAGTGTAAAGATCCCCTAGTAAATATCTGTAACCATGCCTCGCAGCCTTCAGATCTTTTTGAAATGCCTTATCACTTACAGCAAAACTCGCCCTTGTTCTTGTCCACTGCTGCAAAACCAGGCTCTGTCCCTTTCCTACCTTCTTCCCTCCATTGCCCTTGAGCTCCACAGACTTCAGAGAAAGCGCAGCCTGCCCTCCTAGGACACATATGCCTCTCTGCTTGGGTGCAACATGGACCAGCCTTTGGCCAAAAGAGGTGAGGCTGATGCATCTGACCAACTAGCAGATGTGAGCTGCCATCTACTTGCCTCCCTTGAGCAAGAGGTATTCAGCAGACTGGGAGGAAACATGCTCCCAAGCAGCAAGAGCATTCATCACCCAGTATGCAACTAATACAGGTGCTCGTTGCAGTTTAAAGGTCTGCCCATCTGCCTTTAGAAGATGGCCTCATTCCAGATCAATTAAGAGCTCAGAGAACATCTTTAAAGGATGCAGAACATGACAAAGCTCTGATGAATGCCAGTTCCCAGTGGTTCAGGACCCTACTGTGCAAACAAAGTGCCTATGGCCATGACTGTAGAGTTGCCATGCCTTTGAAGCTCCTGATACACAGAGGTTCCAGCCTGCCCCTAGCACTGTCTGAACACAGCCAAGTCCCAAAGGGGATCAAATAATTCCTGTTTTCAGAAATTTTCTTTTTTAAGACCAGGCTTGCTAGCAAACACAAGAAAAGCACTGCCATACGGAAACACACAGCTCAACACAGGACATGGAGGCATTTCCACAATAAAACAGACTTTTTTTGGCTTTTTTCACTTCAGAGAAAAGTTGACTCAGCAAATATTTCCTCTGTTAGCATTTCAACCAGATGTTCCAGCAGAAGTTAGCACACATCTGGCACGCTGCAGTGCCACTGCTGGAAAGATCACAGCCTTGTTGAACAACAGAAATGGAGGAACAAGGACCAGCAGTCCACACACCGAACACTTCTGGAACACATACATGGCAAAGGACCTGCATGAGCCACGGATACTCCACACCTCACAGATCTTTCCCACTGCTCTTTCAAAACAGCATCCACAGGCAACGGGAGACAGTCCTGCAGCCCACTTGCCACTAGCCCACAAAACCTAGATGTCAAACTGTACATTTCAGCTACATTGATTTTTTGCAGCGTCTGTGAGCCAGAAAGCAGCACATTCCTCCCAGTGCGGCAGGACATGCTCCTGCTCAGCAAGAGAAACAAGGAGGAGTGTACGTGCTTGGAGCAGAACAAACTCCAGCAGCTCTAGAGTGGAGTGTGCTGGTAGGAAAGGTGGCAGACAGCCCTCACATCCCAGCTGCCAGCAGTGGCCTGCTGGCAGGTAGACGAATGCTGTGGCAGGTTCACAGGGCTCCGTGGTTTCAAATCAGGGCCCAAGCTAAGCATGGAACTCCCCCTCAGAAATAGCCTTCCCAGAAGGCTGCCAAGGCACACGGCAATCACGGTGCTAATCAGCTAAGTAAGTGTTGCTTTTCGTGCTTATCAGCTGTAAATTGGACAATACTTGCCGCCTGGCAGCAAGACTCAGCCACACCTCCAGATATGGAAGGGCAGCAGCAATAAAGATATCCTTCCCTCAGAGACAGTATCCTACCCAGGTGCTAAACTAGGATTGCTCTTGATTTTGCAAAAAAATTTTGCAAAGCAAATTCTGAACTGTGCACAGCGAGACAGAAGGGACCGCAAATGGCCACTGGCAACATGAAGGACCTTCCCCGTCTGCACGGCTCCCAAGTGAAGAAACGAGGTGCTGTGGCACAGGGGAGCCGTGGGGCTCTTCAAAGCCAGGCTGGAAAACGGCTCATAGCCCCTGTGGCTCTCATACCACAGCCAAGACCTTGGGCTCCTCAGAGAAGGAAAACGGTGTTAGGAGGCCAGCGGGAAGAAACACCATGGAGCAGAGCAAGGGAAGGTGGGTTTGGGCGTTGCGGTTGGAATCGGACACTGTGAAAAGCAGCTGCCAGGAAAATCAACGGGCCGCAGAACTAGGAACAGGCAGAGAGGCTGGCTCACACTCTGCACAGCATGGAGGGTGGCACGGAGGGCGGAGAAGAGGGCTCATCCAGATGCGCTCAGCACGGGACAAAACCCCTCAGCGGCCGGGAGGTGAATCTCCAGAGGTGGAAGCCCACCGCGTGCCCACTGTCTGCTCTCCGAGTTTTGATCTGATCAGATTTCATAGGAAAACCACCCACTACTGCACACGAACAACCTTCCCAGTCTCAGCTCTCCCCATGGGGCCCGGAGGGGCGCGGGTCGGGGCCAAGCCTCGCCAGAGGGGCCTCCGGGAGCCCTCCCCGGAGCGCGGCCGCTCCGAGAGCGCCCGTTCTTCGTCTCCCAGACGGCAAATGTCTGGCGCATTTGCATCCCCGTGGATCTAGGCAAGACGCTCCCCGATAGGAGCGGGCGGGCGGGCAGGGCGAGCCGGCGCACGCCGGGGAAGGAGAGCCGGGCGA
>WEIV01008332.1:42598-72951 GCA_013390005.1 Calyptomena viridis
GAGCCTCGCCGGCACGGCGGGGGGGGGCGCGCCAGGAGCCCCTGCGCTGGCCGGCCCCGCTCCTGCCGAACACGGCGTGCCCGGGGCAGCGAGGAGGCTCTGACAGAACTCCTCTCCCGCCCCGGAGGAGTGCGTGCTCCCGTAGTAGTACGCCTCGTAGTCGTGCTCTGTTAAACCGATGGCAGAAGCTCCCAGTCTGTACCGCTGCTACGGGCAGAGGGCTGGACACACAGCCCCATGGACAACATGCCTGCGCCTTGCTGCTCCTCTGCAGGGCCCAAGCCGAGACACAGCAGCATGAGCTGGTCTGGCCATCTGCATGGCCCAGGCTGGAGGTCTCTGCCCGACCCAACGCCTCCATAGCTCTGAACATCAGCTTTCCAGCCGGTTTCTTGAGCCTCCAAAATGTTGGCTGCTTTTGGTACTGCATGGAAGACTCACCATCACACATGCCACAGCATCCCGAGCACTGCTGGATCCATCACATGCCGAAGCCTTTGCTCAGCAAAACCTGTGGCACAGGATCTCAGTGTGCCTGCTGCCCTGCAGTGCCAGCCTGGTGCTGCACCAGAAGCCCCCACCATTACCACCTCCTGGGAGACCACCGAGATGCTCCCACAGGGCATGTGGCTGTGAAACTTTGCCAGTAACCACAAACCAGTCCCCTGTTGTAGGGAAGCCACCACCTCCTGCCACCGAAAGCTGTTCTGGTTGTGGCTGGGGACCAAGCAGCCTCAGAGGAAGTGGCGGCCTATTCAACAAGCCCTAGAAAGGAAGTTTTATTTCCACCTGCAAGCTTAGGGCAAGCAAAGCAGCTGATGCATAGTAACAGAAAGTCACACACTGGCTGACTTGCTCTCCCACTGATACTGAGCCATCTGACCCTAGCCTCCCACAAGGGAATTGATTCTCTTTCCCCATGAGGGAAAGTGAGTTCAGCACTGCTGACCCAGATATCATGACTTGTCTGAGAAGCACTTGCCCCATCAGCCTTCAGAGCTGCTGGCTACCACTGCATCTCCCTGGTCCATACTGCCTTTTGTGCCTCAGGAACAAGAACTGCACCACAAGATATCCACGAAACCACTGGCTGCCCTTGCTGTGCTTGCCCAGACTCTGCCTGAAGCTGCCTTGCTCCCTTGCAGAGAAGGGTATAACATGCTCAGCCCTACTCTCCCCTCGGCCACCAGCTGGGCAGCCAGGCTCCTTGCCACCAGAGAGCAAGCCAGTCTGGAGAGGGAGGGCAGTGAACAGTATCTGACTGAAAAAAGGGGTGACAGAAGCCACCTGTGCTGTGGCAGTGAGAACACAGAACTGGTCTTGGCCTCCCCCCATTCCTACCCTCCAGCTGCAGTGTAGAGCCAGAGATGGAGCAGCAGCAGCAGGCAGCGAGGCACACAGCACACCTTCAGTCACAGCACAAGGAAACTCCCTGGAAACAGGGTCAGCAGCAGTCCTCTGACACCAAGCCAGTTGAGCACATCCCTGCAGAAGTACACCAATTTCTGCCAAAAACCAGCAAGACGTGCAGTCACATTAGAGTTCTCACTCCGAAAGATCTGGTGCCCACGTGCAATCAGCCAAAGGATCCAACTTTTGCACAGGGGAAAAATGAGGCTAGAGCAGGCCCCATCCAACAGAAAAGTGCCTTACCTGCAGGGGAGTGTGCCTGAAGTTGTTTGCAGCAGCAATGTCAGCAGCTTGTGCAGCAATACAGAGGCTGTGCTTGGCTTTACATGGGGCCATCACCTGGGCAAACGTGAGAGCCCTTCTAATTAGCCAGAGCTTTGCATCCTGGAGCATCTTTGGGAAGGAAACAACAAGGCTCTTCCCAAGCCAATCCGGGCACCCCACACCCCCATCAGTGATCTGTAGCTGCAGTGGTTTGAGCTGGGTTTATTTACTGTTGGCATTGCCAGCTTCTCCCAGAAAGCATGACAGTATTCATGGATGTGAAGCTCACTGAGCAATGTACAACACATAGTGGTGGTGCTGCTGCTGCTGTCAGGACCTGCCCCTCTCAGCTCACAGCAAGTCTGCAAAACAGCACCCACAACAGATGGACAAAGGCTGCCAGAGCCCCAGTCCTGGCTGAGGAATGGTGACTGACAACCAGGGAGGCACCCAACGGTTCAAAGAGAGCCAACCCACCCCAGCAGGAAACATTCAGGATTCACACCTGAATTCAAGCCCTTTCCCCCTTCAAACTCCATTGTTTCTGTTGCAGCATTTCAGTGGCTCTGTTCAGGACAGACAGCCATTCTCATATGAAGCAAGCCAGAGGCCACACACAGCCTCACACCTTGTACACAGTCTGACAGCATCAGCTTGTGATTCTGCCAACCACAAGCCCCACTAGCATATCTGGCATAGCTCTGCAAGCCCAGCTCAGAGCTGAGAGGAGCGCAGGACAGGCTAGCACATTGCACAAGCCCACATGGTTACTGCCTCAATGAGTCCCCACCACACGTTTCCCACCAGAAGCCTGCTGAAGAGATTGTCCCTGGTGCCAGCTCCAGCCTCAGCTGGCCCCTGTGGGGGTGAAGTGCAGGTAAAGTGCAGACCAGGCAGAACTTCTCCTGGCACGACCCTTGCAGGGCAGGCTGCAAACCCCTCCCACAGTCTCTTGGTCTGTCATTTTGTGGGTGAATAGTGGTTCAGGATGTGCTCTGTCTCCTTTGGGTCAGAACTGCCATCTCCTCCTGGTCCAGCTGCAGGATGGTTTGTGGTTGTGGAGGGGACTCACTCTGCTCGGCGGATGAACCAGATCTCATTGCGGCGCTGAGGGATGCTGGGATTTTCATAAGAAGCCACAATGTAGGTTTCCCGGAGCACAGTGTCTGTGGGGCCCAAAAGCTCCCAGAACAGACTGATCTCACGCAGAATTGTCTCCTCAGTGGTCATCCCATAGAAAACTCTGCAGCAAGGGGAGCAACGTAAGCAACAGAACCAGCACATTCCCCCTTCCCACAGCCAGGGCTCCCACCCCTCTGCCCAAGGAACCACAGCAGTCATGCAGGGAATTCGTACATCTCTGCCAAACTGAGAAAACACCTCTGGTGCTGGGGTCACCTGGTTATAACCCGGAGTGGTGCCCTCTCGGTGATGTGGATTTCGGGGTCCATGGGAACAGGGGGGTTTTGCTGGAACTCTCCTGGGAGATAATATGCAGTTACGACCTCACGCTCCAGCTCAGTCTCTTCTTTGGTCAGGTGGATTTCGTTGAGCACTGGGACTGTCATGCCCAAATAGCACCCTGGAAGGAGGCAGGAAAGCAATGAGAGAGGTGTGTCAGCAGTGGCAGCCCTTCGCCCCACTCCAGAAGGACAGTGGCAAAGCCTCCCTCTGTGCAGCCTGCCAGCCCCTCCAGGCATTGCCTGCACACACCTACAGAGTTCTCCTTGCAGATGTAGCGCATGAGCTTCATGAAGCTCATGGAGATGCTCTGCTCATACATGGGCTCCCCCCTGGTGACACACGCCCACTTTCCAGCTGGGTACTGCCGCTCCTCGTAGGCTGATTCCTCGCACTGAAACAGGCCACAGACAATCCAAGTCAGAGTTAATCACACTGACAAACACTGCAGCACTCGGGTGGAAAACCGACACTGACAGGCAAGAAGCAGGGAGACACGATCCTGCCAAAAAGAGACCTCCTGCTAGTGGCTGGCAGAGGAAGACAAAGAAGGCAAGGGGAGCTGGCACCACACGCACCTCAGACAAGGATATTGATGAGCACTGGGCAAAAGTCAGCAAAAGGAAAGGCACAGACAAGGGACAGACAAGGTGCAAGGGGGTCTGGAGGCTCCTGGCATGCGCAAGGAATGCGGTACATCCTCTGTCCTGCCTACTCACAAGGATGTGCCTGATTCCAGGCACCCAAAGGCCTCCAGTAAGGCTGATGTTATTCTCAGGTGCAGTGCCTTTTCCCTGGAACACTGAGGATAACAAGCAAAAAGACTTTGCCCAGTAGAAGGGAAAATCTGGCAGAAGAGCTCCAGCACACAGAAGAGCTGTGAAAACTGGAACAAAACTCTTCTCAGATCCTTCTCCCATACCAGGAAGTGACAGGAGAAGAAGACACATGAACCCAGACTCTGCTCATGCAGAGCAGGCAACTTTGTGAGCGGGGTCAGAATCTCTATTTCTGACACAGAATGTCCAGTCTTCTGAACAAATCCAACACAGAAGGGGGGCAAAGGGAACGGGGAAATCGCATCTGGATATGCTCATAGTTCAGCTCATGGTATGTTTGTGACCACAGGTAACACATGAAGAGGGGCTGGGAAGTTGTAATCAGCACTTATCTTCCTGCTGTTAGCTTATTCTTCAGCCAAATTAAAGAGGTCATAAGACAACCTTGTTCCACAGAGCTCAGGGTATCTTCCCAAACTTCTTGCTTCCACAGCTGTGCTGGCAGTGACTGAGCCAGGAAGCTGTGACGAGACTCAACATTGAATGCAGCCTCCCTGTGCCTCCACCCACATCAGGTCTCTACTCTGAAAGACAAACCAAAGCCAGAAGGAAGGCATCTGGCCTACCTGTGTGCATCAGTGGGATGCCAGTAAGAAGAGTGCCCTGAAACACTGTGGGCCAGCCAACATTTGCCCTTCTAGCTGGGTCCATGCTGGCTATTGTCCCACTAAGTAAAGCAGATCAGAGCAAGAGTATTTTCCAAGCAAGAAAACCACCAGTCCCTCTACACTATTTGCAACTCTCATGTGCCATAACACATGCCAATAAACCTATCAATCCAGTAAGTCACAACATCTGGCTATACCACAGCCTGATCCTTATATTAAGCACTACTGCTCCAGATGAGACTCGGAAAAGAGAAATATTGAAGATGCTTCACACAGACCCAGTAGGAACATGTTCCTTCAATGTGAGCTGGGGAATTTGTCTGAATACTGACACAGCATGGTGCTGTAGGTGACAGAATACTTAATTTGCCTCTGAGAGGATGAGAGGTTGTAGCACTGATAGCTCAGGAGAAGCAACCAATAACTAATGAGCTGCCTGAGCCTGGGAAACGTGTCCCTAAGAGCCCCAGCTCCAAAGTCCCCTCAGCACTAATGCCAGGAGGTGGCTCCTCTGCTCACCCAGCCTCAAACTCCAAGAATCCTCTCCAGGCACAGAAAATTGCCAGGCAAAGAAAGATCTTCAGTTCTCATGAAGTCTTTGGACCCCATTCCTGCCTGGGATCAACACAGGCAGAGAAGAGCCCAGATCAAGTCCCTGGGTCCCAGAAGAACACAGGGAAAAAGGGAGTGTGGCAAAGCCCTGGTTCAGAGCTGCACAACCCACATGCTCAGACATGTTTTACGGGGAGCGCTGGACCTCAGCCCAAAAGAAATTGGTTAACTTCCCTTCATATAGACGACAATTGAGAGATGTTTTGGGTAGCAAGCCCAACCAGGCCTGCAGAGACACAGGAACCAGTCTGACAAGCAGTTATTTCTCAAAGCTCAGAAGCACCCTTATGTGTAAGAGATGAGAGAAAGTCTGCAAGGTAACAAGCACAAAGATCTTCAGGCAGAAGACAGCGTGTTTGGATTGCCAGCTGTGACAAGTAACAACACGTGCTCAGGTCTGACAGCCAGGGCCACACGCCCTGTGTTCCCCACGGAAACATAATTATCTTGTGCCAGCTGAGATCTCCAAATCAACCAGTAGCCACATAACCAGAACAAACACAAAGCCAGCAGGACTTCCAGCTATGCAACAAGGTGTTTTGAGCAAGGCAGGGAAGCAGACTCTGAATTGGAAATTCACTCTCTTGAATGCGCCCACCTCAGCAGAGGATAGGTTGGTAAAGAAGGCAGCTGGAAAGAAGACCAGAGAAAGATGCAGGACTAGTCCAATTTTAAAAGAAAGACGGAAAAGTTGAGCATTGCCGTTATTTTATACAGGAGGAGATACAGGCACGGCAGAATACTGCACCGATCCAGAGGCGCCATCCCGGCTGCGGTGCTTCTGCGGGAACCTCTGCGAGGCCGGTGTCCGCACGCCGACACGGGGCCACCTTCCCTGCCAGGGAGAGGCTCTTCCCGCTCCCCGGGCTGGCGGCGGCCCCCGAGCCCGCCCCGCCGCGGGCAGGGTGTGCGGAGAGGGTCAGGCCTCACCTTCCCGTGCTGCGAGAGGGACACGTACGGCACGGGCTCGCGAGCCTGCCTGTGCCGGGCCATCTGGGCGATCGGGCCTGCCATGTCTGCAAGGCAAAGCACACGAGAGACGAGGCTCGCCCCGGCCGCGGTGCAGAAGGGGTCCCNCCCCCGCCAGGCGGCGCCCGCCCCGCCCCGCCCCCGTTCACACCGAGCCGCGGTCGGTTCTAGGATCGGATTTATTTAATAAAATAAAGTACAGCGATCGCCCGGCGGGAGACCGGCGTCCCGGGGGCACGGGGCACTTCCGCCACTGCCCCGGCCGGGGGACAGCCCGCACCCCCCTCCCCGGGCTGGCGATTCTACCTGGCGAGCGTGTGCGACCGGTACCGAGCGTGCAGCCACCGGAGCTGCTGCCGCCGGTGTACAGCAGAGGAGCATGCGGGCGGGCTGCGGTGCCCAAACTAGCTAGGGACCCCCGGGGGAGGCCGGGCCGGGCAGGCAGACGGTGGCACGAGAGCCGGTGATGGGGAACACAGAGCAGGTGGTGTGGGGAGGTGCCGGGTGCTGCCCCGTGCAGCGCGAAGCCAGGGTGCCCAAAAGCAGAGCAGCCAGGTCAGTTGGAGGAGAGCAGGGAGCTGTGGGAGGACAGGTCCATGCTGCTGGCGCTGAGGCCTCTGCTCTCCGCACGGAGGCCTTGGGTGCCCTGCAAAAATACAGTGCCTGTGAGGTAACTTGCACTCCTCCTCCACACCCCAAAGCCACTATCCCAGCTCCTGCACTCCTCGCCTCACAAGTCAGGACTGCCCTGGTGCTGCTGTCAGCCACAGTAAGAGCTGCCTCTGCTCCCAGTCTGTGGCTAGAGGGGTTGCTGAGCTCAGCAGGCAGGGAAGTGGTTACTTGGAGGCAACAACTTCAGATTTGGAGCTATGACCTCAAAAAGGTCTGCAGCTGCCCAGAGGTGCAGTGGGAACACCAGCCTAGGCAGAGTGACTCCAGCACCACTCAGCCACAGAGTACACACATTGTGGGGTCTCAGGCAATGAACCTGTGGCCTGCTATTATGCCCCTCACTACCTGTGCTGCCACACAGCCCCCACCCCAAGGCCCATTCCTGTACCAGCCCTACCACCCACCCTGTGCTTACCTCAAATGAAGCATCGCTAGACTTGTGCAGGTAATTTAATGATGCAGCTCGTTTCATGCTACGAGAAAGCAGAGGAGAGCAGGTATCATTGTGTTGTGCCTGGCCAGATCCAGACCCACAAGGTGGCAGGACCCCCACCTGACCTGTACCTAGCCTGACCCTCATACCTACCTGGTGTTCCTGGGCTCCAGGGGACCATTGCCCTGCAGTTTCTTGACCAACATCTCGCTGCTCCTCCGTATCACATCCCGGATTTTCCCCAGGGAGCTGCTGCGTTGGAGAGTGCCACTGCCATCCTGGACACAGAGACACAAGCCAGGATGACGGCTGAGTGGACTGATAAGGCTCTGGCATGCTGCTGCTGAGTGGCTGGAGTTGGCTCCAAACATCCTCTTGCCTTCTTGCACTGAGGATTTAGCCCTGGCCAAAAGTAGGCTTAGTGCTCACCACATGGCGCCCTCCTCACCCTGGTTTCCCACAGGACATGATCACCATGGAGTCAGGGATACCCCACCACCACTGGCTGGCTCATCCAAACTGACGAGCACTCTTACTTGGTGCAAGCCCAACACCCAGACAGGCTGCAGACTTGCCCCAGGACACCAGCACAAATGGCACTAGCATCTCCACTTCCCTGCCCATGACATAGCTCCATCAACTGCAACAGCTTAGGCAGGAGCATCCAAGGAGGCCCCAGTGGCCAGGGAAGCAACAAGCCCTGAGAGGAGTCCCAAGCTTAGGGATACTTTTGTCAGGCCAGGACATGCTGCCGGGGCTTGCATTTCAAGGACTCTCTCCTTATCTGCTGCTTGGAGACAATATATCTTCCCTCACCCCCTGCCCTTCTTCACCACATACCATTACTGTTCCTCCTCTCTGTCCAGCACTTATCCTGAAGCACAACCTGGTCCTGCATGCTCACTCACATCAGTCAAGACCATTCTACAAGCACACACAACCTTGCCCCACCTCTAACACCCCCAGACAACTAGTTTTGAGCCTGCCGAGCAATTCAGGCAGCTCCATTGGGGATGCATTTATTTGGCTGCACCAACATTGTGTTGCCAAGACTTATATGCCCCCAACTTTAGCTGTGCCTGGCCCCACTAGCTCTACTGGGGGTGGCACTTTGCAGGGGTTTCTTTGTCTGCTTGCTTTTTCTGAAGACCAAAACCAGGCTTAAATCTTGTTCCTCAGCTTGTTTCCTCCCACATGCCTCCAAAAGTCCCCAGTACTCAGAAAGGCACTTTCAGCCCTTGGGCTCTAGCTCACCTCCGGCACTTAGCTCCACAGGCATGCAAGGCACAGCTCGCCTGCACTGACACCACATTGTGCCACTGTGTCATCACAGCACCAAGCTCTTTCCTTGTGGCCCAGCCTGCTCATTACACAAGGTTATGGCACCACTGCTGATGTGGAATTACTTTTGCTCTTATGGCCTTATAATGATAGTCTTCCCCACTCCCAATTCCAATGGCCTCTGGCACATTGGGACAGAACAAACAGTGAAAAGGTGATGGCAAAAGCCCTTTGCTCCTTAAGATGTGGGGGAGCCCCTGTGAACCACTCCAAATGACCAAAATGCTTTGTGGCTCAGGCTAGCAGTAGCAATTACTGTCCCTGCAGTTCTGCAGGTAAGCAGGGTCTCTACCTTAGGCCAGTCACCCTGTTGTGTTGACTGCTACAGGTTGTGGCCTTTTCCAGCACTGCTCTGCCCTGATTACCCAAAACTGATTCAGCTGTTACAGAGAGGTCAAGGGCTGACCAGGACTTTTCTTACCAGCAACCCTTTCTCATGGTATTCATTTCATCCCTTCTTGGATAAGCCAAGTGCATTGAACCTCTCCATTTTCTCATTAGGATGATGGTTTTCCAAGGTGGGAGCCACATGTTGCTGCTGCAAGGGACCCACACACCAGAAATGCAGAAAGCACCAAAAATTGCAAAGTAAACAATTCGACTCCTGCATGAGGCATCCTGGGCAGGTTTTGGAGGAGCTGGACATTAGTGTGTCGCATTAGCAAAGATGAGGTAGGGGGTGTTTTGCTTCCTCACCAGACTTGCACTGGGTCACTGCTATGCCAGACACTCTTCCTTTTTCCCAGGGCACACAAAACAGTAGTGGAAGAGGGAACACAGTTTGGTCAGGAAAGCGGGACCATAGTAAAAGGGTAGAGACTGACTGAAGACAGTATGCTCTTGTGTCAGGGCTGGTGGATGCAGCCACATTTCCCCAGCTGCAGTGATGCAGAGACTGACTGAAGACCAACACCAGAACCAAATGTTGCTGCATGCTGGGTTAAAAATAGCCTCTCTTCTCTCCCCACTCCCTTTTCTGCAGGGTTATTTTTAACCCAGAACATTTATGGGGTTTGGTTTGCCGCAGAGCCCCCACTCCATTGCACCCACCAGGATGACAGCATTTAAAGAAAAATGCTTTTCTTTAAGCACCACTGAGCTGCTCTCCCCTGCATGCTCTCCCCCTGCCTAATGCATGGAGGCAGAGGACTTAGGCAGGATTTGGCAGCATGTGTAGCTCAACTCAGTATTAGAAGACACAATGGGGTACTTCTCTGGCTAAACAGAAACACCTGTTGGGGAAGCTCCAATCCCCCAGGGCAGCCCTGCCACACATGGTTACAGAACTGAGGTTAGCAGGAACCCCAGACTGGAGGACAGGGAGAAGCACAGTGGAGCTTGGTCCTTCATCTCCAATGCCCAGCCCAGGAGAGGAGCCCTGGGGTAGCACATGCCCCTGTACACACACAGACAGACACCAAGCACCCCCACACCTGCTCCAGCAGCATTTGCACCCACCACCCCAGGGCTGACCGACGCTGGCCTACAGAGCATGGAAAAAAGCACAGGGCAGCAATTTGGATCTGTCTACGTTTAATTAGAGGTATGGTTGTTACAGCACCAGGTCCAGGACATGGCAAACACAGGGTCAAGTGGCCCCAAGGTCCAAATGTACCTGCACTGGGGACTCGCCACTCTCCAGGAGCATGGAGCAGCACCAGGAGAGAGAGGCAGGGAAGGCACAGCCCTGGGCTCCACACCCCATGGTCCAGAGGACAAGCTTCCTTTCAGCAAGCACAAGCTCCCAGGAGAGCAGCATGCATGCACCCCAAGGCCTCTGCACCACCACAGGAAAGCCAGGCCCAGACAGACACAGGCACATGTAGTAGTATCATAACCTACTAGATGACTAGCACGAGAGAAACAATCTAGCTAAATAAATAAGGGAGAGTCCTGCGCTGGCCTCTGGGCTCTATCCTGCTGGCTACAGCCTCCTCAGTTTTCTTCCCAGGTAGGAAGGCCAGGAAGGTTTACTTCCTATAGGAGGTAGGATGAGGGCGTACACCCAAGGGTGTGAGACTCACCAGTGGTGGCACTGGAAACATTTCCTTTCCTAGTAGTGACCAACAGCACCAGACCCTGTGAAAACCTGAAGTTCCATCAGAGGCACTGAGCCACCCCCACAGACCCTCATGGTCAGCACTGTGTTCCTAGCAGTTAACTGGATTAAAGATTTCCCACCCACTTGGCCAAGGATAGTCAGACTGCAGTCAGCCCCAGGGACCTGTGAGCAATACAGCCCCTTCCCCTACAGCAACCTGCCTCCATGCCATGCCATTTGCTTCCACATGCTCAGAGCACCCCAGCCCTTCCTCCCTTCCTCACATCCATCTTTGCACCTCCTTTTTCTCCCAACCATGCTGCTCCAAACC
This sequence comes from Calyptomena viridis, assembly GCA_013390005.1. Lineage (NCBI taxonomy): Eukaryota > Metazoa > Chordata > Aves > Passeriformes > Eurylaimidae > Calyptomena > Calyptomena viridis. The sequence continues at coordinate 53,580 of WEIV01008332.1, forward strand.
AGTCCATTCCCCATCTCAGCCACTTCTAATGGCCTGGGGTTTGATCCCTTGCAGAAAAGTTTTCCTTTCCTCCTACCCTTCCTCTGTCTCCAAGGAACAGCAAACAACTTCACTCCTGCTTCTCCCACCAGCCACACCTAGGAACCCCATAGCAATGGGGAGCTGATTCACACCTTAATGCCATCAGGTGAGGAACTTGGCTACAGCATCCAGTCAGGAGGTTGTAGCCAAATATACTTGTGCTGGCAGGTCCCTGTTCCATGGTTGCCATGGTTGGCCCTTGGCTGTCACCATCTCACCTCATCTTGGATGTACACTAGCTCTATGGGCCGCCCTATACTCCTGTGACCCTGCAGAGAGACCCACACACTTCCCCCGGGTTGCAGAGCTCAGCAGGGAGGAGAGTAGCAAGATGGGGACTGCCCTGTGCTGCAGGAAGAGCCCAGCTCACCAGGGACCAGCGCAGGTTTGCTACAGAGCACTAACATCAGGTCAGTCTACAAGGAAGAAAGAAACTGGGCACATGACAGCCCTGCCTAGGCCAGGCTTCGCTGTCCCATAAGAGCCCCCCATCTTCATGCCTCTGTAGAGATGGAAGGAACAACCTAGGAGGGCTGAGGGTTAATGATGATGGAGTTGACATGCCTGGAGTGAAGACAATTCCCCCCACAGGCCTGGTCCCCAGGGATGTGCAAGGGCAGGCCAGGGGTGGGGGCATGCAAGGGGACGGTGGCCTGTCACCCTGGCCTGGGGGGAGTGGGCAGCTCCTCGCAGATTCTTCCTGCTCTTGCTGGCCATGGGACTGGAGCTGGGCCACGTGGCCAGGCACTCCTCTGCAGGCGTCGCGGTGCCCTCGCACGCCGGGAGGGTTGGGGGACTGGCGTGGAGTTCTCGCCGAGGAAGGAGGGATGGTGTGGAGGAAAAGTCGGAAGGTACAACACAAACATCCAGGTGACTGCAGTGGAGGGGAAAGAGGGAGTCTCGGGAGGCATTTAAGCCTAGTGCACAGAGAGGAAAAAGACACAATTTACAAGGCTGTGAGGTTGTAGGTCACCTAGGGAACAGGTGGGGCAGGGCCCAGACTGCATGCAGAGGGCCACACCTGGGCAGGGACAGATACTTGTGAGGCTGAAACTGCAGGCTCACTTTGCCAGTATCCTTAGCAGGCTGGCAGAACAGCTAGTTCAGGAAGAACAGCCTGGGCCTCCTGCTCCAAGGGCTCCTGGGCATGGGGTACCTGCCAAGGCCACTGCACCACTGAGCTGGTGCCATCCCTGCACTCACATCCCACATCCTGGCTCTTACAGCCCAATTATGTGGGCAGCAAGCAGCTGGTCCAGGCCCTGGGGTGCTTCCAGAGCTGCCCATGGGCACAGGGAACAGTGGTTGCTGGCACCCTGGGGGTTCCAGTGGCTCTACCTGCAGCAGAGGACAGCTAAGGGAGGGCAGCAGAGACAGCTTTAAGGCAGTTCATCTGAGGTCTCAGGACCAACACAGAGAACAATAGGCCATAACAGACAGGAGCAGCAGGAGTTGCCTCAGCCTTCTTTTGGGGGGAGCTGCAGCACAGTGCAGGGCTGCTGGCTTGAAAGAGATTGACTATGTGTGCAGCAGGCCGGAAAAGGCACCATGTGGCAGCAGCTGCGTTGCCTAGGGTGCCTCAAATCCTCTATTTACAGCTGGCTGGGTCACGGAAACTCTGCAAAGACCCTTGGGGAAGGGTCATAAGAGACTATAAGACTATTCCCTTTGTCTAGGACAGGCTGTGGGAAAGGGTGGCATTGCCTACTTGCCTTGGGATGATCAGCTCAGAGACTGTCAGGAAGGTCTCCCAGACCATCACCAATTCAAAGAGATGACCCAACACCAATCACAGCCAGGAGGAACTGCAGAGACACACCAGCCAGCATAGGGACCAGGCGATTCTAATCCAAACCTTCGGGTCTCACTCTGTACTTGTCTAGCTCCATTATTAACAGGGAGTGAAGGGATTCAGGGTTGGTGCCTTGCCAGGACTAAGACCCTCTTTATTCCTGATGCCAAGAGCTGGAACAGCCCTGCATCTGGCAGAGCTGCTGGGTCCTCTCAAAGGTCTGTTCTCCAGATCCCTTTCAGCCACCTCCTGTGTACAATCCACAATCAAGAGAGCCAGCAGGCTTCAGGCTTTGGGTGTTGAAGGGCTGTCATGGCAACAGGGAAGAAAAAGGAGGAAGGGAGGGAGCTCATGCAGGTGGGGATAGAGCAGAGCCAGGTGGAGAAGGGTTAGTGACAAATGCGAGGGGGCAGCAAAGGACTCTGTGCTCAGTATCTTGCCTGTGCAGGCTGTAACAATGCCTGGGTACCCAGCTACACTGCACTCTCAGCTAGAGTTTGCAGAAGGAACAGTAAGTGTTAACAGCTCTAGCAACCCCCGAGCCAAGCACCCACCAGCACCATGCTCACTTGTCACCTCTTCCCTATCCTCCTCCTTATAGGAGACAAAGGGTGCCCGTTTCAGACCTGGATCACTACCTTTCTCCAAACTCAGTGCTAGTGATCAAAGTGCCCCTCAGGCTCAGAGCAAACCTAGACAGGTTCAGGTTGCCCCATCTGTGCCTCAGCTAACACCAGTCCCTCACCACCACTGGTCAGCCCAGCCTAGCATCCCACAAAAACACCTGCCTTTGATAACCTCTGCTTGACAGCTGAGGGCATGAGACCAGGAGATGGGGACAGCAAAGATGCTGGCTGCAGACTACTCCTGTGCCCTGCAGTCACTCACTCACAGACACACCAGGCACGTCACACACACACCCCTCCCCAGGCTCAGTATTGTCTGTGGCGCAGTGCAGGACAGACAGCCAAACGGCTCTCAGGGGCTGTGTGAGCCCGAGATGGGGCCAACGATCTCAGCCAGGGCCTCAAGAGGGGAGCAGCAGGGAGAGATGTTAATAAGGTTGCAAGCCTAAGATTAAGGGCCGATCAGGACCAGCTCATGCTGTGCACTGCCAGGGCCTGGCAGCTCCCCCAGAGCAGGAGCCCTTAGTTGGCAGTATCTGGCCTGTACACATGAAGCCAGACCCAAACACGCACCTTTGCAGGCTGGCTGGCTCATGCCAAGAAAGAGGGGAAGGAAATGTGCAGGGAACGAATGGAGGCAGATAAGGATGCCACGACAGGCCACACAGGGATAGCCCTCCGCTGGGCTGTCCCTTCCCTCTGGCTGCCAGCTGAGGCCATTCTTGATGGTGTCTTGTACTTACCCCGCTCCATTCCACGCCCATACTCACTTCCTCGCTACCGTCTGTGGCATTCTCGTACTTGACGCTGCCTCCCAGGCTCCGACGTCTCTCTGTGCCATCACCCTCCTTCAGGATCTCCACCACCTTTGTCTGGTTGATCGGGTCAATGCCCTGCAAGTAGAAAAGGATAAGGAAGAATCATGTTTTGCCCTTCTGTGTTCATTCCCGTTAGAGTTCTGCTGTGCCATCACTGTGTTTGGTTCTGTTCCCCCTCTTGGCCATTGCCCCAGAGCCAAAACACTGCAGCACAAGCAGGAAGGATGGAACTAAATGCCACCCTGCACGTAGCAGTCTCTCTTTGGGTTCCCAGCTCTGTGAGTCCCCACAAAGCCGTACACCATCCTGGGGAACAAGGGCTTGCTGCCCCAAAGCCAACAGCTTTTTTCTTCGCCTTTTGGAGTGTCAAGGATTCTGCTGTCCTTCAATCTTTATGCTAGGTGCTTACAGCTCCTGCTTTATTATTTGAGGATTGAGAGGAATTTAGAGGGACAGGTACTATCTTAAGAAATTCCAGGTGTGTCCTCTGGACAAAAACTTAGTGTGAAGAAAACATTCCAGCGAGCGCGGTTCTCCTCAGCAGCTGACAAAGTCCAGTAACCTGCCTTAACACAGCTGCAGTATTTCTGCACTCAGTGAGCTGTGCCTTCTTCCCCACACATACACACACCATCTGGCTCCATCCACGCACACATGCATATGTGCAACCCCACACATGTACCCCTGCATAAATGCAATCCCAACCACCAAGGTGCTCTGGTATCATGGGAATGTAAACCAAGAACATAAGAGACTGCGAGGCCCAGGAGAATCCCTCACCACACTCCAGGCCATAACCTGCCACCTGAAGCCCTGCAACACCCCCTTCACCAGGGAAGGTCTGTCTCGGGTTACCTGTCGCCGAGAGCGAACTGCACACTCCTCCAAGGTCTCTGCTGCCTCCAGCTTGCCCTGGCGCCGGTACAGCGCACCCAGGTTCCTCAGAGTGGTGTTCACAGTTGGGCTGTGGTAACAGACAGAAGGTGAATGGGAGCCCTGGGGCCACCCCCTCCAGAGTCCACAGCTGCCCACAAACCACCTCTTACCTGCTAACCTTACAGGCCTTGTACCAGCCACCATACTCAGCATAGGGAGCGCTGTCTCTGTGCTTGCTCTGTAGGGTGAGGAGAGATCAGAGCTGTCAGTCCCACACTTACTGCCCTCCTCTGGCCTGTGCTCTCCCACTAGATGCCCCACGCTGCAGCCCTGCACCAGCCCAACCTTTGGAAACACAATATGCAAATGCAGTGATGAGGCCCAGTAGGTTCCTCGAGGGAAAGTTAAAAGCCCATTCACTGCAATAGATTTGGGGCACAGGCAAAAGCGATATCCCAGTCCCAGGAAGGAGCATTATCCCATCTCCTTATCCCCTTCCACGGTACCAAAGGCAGCAGGGACAACACAGACCATTTCTCATGGCATTCTGCAGAGCATAACACCTCGACCAGCATGGAAAAGGGAGACAAAAAACTTGCCATGCCCCCCACAGGCATGCCAGGCTGCATGGGCACTAAGCCCCTCAGCCATGGCTAGCAAAGGGATCAGTCAGCCACACCCCAGCCTTCTGCCTACAGTGTCAGGCCTGCCCCACAGCAGCTCAGCCCAGTTAGCTCTCTCCTCTCCATACCCTGCCTTTGCACCCCAAAAGTGGCTGACTGGCCCTGTCACAGACAGGTGCAAAGGGGCAGCTGGCCAGAGGAACAGGAGAAGAGGTAGAGCTTGATGCTCAAGGAGGAAGATCTTGACAACCCACACTGCAGGGCAGTAGCTGCTAGCCAGCACTGCCCTCAGCCAGTGTAGACTATGACACCTGGAGGCAGGAATCATCACTGCTGCAGGAGCAGGGCTGCCTGTTCACATGTTGTATACCCCAGTGTATGGTGAGGACCTGGGGGTGTGCCATGCCCCAGCTCTGCACCCACAGGACACATGGATTGGACGGGAAGCACCCAGCTCAGCTCTGAGCCCAGGCTGCTCTCACCAACCAGGTGCAGGGAACCGCTGCTCCACAGCAGGAGTTTCCCTTTGGAAAAGGTTCCAGCCCAGAAGAAACTGTTTCCACAGGGACCATTTTTATTACTGAAACCCATAGCACTTCTCAGCTCTTTATCCCACATACCAAAGTCTCCTTGAGCCATAGGCACAGGTAATTTTTTTTGCACCAGAGTCTACACAGCCTGGGCAGGCACCAGGGACAGGAGAGTTTAGGACTCAATACACCTCTGAAGTTTGAGGCAGCCCTAGAGGGTGTCTGAACCTGACAGGAAAGGTGTCACATTCTCTAGAGCAGATAATGCCTTGAAGGCCAGGGCTGCCAGCTGTGCCCAGGGCCTTGCTGCTGGCATGAGCTGGCCTCCCTCTGCTGTCACTAAAGAGGGGCAAGGAAAAAAAGGAAGTGAAGCTCTGTAAGAGGGATCTCGTGCATTTTAATAGAAGATATGGAAACAGAGCACAAGGCAGAGCACAGCAGCCCCAGCTCCTGGGCCAGCAATACAAGCAGGTCTGTCATTACTGCTGCCTGAACAGGAATGCCAACCAAGCTATGCCATGGGGCACAGGCACAGCTGCCCTGAGGACGGGAGCCCCAAGGGCAGGGAAGGAGGCTCAGCCCTCGCCTCAGACTCAAATTTAAAATGAATCTCACTCTGTGGGTCCCTGAGCCTGTTGTCTTGGCCTGTAGCAAAGCTTGCATTATCTGGAGCATAGCTCTATACTACAACTATTTACTTTTAACCTCTTAATTCTCCAAAGATACCATCAGAAGAGTTTCAATCCCAGAGGAGGCAAGGGGATCCTGGTCTCTACTCCAATTTGGATTTCTCCAGGATGGTGCTGAAGCAAGTACAGATTCTTTGCAGCAGAGCCTTCAAAGTGCAGCCAACATAGTGCAAAGCTGAGCACTGCCCTGCACTGGGAACCACACAGAGCAGTTGAGTGGGAAGACACAGCGTGCTGGTGGGAAGTACTGGCTGGTGCCCTGCTCTCAGGACTCAAAGGATAGGACTGATCAGTCACTAGGTCAAGCCTACCAGCCTGCTGCCTGAAGCCCATGCAAGGCTGGAACCTGCTCTGAGGGCAAACAAAAAGGAAAGTGTCTGCTCCCACTACAGCTAGAGGACTAGACCAGAGCCCTTCATTCTGCTGCTTCACTCACCTGCCAAAAAGCAGATGAAGCCTTAGACTTTGCAAAAGCAGAGACGGGACTTTGCTGCATTTATTGGCTGATCACAGAGCAGGGCCTGGGCAACAGGAGGAACAGCAGCTTTGCCTTTCAGCCTAGTCCAAGGCAAGCATAACTCCTTTCTATCCTTCTTCAGGGCCTGCCCTGTGCAGAAATCTTTTTCTGGAGGTTTGGCTCGATTTCCTACAGCAGCTTTTTCTTGACCTCCATTTTTCCCTAGACAGCCTTAGGGCTGCTTCAGAAGCCAGTTATGCTCTGGATACTGGCAGCACTTTGGAACAGAGTGCCAAGGCCTTGCAGCACAACCCTCTGCCATCCACCATCTTCCATCACCTGCATGCCTAAGAGGGATCACTAAAGAATAAAAGAAATGTCACACACCCATGGCTGAGAGACTGAACAGCCCTGCCCAAGGAAAAGTTTCATGCTCTGATGGGATTTCTCTCCCCACTTTCCCAGGGAGCAGCCATGCTGTGTCCCCCCTCTCCAGACACCTCCTGGCTATGGCAGCTCTTCAGAGTGCAGCTCCTCCAGGAAGGAGCAGATCAAACATCCTGGCATCAGACTCACCTTGCTCATCTCCTCTCTCTCCTCTGCATGCATCCAGATTGGCTTGTGTTCATCTGTGTGGGGAAGAATGTAAAATAGGTCCACTCACCACCTCACCCTGTTGCTCTGCCTCCTGAGCAGCCCAGCACTCTGTCCCAAGAGCCAGCAGCTTCTCAGGGAAATGACAAGATCTCCCTGGTCCCTGGGCAAGAGCCCCAGGAAAGGCAACCAACATTGCAAGGGCAGGCCAGGGGAAGGAAAGAACAAGTCCTCCCACGGGAAGTACATGTACCAGGCACACAGAAGAAACTTCAACCTATGCCTGGGAATGATTGTGCCATTTGGTATTCCCCCTTTTAGCCACAACTATTCCCAACTGAGCAAAGACTGGGCTGAGACTTCTGACAGAGGAGGGGAAACAGCATAACACACTAGAATGGCAGCATCTCAAGGGCTGTCCAAAGCAGGGGCCCTGCAAGGCATCCCATTCCTCTGTCAGAATGACACCAGAACCAGCTCAATCCAGGCTGAGAGCCAGGAGACCCTTTCCCAGCCCCAAAGGCTTCTGCTGTACAAACCATCCACAGAGCCAAACTCCTTCACATGAGCACGGGTAAGGATCTCCTTATACAGCACCTCTGCATCTTTGTATTTGCCTTGCTTCAGGTAACAGGAAGCCTGCAACAAAAATAAAACAGCTCCAGCCCCACAGGGAAACACAGCTGCAAGAGGAGGGCAGAGTTAATGTATCTCTCTGCATCTAAGCACCAGGCAATGCTCACCTTTCCCACAGAACCCCTTCCTAACCCCACACAGCCTCTCCCCAGGGTCTCACCAGGTTGTTCTTGGTCTTGGCCACGTTGGGGTCATCAGGACCCAGGCAGCTCTCGTAGATCTCCAGGGCCCGGCAGTAATAGTACTCCACCTCATCATATTTGCCCTGGTTCTGGCACAACAGGGCTAGGTTGTTCAGCTGCTTGGCCACATCAGGATGATCTTTGCCTAGAACCTGAGGGAACAAAAGAAGAGAAGCCACAAAGACTGCAGTGGACTCCTGGAATTAGTAGATGCTGTAATCCCTCCAGCACATGCCTATATCAGACAAAAGCCAATAACTAGGGAGGTAAAAAGGAGCAATTCCAGCTTCCACCTCCTGGCAGGCACCTCTAGGGCTGTGAACACCAGAGAGACAGAAAAGGTGGTGGCAGAATCAGCAGCTAAAGAGAGTAGGTAAACCTTGGATCTCCCAAGTGCATTGAGGTAATGGGAGAAAGCCCTCAGAGAGAGCTGAAAGGAGAAAGAATGTAGAGGACTAGTACCTTCTCACGGATCTCCAGTGCTCGCTTACACAGTGGCTCTGCTTCTTTGTACTTCCCTCTCTTGCCATACAGAACAGCCAGGTTGTTCAAAGTTGCTGCCACCTATAGAGACATAAGCTTCTCCATGAAACAAAGCAAATTCCAGTGGGACCAAACAAGGGGTGCAAGCAGCAGTAACAGTGACTGTCCCATTTCCTCCATGCCTGCAGGACTACTGCTTCTGAAGATAAGGAGGTCCGAGAAAGAAGGGTGCCCTGCCTACACCACAGAATCCAAGAGAAACTAACTCCTGACAGGCCATACTGAAATACCAGCAGGAAATACTGAAGCAATAAAACACTGGTAGAACAGTACCCCAGTGGCACCCAAAGGTGAAGGAAGTGACTGAAAGAGGAGGGACACACTCACCGCTGGGTGGTCTTTGCCTAGAGTCTTCTCACGGATGGAAAGAGCATCATTCAAGAGGTGTGCTGCCTCCTTGTATTTATTCTGATCCCTGCAGTTCAAAGTCAAAGTCAACCGGTTGCTTGGGATTTGGACAACACAGCCCACAGCAGGCAGAGCTATAAACAACAGTCCTCCTTCCACACAGATCCAGCCCTCACAGACCTTTCATTTCTCCATTCCTCCCTACTTCAGCCAGTCCCTAGTTACATCCATGAGTCTGGCAAACCAAATACCTCATCTATGCCAAAAACTTTTTGAAAGGCAAGTCACTGGAAGCTGGGGGAGCTCCCTGTCACCGACATGTGCTGTAAACAGGAGACGCAGACACCATTCTTGGCCCAGTCCTGCCCTCCCCACCATGCTCACCTGTACACTAATGCTAGAATGTTGAGCATGGTAGCCACATCAGGGTGATCGTGGCCTGATGTCTTCTCCAGGTCCTCCAGTGCCTGCTTGCAGAGTGGCACAGCCACCTCATAGCGTCCCTGTGAGGCGTACTGGATGACGAGGTTGTGGAGGGTGCGCAAGCGTGCAGGAATCTCATAACCTCCCTGCTGGGCAGCTGCCACAGCACTGCTGTGCTGGTGGGGCACTATGGGCACAGAGAAACAAACATGGCGCAGTTGGCACAGCAGGCCTGAACAGAGACAGGCAGCAACCACGCATGAGCAAGCACTTACATCCAGGACCATGCTCCTCCTCCTCATTTGGGAACAGATCATCCAGAGAGTCCTTAGTGGAGTCACCCTCCTTCTCCTCCTGACAGGATGAGAATCATAATACTGTTGGTTCTCAAAGGAGACAGCAGCAGCCTGGGCTGAGCCAGTTGCCAAACCCTCCGGCCTTCTGCAGCCCACCAACACACTCAGCTTTCCCTGTTGTCTCTGCCACCATCTTCCCCCAGCAAAACAAAATTGATAAAAGCCAGATTTCCCCAGCACAGGCACCCATGCTACTCCGTGTTCTTTCAGAGACTCTGCCCCATGAAGGCCCCCTTTAGTTACAGGCATTGCTGTGCATGGTAGCTGGGAAGGGGCAAAATCCAGGACAATGCTATCATGCCTAGGCAGTTTTGCTGGTCCAACCCCCCAGACCCACAAAAGTGGCTGCTCAAAAGGACTAGGGCATACCGAAGGAGAGACATCCTCATCATACTTCTTCAGCTGGTTCATGAACTCAAGGTGTTTCTTCTCCTCCTCCAGCTGAGCCACAGTTTGTTCACTACGCTGCAGCTTCTGCTGGGTGTTGGCAAGCTCATCACGCAGCCACTGGTTCTCCTGGCACAGCCTCCGCACCTGAGCCCGCAGCTTCTGCTTCTCTGACTCCACAGCATTCAGATGGTTGGACAACGCCATCATCACCTTGTTAAGAGAGTCTCAGTCAGTAAAAACCACAATCTTGTGGTTAAAAACCACAGTAAAAACCTCAACCACATCTCTCTCACGCTTAGGGTCCAACCTCAAGGTCATGCTGGCCTTCTACACTTAGTCCCTTCCCGTCCCTGCAGCTTACAGGAAATAGCCACATGCCTATCTTCCCATGTCAGTCCTGGATAACACGTAGGGCATCACCCACCACTCTCACCTGAGCTTCTCCAAGCCCCAGTTCAATCATCTCCACTGACTTGCGGAGCAGGTTGGATTTCTCATGCACAAGATTGGCTTCTTCATCTTTCTTCAGGCACTTAATGGTCTCCAGCAAGCTGTGCAGGATGGAGTTGTGTTCATTCTTGAGTGCTTCCAGCCCTTGCATCACCAGCTTGGTGTTGGAAATTATCTCCTCTTGGCTCAGCTTGTCCAGTTTCTCCTCCCTTGGGTACACCATGGTGGACATAGTCCTACTCCTGCAGCCCTACACAGAGACCAAGACAAAACCTGAGCGAGCACCTCAGTGCTGTTTCATAGCACCACAAACAGATACAAGTATCACAACCTCCCTCAAGCAGTCAGAGAGGGTGTTTAACTGGTTGCCTACTCTAAGCCCTTCCCCTTCATCTTACCCTCTCCCTCTGGCAGCAGGCAGCTGTCAAGGCATGGCCTCTCTCTGCTTTTGTGGTCTGGAGTGTATGCAACAGTGCAGGTGGCACAAGTGGACAGGAGACCAAAAGGCTAGGACCACTGCTGACCTCCAGCACTCCCAGCAGGAGCAGAGCTAATTTAGCTTCCATTTAAGAGCAGAGATTTGTGGTTGCAATCTGTACATCTCCTGCCCACAGACCACTGATGCAGAGAGGCTGTCAGAGCTCAACACCTCTTCTGACTGCAGAAGAAAGGGAAAAGAAAGTGGAGACATGCCAGCCCAAAGCTTTCTGCTTCCTCAGTGGAAAACCTCCTGGAAGAACATTCAGACAGGGAGGCAGCAGTGGCATTACTGTGCCAAAATATTGCCTGACCAGAAGAGAACATGCTGATGATTGCAGCCCTGGCACGGAACAGCCATTCCAGTGACAAGGGACACCACCACCGCCAGCAGGACTGAATCACACCAGCGTGGGGAAGCTTACAGACACCAACTGCTACAATCACACCAGCAATCCTTGTGTGGGTGTCAGCTTGAAACACTAACAGCTCCTCCATCTGCATTTGCCCTGCTGTCAGCCCAAGGACTCCTCAGGATGGCATAAGGACTCTGTACTCCTTCCCTGTCCTGTTCCCCCTAGATGTACAATGGGAGAATACCAAGCTACTGCCTTTGCACAGGGACATCAAGCGCTACAGCCCACAATGTTCATGTGGCTGCAAGATCCTTACACACAAAGTCCAGAAGCCAGGGAAACACAACAGGCAGGAGACACAAGATGCCTTATAGCACATTGACAGTACCCTGGCTACTTCATGCCTCACTCACCTAACCCAATCCCAGCCTCCCGCTCCGGCTGGGCCACCCCAGCAGCCTCCTCACGTTACTCAGCAGTAAAGCCACCACCCACCTCACTATGGGTCACTCCAAAACCAGCCTCCTGTGATACCCTGCACAGGCAGCACCTGCCCAGCAGCACCTCCTTGCCACTCAGAGCTGGCAGAAGGCTCTGCATCCTGAGTGCCCAGGGCTCTGCTGCCAGGAAACTGGCAAACAACCCAGGAGCTACACAGGAGGTGGTGAGGGAATTGCTGCCAACAGATTTGCCCTTTGTCCTCCTGCAGGACACACCTCTGCATGGTTTGAGCTCTTTGTTCAGCAGCTGCCTCGTGCCTGGTTTACTGAGAGAACAGAAATGCTGCCCCATGTACAGGAATACAGAGAGCAGGGCTCCCCTTCCTGGCAGGGCTCCTTTTCTCCTCACCTGTGCAATCTGCCCAGGAAGGCTCAGGGTGATCCCACAGTCCAGCTACCAGGGAGCTACTAGGAAGTGGACCCTGAGCAACTGAGAGGCACAGTTTCTTCACTGCAGCACTGAAAGTGAAGATGATGACTAGTGCTAGGACAGTTGTTTTAAGTAAGCACATCTCATTATACTCACTTATTTCCTCCTCTTGATCCTCACTCTTCCTCAAGTTGTTTTATAGGCCTGAACTCTCCTCTCAACTTTTCTGTGGTTTCTGTTCCAGTGATGCACATCCATCCCTCAGGGAGGGGAGCAAACCCCCAACACACATTGGAGACCTTACTGAACCTCAGAAGGGCAGAAACACTTCATGTCTCTCAAAGACTGGGTTCTGTTCACACCTCTGAACAAGAACTGAGTTGTCCTCCCCCACCTCCCCCAGAGTCACAATGCTGACTTCACATTCACTTCATGATCCAGTGTCAGCACCAACCCTGAGTCATACTTCACCATATCCTTCTCTTTTGAATATCTGCCACACTTCACATGCAGTTAACCCTGTGCATTGGGCATTTTACACTAAATCAGTCTCATCTGGACCACAACTTATGCCAGTTTGCTTGAGAGAAAGAGGCTGGCAGCCCCAAGGACATTAGTGCTGCCTCATCTGGCCAAGCCCTGTTCTTCTGCTGTGAAATAGGTCCAGACAGCTTCCCAGGAAGGCTCAGCAGGCCAAGGGTTCTATGAAAGTGTTAAATGGTTCCATCACTAGTTTCAACTCACAAGGAAGCACAGACTCAGAAATAGGGAAGTTGTAGTTCTCTGGAGCACAGGCAATACTTGGGACACAACAAAACTAGAAGTCTGCTCTAAAGCTCACACAGCTGGACAGTTCCTCTGGGTACTGGGTCAGCTGTAAAATGCTGACTTTTCATGGCAGCATCACTTACATCCATACAGAAATCTTGCTGCCATCTTTAAAAAGGACAATACATATGCAATGGGAAGAGGAACATGTTACAGGATAAAAAGCCAAAAGAGTTTGCACCTTGCTGGCTAAGAGAGTCAGACAAGACCCAAATCCACAGAAAATGAGCCTCATCAATTCCACTGTACACAGAACTATTCCTTAACTGTGAAATCACTGTGTTAAACCACCAATGCCTCTACTACAGCAATGTTCTTTCTTCAACCCTTCCAGCAGTAAACATTCAAGCATTTCACAGTCCCCACAATCAACTTGTTTTCTGAAACTGTAAAGATTTCAGACTGAGAAGGGAAAATAGTCAAAACATCCAGACCCACAGCACATCAGACTCATCCTATCCTGCAACTACATCCTCAGATCCTTCAAGACATACCAATACAGGCTCTTCTCTCACCAGCTATGCCAACATCTCTACACAACCTTGGCCTCTCTCCCCTAGGATGACATCCTAGAAGCAACCTCTGCTAGGTACCAACAGGTTTCCAGTGTTTAATGGTGGACAAAGGATTCTTCAGACTGGATAGACAATGCAAAACCTAAAAACAGAGCTGCTCAACAAGAAAACAAATAGGAGGGTGCAGAGGAGTCACTGAAATGCTGCTACCTCTTCCACAGCAAAGAAAATCAACAAACACTGATGGGAGCCAACTTATTATCCTTCCAAAGCAACAATTTTCCCCCAAAGAGTCTTATTTCTAGTTCCCCCCAGTACTGACAAGTCTATACTCAGTTCTCAGCCCTCCAAAGAGGAAACATGCTCTCTGGCAGCCAATGCCAAGGTTAGGCAGGCTGAGGCTGCTGTATATACACTCTTCCTACTCCTTCACATTCAGTAAAGGGCACTAAGTGTCCTTTGTCCAGACAGAAAACACTCTGAGGTTCTTGCAGAGAGAAGGGAGAAATCACCATTTGCCTTTTGCAGGGTAAGGTTAAGACTGGAATAGGAAGAAAGCAATGAGCTCCTTGAGAGACGGAGTGCCCAGTTCCTAGCTTGTTCTGCAGCACTGCTCATGGCTCTGCAGGTATCACAGCCCAGATCTCTACTCACACGTTTCCGCTCTAGTTGGCATGTCTTCCCTATTCACAGTGAGCTGCTAGAATAGCCTGGCTTTTTGACAACACCCACCTCATCTCCCCTGTTCTGCTCCCAGTTGGAGGAGCGCTGCTGGAAGACAGGGAAGGAACCTTCGTGCATTGAGCTTTGTGGCAGCTGCAGCAATCAGCCAGGAGTCTATCAGCAAGCACATCCTGCCAGGCAGAAACCTTCCTCCTGTATTCAAGTGCATAATCAGGAAATCACTGAGCATCAGCAATTTCAGCAGTTCATTCTTCTGTCTCCAAAAACTGCTTGCACATGTAAGAGCTTTAAGAGGAAAGATCTGGGAGCTTCACTGCTTCTATCTTCAATCCACAACAGCTACAAGGATGCCTGATTAAATGGGTCCAAGTGAACCTTAAAGCTTAGGTTATGATGCCTAATGCTAGAAGACTAAGGAGAAGGGAAAAAAAACCACCAGGGAAATCAAGAGTCAACTACAACAGGACAGATTTTGGGTCTATGCACAACTCAAATTGAGTGCACTGCCTCCCTGCATGTCCCTGGACATATGTGAGACACAGGGCACCATCCCAACTTGCATACGAGGTAGTGTCAAGACAATAACTGCAGTTTCCTTCAAACTGCAGATGGTCTGCTTTTGCTACCTGGTAAAACAGCAAGGTTATACACTTGGGAAGAAAAATGACTTGAGAAAAGCACGGAGGGATGGTGTGTGGGGTTTGGTTTTTTTTTTCCTTTGGACCTCTGCCAGGTCATTACTGTTAAACAACAAAGGGTCTCTGGAAAGACTGGTTGACCTCCAACAAAGCTCGAAGTGACATCACAAATAAGACAGCTGAGTCTTCGACACTGCAACACAACCTCAACCTAATACTCTGGATGCTGAAAAATAAAATGAAAGCACTAAAAAGCAAACAGAGCACCAAAGTTGCAACCATCACAGAGGCTGTGTCATGAGCACAAGTTTTTTCCTTATTTTGATACCAGTGTCAGAAAGCAAACAGAGACTGTAGGGGACTACAGTCAGCTATACAGAGCTTCTGAGGCTTCCACTGCACAGCCAGGACACATTGACACTGCCAGGAAACTTGCACACTGCCACACCACTGCTAGAAGAGCCATTGTGCTCAGGGCCACCACCCCAGGCCACCTGCAACAGAACTATAGGAAAGGGACAACAAATTAGTGCTGCTGAGCTGCACATCCCAGAGGCAGCATTTCCAGAGTTGCTCTAATACACGTAAAACAAGAAATGCTGAGGTTCATGTGAGGCACAGAGCAGCAACAATGCTCTGTGATGCTTGTAACCACTGCCAGAAATGCCTGCATGCTCCCTTAGAGCCACTAAGAACACAGAGGAGACCCAGTTAGGGGTCAGCATCCTGAGAGTTCATACCCAACATATCTCTGAGCTGCAATCCCAAAGTCAAAAGATGTCACTCAAACTCCAATGTGCATGACATTCTCTGCCACCATTTGTTTCTGGCTCATAAGTTTCTACACCCTATTGCCAAAAAAGGGAGTACCTAAAGTCCCATCTGCCACCCAAAATTCTTCCCCAATACATTTCCCAACTAATTCCTCAATTCCTTAGATAAACTCAATGCATTTGCCTTTACCAAATACTTCTTCAGACCAAAGGAGTGAGGCACCACAGCACTAGAAACTGACTCAAGGCCCAGAAACTGGGAATGCAGTGCATGCCTCCTTTCAGCAGGTCCCACAGGGACAGTCCCTCTGTCCCAAAGCAGGAGAGGCAATGCAATCCAGCTCCAGCAACAGAGCAGGCAGTGTATGCAAAGAGCTCTCTCACTCACCTTCCCCCATGTCTCAAAAACAGGACTCCCCTTGGCATCCAGGCACCCCCTGCACATGGTTTTGAAGCCAATCTCCAAGCCCAGGAAGGCTTCACCCAACCAGCTTCCTCAATCCTTACAGTCATGTAACTGAGTACAAGTTGACTGTGCTGTCAGAAACAGCTCAGTCCTCCCTATCCCCTGGACAGGGATCAAGGCCAGGATTGCTTCTTTTAGCAGCAGCTGACACATGCCAGCTCTAGCTGTGAAGCTCTGGGTTTTTTTCTAGATACTGGAAGGCTTGTGTTGGGGATGACTGTGCTAACCAGCAGGCAACCTCTACCACCTACAATTGCTAACAGAAAACACACCAGAGCACAACCCTCCCAAAACATAGGGCAAAGTGGTGGTAAGGTGGCTTTGCAAGGACTTGGCCACAGTGACTCAGGCTCAAACCACTAAAGAAAGAACATGGGAGCTTCCCATTTCCCTCTCTCTTTCCAGTCTTTAGAGGGAAATGACAAGACAAAAGGTACTAGGGATTGTTCTGATTGACCAAAGCAAGCAATTCCTATGTTATCTAAGCATGATCCATTCCAATATGGATACATTCTCTGAGGAAGACAGAGCAAGTGGTCTGGTTGGCTTTGCATCAGATCATTCACTCCTTTCAAGACTAGCAAGATCTTACTCTCTTCATTCATCACTATCAAAGAATACAGATACTGGAAGCAACAAAGTTTAAAAAAAAAAACCAACAACAAATTAAGAACAACCACCACCAGCAAAAACAAAACAAATAGAACCAACCTGTGCCACTACTAGCAGAAAGCCATTTTGCTCTCTATTGCACTTCATATTGTTTACAATCCCAGCTGACTGGGTAAATCTGCACCTTCCAGCAGGGCATTGGAATGAGAACAGCAGTCTTCACCACCCCCACTAGCAAGCTTGTGCTGGCACCTCCAGATCAGCTGATAAGACCTTGTTTTTAAACTCTTGCTCGTGTCCGCAGCAGCTCAACAAATCCACTCTACATCTGCTGTGCCTGGGACTACAGTGGAATACCATCAAAACGTGTTTCCAGGCTAGTGGAGACAAGAGCTAAGCAGCTGGAATAAAGCCAAGACAAGCATCTCTTCCTAGTTTCAGAATCTGATTGGGAGTTTCGCTCTATTAAAAAAAAAGTGAGAGCCATTACCTTGCCCTGACAGCATGAAGTAGTATTAAAGCAGGCAGAATAATTCCCAGGAGCCAGCGCCTCTGCAGGCATCTGTCTGATGTAAGTGCTATGCACTAGATGTCCCTGAGAAGTACAGGAGATGGCCAGGATGCAGATGGGACCAGCAAGAGCCCTGGAGCCACTCTGTGTGCCCTGAAGGGCTCTGGAGTGCACACACTCCCTCCCATGGTGTACCTTGGGGCAGCCGCAAAGACCAGCTGACTGCAGGCTGCAAAACTGCGCTATTCTTTCCAGAAGCAAACAGGTTTTGTAAACCATAACAAGGCAGCCAAATTCAGATATAAACCTCTACCTGCATAACAAGCAAAGGATCTGTTTTACCCCTGGCTCTCCTGACTAGCTGGAGCTCTTTGAGGAACTATGTGGCTCTTTCCCAGCAAATTACGCCTTTATCAAGCAACTCTGTCAAGGTCAGAATCTTGCCACGTGTCCTTTGTGCCCCAAGAGCCATTTCGGAATTTGGGGTTAATATTGTTGTTTCAACCTGGACATTTCTCCAAAACAGAAGAGAGAACACATGCTTCCTGCTCCTTCTGCCAATTACAGCAAAGCGCAGCCATGTTTATTTACCCTGTGTCTGAGTTGGCCAGATCTTTGACCTGATGTGTGTTGAACAACACCCTCTTTCCCCACATGCAGAGGCAGGGGCGGGTGCTTTCCACATCTCCGAGGTGGCACGGCAGAGAGGAGACCAAGGGCACTAGGGAGAGACCAGAGCATGGCATCGCAGCAGAGTGCCAGATGCCAGCTATGCAAGACACAGGGAAGCCTGCGGTTTCTGGTAACTGGTGCTGCTGCCTCCCACCATTGTGCAGATTTTTCCCCGGCTGCCTGGCCCGAGCGTTCTACTGCAACACCATCCCCCCAGCATTTCTTCAGATGCCTCCTCCCAGATGCATCCTCTCCTTCTCAGAAGCTTACCAGCGATTGCTCCCCCTCCCTCAGCCCACCACTTCTGGTAGGGTGCACCTCCACCTCGGGAATAGATTAGGAAGCGGTTAATTGATGGAAGGAAGGGGGGGGGGGCAACAAGGCTCTTTGAGAGCCATTGCTGAATGACCTGCCTCCGTCATCGTTTCTCCGGCTTTGTCTGGCAGCAGGAGGCACGCCCGCTGCGTACCCTTGGAACAAGCAAGCCAGAGAAACCCCCTCAACCCTCAGAACCCCCACAGAGAAATTCCGTGCCCACCTGGCTAACCGCAAGCTCCACGGGGGAAAAAAANAGCAGCAGCAGCGCAGGCACCCGGCGCTCGGCAGGCGACCACACTGCGGCAGGGGGAGGGGAGGGATGCGGACAGGCTCCAGGAACAGGACGGTCGGACGCTCTCCTGGGAGCGCAGAAAAGCGCCACGCACGCCAAGCCCACGGCTCCCCTCCTCAGGGATTGACGGGAGCACCAAGGAGCGGGGCCAAGCCCTTGGACGGCGCCAAACGCTGCCCAAGGAGATCAACCCACCATCGGGCTCCTACTCAGACCGCCGAAGCCTTGTTCTATCCCACCCTTCATCCTGTGGCGAAAGGTTTTACATCCCGTTAGGTAGCACCTTCTCCTGCGTCCCCACTGGTGACCCCATCCCAGTCCCTAAAGCCAAGCCGCTGTAGCTGCAGAGAACTCTCCGGGTGTGCGGTTGCTATCGCTGTGCCCACAGCGACGGCCAGATACAGATGCGGGATGGCGGGAGCCCTGCTGTGTCCGCGCTTTGCGGTGTGGAACGAGGGCGGGTGCTGCCTGGAAGCACTTGTTCAGATGCTTGACACAGAGAAGACAACGACACAGCATCCAACCTGGATTGTTCCTACAACCGCCCCATCCACAGTAACACACAGCTGTCATGGTGCTCACTACGATGTTTTGTAAGGCTCATGATGTCCCCAATTCCCTACATCTGCCAGTGTTCCTGTCCCTCCCCACAGGCTCCTCAGAGGGAGAAGGCCTTCAAGCATCCCAGGAGGCAGCCCAGCCATGCTGACACGCAGGTTCTCTCTTGCCTCGTCTCAGAACATACGCTTCTTCCCTAAACCACCTTGCTGTTCTCCGTTCCCTAGCTCTTGGAGGGCAAACCTGGCTGGCTATAGAGCACACACAGCTACAGTACAGCTGAAAGTCGCACAAGTTACACAGCAGGAATACAAACATACGCTATTTATCTTAGCCCCATTCCCGGCAGTGAAGACACAGACTAATTATAGAGCAGTGAATCCCGCAG
>WEIV01008333.1:5252-25274 GCA_013390005.1 Calyptomena viridis
TTGAATGCTCCACAGACAACTAATATATAAACGTCACCAAATTATTTTTTAATGTGAGTGAGCTGAAGTACAGTCATTTGTTTAAACTTATTAAGTTCATCTCAAAGACACCTGAGCTCAAGTACTCTCACCTATGTTTAAAAGGTGGCACAATAGCTTTTCAAAGCTGTGAGATCACCATTTGCTCCTGTGATCTAATTAACAAATGGAAGAAGAGTGATTCAGGAATTACCACCACCTCATTGAACTCACATGTGCTTCAACTGAGCCATAAATTAAGGAAATTCAGTACACTAAGTCAGAAACTAGACTGACTTTTAACGTTTTAACATTTGCAAGTTCAACTCACTCATTTAACCTAGTATTTCTTAATAAGTAAGAAATTTCCAAGCTTCCCTTTGTCATACCAGCATTTCTCCCACAGTCTGACCAATACTCAATTCCATACCTGGTATGTTCCACTGAAGAGTTTTTATCATCGATGACTGCAATAGCCACAAGTTTTCCTAAAATAAAGAACAAAATTCTTGAAACCATTTAAAAAAAACACACATTCTCAGATGGAAAATATGCCAACCTAGAACAGATACTCTCTAGGAACAGGATTTAGTTTTTAAGTATAAACCAACTTCACAGCCCAAGAGCCTCTTTGAGCTGACCAAACTGTGGTTTTCTAAAAGCTACAGAAAACAAATGAAGATGTGACTTAATGCCACACCACTAGCATTCCATGAAAAGCCTATCTATAAAAAGAAAGCAAAGTGGAGAAAACACAGACAAAAATTAATTCCCTACTTAAGGTACGTATTTGCATATACCTAAATACGAGGCTAGGGAGACCTTCACTACATAATGGCAATTACAACCTCACCCTAAGTGGCTGAATCACTATTGTATGGATTTAATGATGACTACTTTTCACACTACTAAACATCCTAAGTATTATGAAAAAAAAAGAAATGGAAAATATACTAGCACAGCCCAGAATTCATTACATTAGAAAAAGAATTTAGTTCACAGATCTGTGTCAGAAAAGCTGAAAGACCAACATTTGAATATACCAATCTTTTCAGATTCAATTTATGAATTTTTCTGATTAAAAGAAAAAAAAATAAAACCAAAGAACTCCTATGGTGAACCAGATCAAAGTATGTTTAGAAAGCTGACCAAAAGTTGTCCGGATCAAGTACTTCCTGTTAGGAAAGCAGAGCTGCTAACAGCACATTCATCAGCCAGATTAACTAAAGCCTCCAGAGTGCAGATTTGTTAATTCTCTGCAGATGACACAATTCACTCAAAATCCTCCCCATCAAGCCAACCTATTGGTCTGTTACTACCACCTATCACCATGCCACAGGGAATATTCTCCTCAAAAACAGAAAGTCACTCTTATTCAAGTAACTAAAGAGTTTTAATGGCAAGCACTATGATTAATTCCCAGGCTTTCCTGTGAAACTGCAATAGCTTCACCCCATCTCACTTCTTCCATACATTGGTTCTCACTTTTCCCCATTTCCTTCCATACCCTAGGACACTACCTAGTGAATACACTAGGAGACAACTAGCTTTTAGACTGCAAAAGATGATGCACATAAATTCCAGTTCACAAAGTTCTTTAAAGTAAATGATGGCTTCTCCATTGCGTTAATAAAGTCAAAATTTTTCCTTTTTGTAATTTGAGGAATTGTTAGACAAAAATGTAACAGGAGGAAATATGCTACATTTACAAAACTTGTAACAGCACTTCTGTAAACAACTGTTTAAAATGTAGGTGTAGCAATACAGCTTTACAAACATGTAAAAACCTAGACATTTTGTAATCTTTAAAACCTGAAAGAACTCAATGTGGATTGAAATAAATATTTTGAAATGGAATGTAGATGATAAAGTATCCTAGCCTGGAAAAATCAACACTTAACAGCATTTTTGATGATACCTCAGAGTATGTATATGTTAAGAGCCCTACAAGTTATTTGCTTGTTCTAGAAAGCACTTGGCTGCAAAATTTTCGTCTGGCCTGCGAACAATTTTGCTAGAGAAAAGCTGAAGTTTTCCGGGACAAGTCTACTTTGGTACACACTCCACTCCCTTACTTACAATATCTATTGAAAGACATCTAAATCCATTAGATTTTAGACATCTGAAACTGTCCATATATGATACTTAAATCTAGTCACAAAATTCTCTGCAGGTATTCCAAGAGTTAACATACAATTTATGCAAAATCTAAGTGCTCTTACATTAAAAGTCCTCCTAATTTTTGTGACTACTACAAGACTAGACATATAAACTTTAGTGTTGTGAGGAAAGGACTAGTGTAGGACAAGGCTGTGGATGAAACCTCTTGTCAACATAGCAGGTCTGTCATATTATGCATTTTTGTCATATGTCTGCATTTTGATGTTGCCAGCATCAACAAAAGACTGGCACTATCAGCTCTACCTCCAAGACTGATTAATGTAAAAAGCACATTCTTAGTACTCTTAATTTTTCTTACTGTTTAGAACACCAGATGTCAAAGAGTTATTGGTAGCAGCATCTCACCTGTATCTCCAAGTTCATACAGCGTAAAGCCATCTACATTAAGGTAGCCTTGAAACCTTTCTCTGTTTATCCAGGATGATAAATCACCATCTTCGTACTCTTAAAAAAAAAAAAGGGCATTTATTTTTTTTCTTCAGGCAGGCCATCAGGTTTACTATTTCAGTACTATAATGGCAAACACTTGATTTCTCCTTTTTTAATTTTATTCTTGTTAAATAAGATATTACACATTTTTGGACATTTCAGTTTTTAAATTTCTAAAGCAATTTTCAATTGTTGAACAAAATGTGTGTTATACAAATGCAGGACAAGCTAACTTGATTTTTTTTTCCCAAAAGCAAGGATAAACAATACTATATTAGAAACTAATTGTAACCCAGTATAGAAAGGAAGTTTCAAACCCTGTTTTTAAAGGTAGCGGGTTGTGCTTAAGTCAAATTTCAAACTAAGTAAAGAGATATAAAATTACAGAAAGCAGTATTTGAGAGAGTCCTCAAATAAAACAAAGAAATCAAGAAAAAGTAGATGCACCAATATCATTACGAATGTAAACGAACAAATAGTCGGGTATGACAGAATCAGTTATAGTGAAGGCTAGTTTCACATGCTAACACATAAAGAACTAAATTCTAACCACCAATTCATACCACCAATTAGATCTTAATCACAAGTAAAAAAGAATACATTAAAAACATAAATGTTGCATCTTACTGGTAGAAATGACAATGTTTGCTTTGTGTTACTTTAGTATTACTAAAACAAATTCCTTGCATTTTGTTCATAAGAACTAATGATTTTTTAGTCTTCTCCTTCCTAAAGGAGCTGCTACTTACCCTAGAACAGGGGAATCTTCTAGAACCTCAACATAACCTTCAAAACATTCCCATTCTTCCAGTTTTTCCATATATACTTTAAATATTTTGTCTTAAGGTAATAGCCACTTTTACTTACCATCATAAACAAAGTAAGTTCCATCTTTGAAAACCATAACAGCGGGCAATTCAGGCAATGTCACATACTGAAAAGAGTTGGTTTTCAATTAAACCATGAAAGATGAAAAGACTTTTAAACAGACAAACAAAAAATCTGAAAACATGGAAATGTAGTCCATGAGGAAAATCTCTAAGTACATTTAAATATTTTCTATCTACATTTACTAGAAGAAATTTATCAACTTCTGTATATTAAAAGTAACACAACACCAATGTATTTTTGAGAGGTTGATCTCACAAAGCATAAATGAAACAGGATTTTTACTAGTATTTCCTAGCATGAAGAATATTTTAAGGGTTGGACATGAACTTTAGATAGGAGATCATACCCGAGGCTTTTAACAATCTTGCTTTCTGTTCCAAATTTGTGCTGTTGTCAGCATACCTGTCGTATTCTTATTTCTTCTAAATGGACATTCAATATTGTAGAGTAAAACAGTAATACTGATAACACGTCCCACTAAATCTGTGCTATTTCCTGTGGTTCAGACTCATGGGAAAACAAGGCTGCATATAGACCCAATTTATGCAAAAGGAAAAATCAAACTTCCATTACCATGTTGAACATGATATTTATGATGGTCAGCAAAACACTAACAACAAAACCTTTCCCTTGGAACTTAGAGTCTCATTCAGTTTCCAGTGCACTTCTGCAGAAGAAATACTACATCTACTCCCTACCGCTTGCTACCATTCTAAGTTAAAATTCCAACAGCATTTGTGATTAAGAAAAAACTGCATCATGAGCTTAGTTTTGATGCTGTCAGCTGAATTGTCTAATTTACTGATATGTTCAGGAAAGGTAAGAACAGACTCATTTCCAAATGACATGCCTTCTGTAATCATTCTGCATTAACTGTTTTGGAAATAAATATGAAAGCAGTAGGTTTATAATGCAACAACTGATACAAATGAGAAAGAAGATAATTCTAGATGCTTTGTTCTCTTATTTACCCAAAACATACTTTAACATCTTTAAAGGACAAATCAACCAATGTACAGCTTGCAGCTTCCAAAAGACACCTGAACCCTGGAACAATATTACCTAAGGTGACAAAACAAAGCCTAACAGTGTAATGTAAAGGCTCATTACAACTCTAGCAACCAGTAATTTTATAGCATTTTTACTTCTCTCCATAGAATATTGCATACCATCACTACTCGAGCTTAAATGACATTGGTGGGAAATTACCTTCTGGGGGAAAAAAAAGCTCCCTGCTTGTGTCAGTGTGATCGTAGCCTCTCCAAGACTTCTACCTTTTTACACTCTTTCCACTGCACAACTGAACAGTACTTTTCTTGCTCAGCTGGGGCTGAAGTGCAAATAGCAATATTTAAATTAAGGCGGCCTTTGATACAAGGCTTCTGGAAATCTAACAATATGCTATTTATGAGGCCAGTTCTACATATGATATTGGAAAATGCTGCTATCTAGAAAAAACCCCCCCAAAATTATGCTATTTCTCACCCTGCTAATCCCAAACTAATTTTAAAGTCATGTGTTACCAGGCACAGATGGAGTAGACGTAGGTCCCACTTGGAGATAACAATAAATGAAAAAGGCTCTTGGTTTTGCTTCAACAGGTAAGCAACAGTGGTTAGACTAACAACAGTAGTACCCACTTTTTTCACCCTTGTGACTAACTGTAAATAATTTCCTTGTTACAGAATCCTCCTAAGAGTCACATGAGAATTCTGCAGCCAGTAGACTGGATTGGTTGGTCCCTGGGCAGACTAATGTTTTGATCATCTGTATTGTACAAGGTGAAAATAACCTACCTCTTCACTTACTTCTCTGATTACTGAGGTGCCAGTAATATTCCATGGCACAAACCCCCAAATTAGTTATAAAAGTGGTTGGTAAGGACTGTCGGGAGCAACAAGAGCTTTACATTGGCTAAAAATCCAAGTATCTACTTTCTTGATCAGGTGGTACTGTCCACATTGAGTTCTGCATATTTTCTGATTAATTTTATTAATATGACTGAACAAGTAATTTGGACAAAACAAAGAAAGGACAGACTGAAATTTGGTTTGTATTCTTCCTCATGCAGACTCAAAAATTATATGTTTCAGTGTAACTACTTTGAAATCCATCAACACCAAATATACTGTAAGAAACCATCTCTGTGCAATTAAAACAGCAAAATTACACATATGAGAATGCCCTTTCTGTGGAAAAAATAGGAATGGAGACAGCTTACCTCAGGCAGTACATCTTCCGAGGCAGAAAAAAAGTATGTATAAACTATTAGTTCTGAAGCAACTTCAATGTATTTTTCCTGAAAAAATACAAACAAGGTTTTTTTTAATTTCTGAACTTTCAGTATGGGTCAAACAAGAGCTCTGTGACATACCTTATCCTCAAAGAGCAGTCAGAAAATATGGGTGTGACACAAGATTGTAAAAACACTTTAATAAACATAAAAACCCACAAATTTGTTACAAGCACACACTTCAGTCTTTTAAAAGATATTTTAAATTACTCTGTGAATAGCCAAAAGGAACTTCATTTAATCAAGCTTCCAACCTTTAAAGGAGATTCACCACCAACATACACAAAAAGTACACGATGTCTCTTTTGCACATGCTCAAACATATGCTGGCTAGGAAGTGGCCGGATAAGAGGTCTGGAAGTGGGGAAAAAAAAAGACAAAGAAAAATCTCAGTTTCTGCAACCGGCAAAACTCAAATAAAAATCCACAAGAAAATGTCACACAGTTTGTGGATTTTTTTTAAATCAAATTCCACAGTGCAAATTCATTTAATTTTTCAATTTATTATTCCATTTTCAACTAAAAGGAGAAAGAAAAAAGAAAAATACCTCACTAAATAACATGTTATGTTCCTGAAATAGCACACTTAAATTTGAAATTCATATCTTGGTACAAAATGCTGCTACAATGTAAACAGGCATGCCGTTTACTCGTCACGGAATTAAAAACTGAGCTGGACTGGAAGGGACCTTAAAGATCATCTGGTCTAACCCTCCCACCATGGGCAGTGGACACCTTCCACTAGACCAGGTATTGCTCAAACCCCCACTCAACCTGACCTTGAATACTTCCAGGGATGGGGCACCCACAGCTTCTCTAGGCAACTTGTTCCAATGTCTTACCACCCTCACAGTAAAGAACTTCTTCCTAATATTTAATCTAAATCTATCCTCTTTCTGTTTGAAACCATTGCCCCTTATCCTGTCAGTACAGGCCCCAATAAAAAGTCTCTCTGTCTTTCTTACAAGACCTTGTCATGGTTTGACAATGTGTTTCAAAACTTTTCTTTTTACCGAAGAAGATAAGTGAATAAATGCTGGGAGAGGGGAAGGGAGAAACTGTGAGCTCACAGGAGCAGAGCCCACAGCTGCCTCAGCCCCCGAACCCCACAGCCACCGCAGCCCCATGGCCTCATAGCCACCATGGCTGCAGGATGTTGTCACTGCCAGGCAGCATGTCGCCGACTCTCTGCCTCCCATTTCCCTGTCCCAGTCGCTGATGCAGTTGAGTTTTCTTTTCCACAGCTCTTGCCCTCCTGTGAGTGCTGCTGCTGCAGCCGGTGCCACCGGCCTCTGCCTGAGCACCACTGGCAGAGTACCCGCAGCTCAGGAGCTGCCGTTTTTCGCGGTGGTCAACTTTTTTGCAGGTCCGGAGTGGGGGTGGCACAGCCCCGCCAAAGCCCTGATCAGGCCTGTGCAGCTGGGCACCCTGGACGCCATTCCTGCCCACCTCGATTCCTGGTCTAACCTGCCACTGCTTTGGCTACCCCAGGGTGGTGCGGGCTCCCTGCTGGGCAGGGCAACACATAGTGGCCCAAAAAGAAGTAGCCGCGATCTTAGCTGCCACATGGCATGAAGACGGAGAAACACCCGCCGGCGGAAGCAGGGAGAAGGCAAAGCAGAGACTCAAAGCAGCCAATGGACATGCAACCCACAGCTCAGGAGGCGGGAATAGAGATGGAACAAGCCAATCACAGCAGTGCAGGCACCAGGGACCATGGGATTGGGCCAAACTGTATAAAAGGCGTCAACCATCTTTTCCTCGCTCTCTCAGGACCGCGTGGAGTTGAGGCCAGGACCTTGTGCTGCCGTGCTCCTCACCACTGCCATTTTTTGGGACCTGCAACGGCCTTTGATAACTGCCTGCACCCCCTGGCTGGTTCCAACAGCCACCAGGGCCACCCCCAGTGGTGGGCAACGCCGCCGCAGCAGTGACCTGACCACTCCTCCTCGATTTTCCTGGTTTGCTATACCCTCATCCCCTTATCCCTCCGTTCCCTCTCCGAGGTTCCTGTCCACACCTGGGATGTCCCCGTGGCTGGTAACCTTTCCAGGGACCCTCCATCACTCCCGGAAGACCCATATCCACCCCCTGGGACCCCCAAGCCCCAGGAGCCCTTGACACCCCTTCTGTTCACCATGGAAACCCTCAATTCCCCAAGGGCCCCCCACCTGCCGTTGGTAACCCTCTCCAGGGATTTCACCACTCTTTGGGAGCCCAGTACCCACCTGCCATGGCACATCAACCCCTCAAGACCCCCTCACAAAACCCTTCCCCCTGGGACCCTTTGGAACCTCCCGGGAACCCACTGCAGTTTGCAGCGCCCCTCTGGCTATCGCAGTGTGTCAGTGGTTGGCTCCTACCCCAGCGCCCCCTACTGGCAGCAGCTGTTGCTGCATAAAGAGCTGAAATCACTCCATCGATGAGAAGTTACTGTTTTGTTGTTGTTGTTGGCTGCTTGGTTGTTTCTTGTGCACAATTGTCTAATTCATTTCTACTCATTCATATTTCATTGTTCATATAAAAATATAAATTTTGAATTAATATTAATTTACAATAAAACTTTCTGTCTCTATATTTAGTCTCACGGCCTCATATTAAACCATATCCTGTCACCCAAATGGTGACAGACCATTTAGTGGAAGACCACAATAAGATCTCAATCATTTCAGAGATAAAATTCTGTAAGTAAGCACAGCAGCTCTGAAATGTGGTCTTAGAAATAAATGATCTTAAAAAATTCTGACAACCGATATTCCTAAACTTCAGGCTTCTGAACAATGACAAATGTTATTGTACTTATAACAAGGCTTCTTAATTTTTTTTAAGAGTGAAGGAAAGATATGTGACTTTTTTTCTCCCCAATGATTACTTGTTAATAACATTTTGAGGCCACTACAGAGAAGAAAGAAAAAGCCAAAAGAAATTGTTACGAACAATCCTGTACAAGCAATTCCCTATGTCGCCTATGACCACAACTTTTCAGGTATACAACTTCTGAGAATGAAACATCTCCTGTCTTAGTAATGGTGTCCACCTATCGGCCACCATTTAGGTTGGCTTTCTTGTTTCTGACTTCCCCGAGCTTCATTTGTTCATAGTTTCCACTACTTTGAAAAGCCCTCAGCTCTTGCACTGTAAAGAAGGGATTGTGACTAGCCAGTCTCTACTCTCCACACCACTCATCACCAGTCTCATACACAGTCACATGTATAACACAGAGTTTTAACCTCATGTCAGTATCTTGTTCCTTGTGAAATAGATTTAAGTTGCCACAGACAGTTTCATAGAAGAGTATACTTACCCTGCCACTCTATTAGCAAATTCAACTATATCATCTTTGGTTCTAGGTCCTCTGTAGTTGTATGCCAAGTCACCTTTTAAGCTAGATAAATAGGAAAAACAAAAAAAAAGGAACAGAATTGAAATGAGCTAAACTACATTTGTACATATACAATTACTCAATCTTCACATGTTTATTACAGTCACTTTTTAGTGCTTGGTAAGCAGAAGTAGTGGTCAGCAAAATATAAAACTCAATAACGCAATAAAATGTAATTTTGCAGTAAAAACCTCTTTACACAATATCTGATTTATTGACTTTTTAAAATAATTACCATTCTTTTACAATTATTTTTTCTAGTCCACAGCAGTCAATTACTTTGTAAGGATAAAGATCATTTAGAAAATTTGCTTATGACTGTATAAAAAATAAAATACACCCCACAGCCAAACCAAACCCCAAACACTCAACATTTATACTACTGAGGGATTAGTCAGTAAACAACAAACATGTAAGCTTCTTTATTTTTTATAACTGAAAGGTATGAAATGATCTGCAAAACCTACCGAATTTATGTATTAAATTAAGCTTCCATGAAGTGTTGGTCATCTTATGGTACTCTGCTTACAGGGAATGTAGCACATTTGCATTATAAGAGTATTCAACTAAGTTTTTCTAATTTTAACACGCTTTCCTAGTATGCATGTAAGTTTAGGAAACTCATAGGAAAAAAGTAATGATAAACCCCATTTTCAGTATGTTCACAGTAAAAAGTACTCAAAATCATGGAGTCTTTATTTTATATGGCCATGTACTGCACTATAAATTACATGTGCTATAAGCAAGTGCATAGAATATTGTTATGGATTGATATTTTCCTATAATTTTTGTCCTCCACTGACTTTTTTGTATTAGGTGAGGAAAAAAATCTACATATATATCTCTTGTTAAGCAGCTGTTCTCACACTTCATCCTATACAGTAACCTCTACTGTCCTTTACAGAAGATTTCTCAGGTACACTGGAAACAAGACAGGAGTAATTGAAAAGAAGGAAATGCAATCAACAGCCTACAAAAAGTTAACAGGACGACTCAGGTACGCACTTACTGCCTGAATCACTCTAAAGGTGTCAAATCGTATGGAGCATGAAATTCCTTTTAATAATAATTGAGTGTACACATATTTGCAAGACATTTATATACACACACTTCTACAAAATTGCTTAGGAAACAGCAGTTAAATGAATTCCAAATTTGTTAACCTATCTAATTAAGAATTCTGTTTCTAAATAAGATGGTGGAATTTCACAGTAAAACAGTCAAGTAGAAATCAAAGACAATTGTTACCATGAGATGGTGGGCTTTTTTTTTTTGGTTTTTTTTTTGTTTGTTTGGATTTTGGGTCTTCCTTGTGATTTGTTTGTTTTGAGATTTTTAAACAGACAGGACTTTTTCTTTACTGTCACAAAATCAGTAGGAATTCAATAGGAAGCATCAACTTACAGCTTAATTGTTGGATAGCCTCGCACTCCAAATTCAGATGCAATACCTGAAAGACATGTGTTAATGTCAAAGTGAATCAAGACTTTCTTGCTCTCCTACCTTAATCTTTAAACATAGTTTATTATTCAAGCCACACAAATGAAAAAACTACCACTTAGTTTATTATGAATTATTTTACTTGCTTTCAAGGAGCTGCTGTTATTAAGCTACATCATTGTATTTTACACCTCTTTCATAGGTACTGAAGGGTCTCAGCATAAGCTTTCAATTTACATGCCACAACTCAAATGTCATGAGAATCCTCTAAACAGACATGCTTGCTCCATTTTCACCAAAATGTAGCATGCATTTAATATGCATATACAATTGACTGAAAATACCAGAGGCAAGAATTAAGCATCAAGGATGCAAACTTGTAAATACTAATGCTTAAAAGAAATATAAGACAATTAACTACTCATAAGCTACAGTAATGCCTAACAACAAAAGTGTAGTATCATACTCCAGAAGTTACAAAAAAGTTTCTACATCATATTCTGCAGACGTAAATGTCTATAGCTGTGAACCTCACCAGAAACACACTTCCCACACAATCAGTTACCAACAGTCTGCTTACTAAAGTGGTGAAAAGTAAGACAACTGCAGAACGTTTTTTCCCCTCCTCAGATTTGTTTAAAACCTTGCATCTTCCTACTATCAATTATAGGAGTATAACTTGCAACCACCCTTCCACTTATGAACATAGCAACTGCCCCCTTAAACTACACGTTCCAGTCAATTCAGTGTTTTCCAAAAGTTAAATTAAGTAGTCTTCAAAAAAGGCTAAAAATAAGTATAAAATTTTACAACACTTGTGCAATTTGCTATTGAGTAACCATTTCTGCAGTCAAAAAGCACCAAAAGTCAATATTTATAACAAACATGTCAGAGCAAGCATATGTGGGAGGACTTGTATGCAGGGCTTTCAATAGCAGATTAGGAATTGTGATCCTAGGCCTGTTTGCCTGGATCATTACCTTATTAAACAGCACTACAAATACAACTAGTAGCTCACCTACTGGCATCTTAGTCAAAGACGACTGTTCTAAGAAATATGTGTACTAGGATCAATTTGATTCTGATCCTTTCCTCTCACACCTATACTACATAGAACTAAAATGCATTAAAATGTGTATTAGAACTTTCAATCACACCATTTACTTCTCCTTGTACAGCTCTTGTGCATGGGCAATTATTTTTAAACATTCCAGCCTTGGAGATTACCAATATCCTCTCAACATCTTGGAATTGACTTACTATTTACATCATCACCTCCACTTCTTGATATGAAGAATGTGGTACAGGCAAACAGCAGCAATTGTGCCAGTGTGGGCTGAGATGTATTTCTACTCTCACCACATTCAGCGGACTTTGAGGCAAACCCTCCTGAAAATTCAACTGATACCACAACAGGTGACTGCTCTGTTTATAGAACTGCTGTATCCTCATAACACAGAGCTACGAGAGACAGCACTTATTGGATGATGCTTATGTTCATCTGTGATCTCAGCCCACTGACAACAAGCTTCCCAAAGTTCAGATGTTTCACACTACTTCATATTCCTATTAGGAAACTATGCAGAGCCAGCCATTCATGGTACTTCCTAGTTACATGTCTACATGTTGCAGTTGTATTTCCTTCTGCTATTCTCAAGGCTTCAGTTACTTTGATTTCAGAGAATCGTTAGATTGGAAAGACATTAAGCACAGATGACTTGAGCTTTTTCATATCCAGATGTTGTAAAATTTCCACTTCCAAAATAAAAGTATAAAACTATTTCAAAAGATTTACTGGACACTATTGGTAAAACTGGTAACAAATCTCAGAAGAAAAACTTTTCCAGAGCACAAAGGAAGCCTTGCAGCTTTTAGTAACTTTTATATATGCAGCATGGAATTATAGAACTAAAACAATGTGCCAATTATGTTCTAGGTATAAAATATAGGAATTCAGTTTTAGGATACAAATATTTCAGGGTAAGAGTTTATACAATTTATATGATTTAGAATTTTATACACATCACTGGAAACTTAAAAGATCCATGGAATGAATATGAAACTTCTAATTCTCCAGACTTAATATAGCAAATAAGTATCTTTAAGATTAAACATGAAGTCAAATTTATGTAGTTTTACAGAAAAAGCTACATACAATAAATTGGTGTTAGAGAAAAAATTATTTTCATCTCAAAAGACCAAACTCTGCTATATGCAAGCACAGAAAAACTGGAATATCACTGAAAAAAAGTGTCCTGCATAATATTTTAGGCAAATACAACAAAGCTGAATAATCAGATTTAGCAGGTATCAAACACATTACATGTATTAACAAAATTATATTACATACAGATCTCACTTGGGACCCACTCCTCCCTATGCCTTCCCTCTTTAATATCCTCCTGATTCAACCTAGATTTAAGTGAAATGACAACAAATAAGCATATGAGAAGAAAGGAAATACTGTTAAGCATTCAACAATCCTCTCAAATTACTTCTCTGAATACCTAAAGATTTGAGTTCTCTGAAAAAGTAAATACATATTAAAAGCACCAGCAAAAAAAGAAAACATTAGAGCTGAATTTGGTTCTTCAAGAAGACATTTGCAGAGAAACATGCAAAGAAATTGGCTCAACAGTAAATTCAGTGATTTCAGCAGGCTTTGTGTAGCAGCTTAAGGACCCATTACCTGAAAAGAATAACAGCAAGAAGACAAAGCACTCCTCCAACAGCAATACAAGGAACTTAAAACTGGATGCTGTCAAGAGATGCAGCACATAAAATGCTTATATAATTACTATAAGAAGCACATCAAAAGCAGATCTTTGAGAAGGTTTTACCTTCCTTTTGTCAGGAAGAACTCGTTACACAAGTAGAAACAAATGTGGAAAAAATGTGCACATACTACATCAACTTTTAGAAACTTTTAGAAAGAAAAAGACTAGGAAACTGTTCTCCAATGACTGTTTGCATACTTGTGCTATGATACAGAACAGAAGAATGACTTAATGAAAAAAAACAATGAATAGCCTCAAAACAGAGTCTGCGATGACATTACCCCAGCCCATACTTACTAGAAAAGGAAGTTGCATCCATCTTCCCAACTTTTACCGGAGATCCCATGTTTCTCATTTCTATGCCCACTTCATTCCACACAGGCTCTAGTTTCTTGCAGTGGCCACACCAAGGTGCATAAAACTGAGAAGCAAAAACATTTTATTAAAAAAAAACAAACTAGTAGAAGTTGATTCTACAATTAACCCTCAAATCATTAGTAAGGCTAATTTTCCAGTCATGGTGCTCCTCATGTCTTAATAAAATTGCAAGTTAATTAAGATGCTAGTATGACATACAGAATTTATTTGGTCCTACATTTAATATGAAAGCACAAGTTTGAAAAGAATACAGTAAATTGGAATACATTAAATTGGAAAGAATACTTTAAATTGCACTACTATGATTTCTTTTTTAAAAAACAGACTATGTGGTAACATTTATAAAAATGTTTTGGAGTATTTTCCTCTTTCTTCTGAAAGTTAAAAGACCATGTAAAATAATCTACCCAGGAATATGAATTTATCAATAGGGGAACACTATTTTTTAAAAGGAAGGGCAATAGATATGTATGAAAACTTCCCCAAGCTGCCCTCTGGATCTCAGTTCTTCAGCAACTACTTGTATAGAAGCACAGTGAAAAATTGATCCCATTTTCTCAGGACCAAGAAGAGCTGAGAGACTTAATTTCATCTTTCTGCCCATGTCTTGCTGCAACACCTCAGTGAAATTAATAGGGAAAATATCGGTGTTTTGGGAAAATGAGATCAGGTAACAACCTGACAAAGCTGAATTTTGTTTTGCTATATTTTCCTAATAACTCCAAATCAGCACATTTAGTTTTTCCACTCAAAACCCCCACAAATCTGAATAATACAATTTTGAGAATTACAGTACATATTTAGTCAAGATAGAAGGAATTTTACCTCATTCACAAACAAGTTCAATCTTTCTAGTAATTCCTTGTCCCTGAAATAAGGAGCACTGAAGGTCTCCAAGTAAGTTAGAAAAGTAAAAGACGACTCTCATATATTTGATCTTTCAATGCTAGTAAATGTCTAGAACACAAAACAGCTGATATAATTAGAGAATGGAACTGTAACAATTTTGAAAAGAGGTTATCACCTTCTGACTGTGTTAGGTAATCTGCTTTCTTTTTTAAGGACTGCAAATTATAGGATGAAGCCTGTCTGCATCCAGTATTCAGTTTATTCCTGTCTCACCCTGAACAATACAGACAGATTGCTTATCCATCCTGTCAGAATTTCTGCCATTAAATTTTTCTACATCATGTACAAACAATTTTCCAAATGATGAAGCAGCCTTACAACAGCACGCAGCATTGTATATCCTGTCTTTTGACTTCCACTAGCAGATCTTCCCGTTTTTCTCATATACTCACATCTACGAGCCAAATGTCATCTTTACGGTTTTCTTTAAACCTAAAAAGAGAAAAAAATTAAATCAGCAAATTATATATCTGAAAATAAAACAGTGAAGTGCATCAGCGAATTATATATCTGAAAATAAAACCGTGAAGTACATGTGTGGAAGAGGCAAAGTCTACAACTAAGCTTCTTTCTCTGGGGGTGGGGGAACAGAGGAGATAATATTTTTTAGTATTAAGATTGCCCCCGCACATGCTACTACACACAAAATTAGGTTTCCACAACTATTTCCTCAAGATAAAAAAAAAACAAACAAAAAACCACCAAAAACAAAAAACAACAAAACCCACAAAAACAACAAACAAAACCAAATAAACAAAGGAGAAAACTAGCAAGCAATAAGAATACACACAAAAGA
Source organism: Calyptomena viridis (assembly GCA_013390005.1). Lineage (NCBI taxonomy): Eukaryota > Metazoa > Chordata > Aves > Passeriformes > Eurylaimidae > Calyptomena > Calyptomena viridis. The sequence continues at coordinate 20,747 of WEIV01008333.1, forward strand.
TATTTGATCAGCATATGTAATCTAAGGAGAAGTGTTTTTCAGTTGTCTTAGTTATACCGAATATTGTTGACTGTCATCATATTTTTACAGATCAACCAATACAGACTCTTAGAGCACTGGCTTACACTGTTAATCCTAGCTTTACTGAATGTAAACTAACTAAATTATCTCTAATACCAATACAAAAGCAATTTCAGTTCAACTCCTTTAACATTCTACCCTAGGTGTGTCAGTTTAAGGTTTTATTGAAGTTGCACACCACAAACCAACTTACTGGAATAAAAACATTCAAGTTATTGATAAAAAACAGAGATACACAAGTACTACTGAATATTCTTAATGTTAGATAAATGACATTTAACTGAACTGACTAGCTTTATCTGTCACTAGATCTAGTAAATCTGTCACTAAATGCTAAAACCTCTAAAACAAAAATAGAATAGGATAAATCAAAGTTCTTTGGTATGTCTCGAACAGGTGCTTACACATTTCACTGAACTGTTGTCACCACACGATAATATGAATTATTGCATTAGTCAATGATTTCTATGTAGAGAATTAAATAAGCCAGAATTTCAATGTAAGGTTTACTTCTGCAAGACAGGCTTCATAAAAGTGACTAGGAGTGGAAGTAATGTCACATGCTATGACATACATGATACAACATTCTTACTACAACAGTCTTATTGTGAAAGGAGATGAATATTTTTACATAACTTACACAGTATGTGATCTACACTCTAAGATCCAATTAATAGAAGTAATAGCTCAACTCGTCAATTCCCAATATGCAGCAGACCCATAAATGGTTTACAGGCAGTAAGCAGAATCAGAAAATATTTACTGTATTTCATTTAAAGTTGCATCTGTAATAGTCCACAACGATCTTGAAGAAATACTAATGCTGATGTTGACTTACTGTTTGAAAGAAATAATTCACAAATCATGAATACAATCTAATTTCAGAGCTGAGTGTTTGAAACTGAGAAATGCAGCATTTCACTAGTAAATTCCAGCCTTTTTTATTGATGGCATAAAAAAGTTGCAATGCCTGTAGAGAAGGAAAGGTATTTGCACCAACCAACAGAAAACTGCTCCAGGAAAGCAGCATTTTTGTCACAAAATTGCTTAGTTGAACAACTCACTAAAAATTTACTTCACCACTCTAAATGCTATAGAGCTAATGAATGAATCAGCCAGAGTCTGGAATCTCTTGAGAACTCTAACAAAGCTATAGCTAACTTCCAATTACAATGTCAAATACTTGGTTATGATGCAAGAGGCAGAAAGCAGCTACCAAATCACAAGCTCCTGACCTGTGCTTCATTTTAGAGTATCACTTTTGCTTTGCAAAAGAAGAATTTACAATGAAATGTACTGTGGGAAAGGGAGGAGAACAACTGCTATGGGAGACTGTAAAGAACGTTAAAGCACTGAGAAAGGTAAACTGAAATCTTACAAAACCCACAGACAGCCAAGAAAAAAACTAAAAGAAACATCTGGATGCTGAACATTCCAATGGAATTTAATAACTTTGGCCTAAGATAACACAAAAAATACAGTAATTTTTTACAATAATAAATTTTAACGTACTAGTCATTTACAAGCACCTATTTATCAACTTCCACAGAAACTAAAACCTTAAAGTTGACAAAAACCTAATTATTGACACTCACTCTAGTTTTGGCAATGTCAGTGATTAAATTACTAGACAATGTTAAGGAAGTTCAACATCCTGGTGAACAAAAACAGACGTCTCTGTACAAATGAATATTTAAAGCATGTTATGAAGGTGCTGTTTTTAGGCCCTGTAAATACATTTCCAAGTGTAACATTTCAGTGTCTCATTTAACTGACCTGTACAATCTTCTGTCAGCTGACAGACACACAATCATACTGGTGGGAAGAGGACGTAGGTGTTGCATATCCTTGAATCAAAACTATTCGATTTATAAGACGTATCTCAAAGACATCTTCCCAACTACAGGACCAAATATTCTTCCAACCTCCACTTAAACACGAACATTTAAAAGAAACCAGCATGAAGCAAAACTGAACACCCAGGCCACAATTCAAGGGCCTTAAATCAACACAGCTGCCATGTTTATTCTTTGCTGTCTCCCTTCTCATTCTCCTTGCACGTTTCTGATGCTTCTGATCCTGGGCTGAGGCACCAATGCATCTTCACAGCCAGTGAAATATTTCTGGTTTCTTAATTGCTTCATTGTCACAGTAAGAACAAGTCCACAAACATCACGAATACTGACCTGAGGTAGCACAAGCCAATAGGAACCACAGCTCTTATTCTGCATCCCTTCCACAGCCCAGCTGGGTGATCCTGAGTACCTTGTACCTCTGTTAGTTCTGCTCTGCTACTTGTTTTCCCATATCCTGCAAGCTTGGGTAGGGCAGATGCACCTTGTACTAGCTGACATTGTTTACAACTACCAAAATTCACATAAAACCCAAAGCTTCCAGCAACAGCAAAAGTCCACAATGTTTAGCTATCTATGAAATGGAAAATTTGAAATGTCACCAGTCACTGCTCCCAGGTTTGGTTTTCTAAAATTCTTTTCCTGATCTTTTTTACCATTTGCCAATTAGCTAAAAAAAACCCCCACATCACAATACCTGTCCTGAACAACTCAGCAATTCTTACTTCCAATTGCAAAGACAGGTATCTGTATAGTTTTGTAGTTGAAAAACTCAAGTGTTCTAAAATAGGATTTTCTTTTATCAGCTATTTTTAAAAGTTATGTGACTACAGAATTATGCTTCCTCACTCCAAAACAGCAAATACATTTAAATTCGCACCTGTGGAAACAAGATACAAGAACATGATGCAGGAGGACAGATATGTTGACTTAGGCTCCCTTCAGTCCTTGAAAATATGAGGCATGTTCAAACACAGGCTTCAAAAATCGAGTCCAAGCAGTTTCTGTGCTTCAGTTGCTTTTTCACAACCGCAGTCAGAGATGCTGCTGTACCTCTCTCGAGTATCCCTTCCATATGCTGCCATTCCCTCATCCAAAAACCCACTGCACCTCATATTATCTTATGATTAATAAGCAATCTGGTGAAAAAGTGAATGGTTTTCTGACTGTTTAGCTCTATGATGTAACTTATCATGAATTGAACCCTCACAAAAACATCGCTTTTAACTGGCTGAAATTTATTACAGAGCAGCCATCTAATGTCACCTTCTCCTCCCCTGCCAGCTACTGTTTTCCACACCTTCTATTTCAATGCTAATAATTGTGTTGCTTTGTAGTACTTTAGGATAATCTGCTGATCTGACAAAAAAAGAAACACACATGATTTTGGGGTAATTTTTTTGAGAACAGCAACTACATAGCCATCAAACTGCTAAAGCAAGGCAGTACATGAACAATGACACTACACAACCAAGTTAACAGTGGGACTATCCATCTCAACTCCTGCACAATCTACGACTAATTCTGTTGAAAAGGCACATTTTTACACTGAAATCTATTTGGCACTTCAAGCAGCCATGAACTAGTCCTACAGGCCACCTCCTCTCTTCCACTTCTGGCCATGCATGAATGAGCTTATTCTTTATTCTCCCAACCTCTTGTGGCAGCTATACAGCAAACTTTAATGGAGAACTTGGCTAAAGGCAATCAGCTTTCACTTGTGGCAAGCACAAATACACCAATATATTTACACTACCAAAAAGAAGCCCAAGAACGTTTTTGGCAACACAACCTGCAATGACAGCTTAAAAAAAAATCTGAAAAACTAAATTGTTCCTCAGCTTCAATAATTGAGCCTACTTAATAGGTGAGATTGAGGGGAAGCCTCATCACAGTCTAACATTTCCTCACAAAGGGAAGCAGATCTCTTATCTCTTGTGATCAGTGACAGGACCCAAGGGAATGACATGAAGCTGTGCTGGAGAGGTTCAGGTTGGACAACAAGAAAAAGTTCTTCACCCAGAGGGTGGTTGGGCACTGAACAGTCTCCCCAGGGCAGTGGCCACAGCAACCAAGCCTAACAGAGTTCAAGTGTATGGACGATACTCTCAGACACATGGTGAGATTCTTGGGGCCGTCTTGTGCAGGGCAAAGAGCTGGACTTCAATGAGTCCCTTCCAACACAGGATATTCTATCATAATTCAGGCCACAATCTTTCTGCCATTCCTGCTAAGAAAAAGGCAAATTCTTCCAGTGTAGCTTGCTTGACAAGCCCACCATACACAAAGTCTGGGGTCATGTTCCTCGCAAAAAGACAAACTGTATTTAATCAATAAGGCAAGACACTCCAGTACTTACGACTCATCTAGATCCTCCACAAAACCCGCACCTGACGCCACCACATGCGCAACCACTGTCAGGCAAAGAAAAGTCCCGTGAGTGACGCCCGAACCAACCCGGGGTTCGTACCCACGCCCAGGGACCGGCTCACAGCGCTGACGGGCGCCCTTCCTCCCTCTGCCCTGTCCCCTCACACCTCCAGCGCTCCCCACTGCCCAGCCCGCCCCGCACCTCTTGCAGCACTGCCCGCCTC